>JAJMSC010000002.1:1200000-1701695 GCA_030578495.1 Starmerella sirachaensis | reverse complement strand
GGGGGGGGGGGTTGGGAATAGCGTCGCGCTGCTTGCGACTTACAGAACACGCTTGGCTAGAACCCGTTGCGATGGTCACGCTGGAGCAGTATAATTACAAGAACATCACCTATGATATTGCCGAGAAACTGGCGGTGATTAGGGCGGACGCTTTCAAGAACGACGTCATCGTACAGGAGTTTCTCCCGGAAGCGGGCCTGTTCGATGAGGCGCATCTCCCGCCTCTCGTCAACTATGAGAAGTTGATCGCAAAGGTCAAGATGTTCAAAAGACTGGTGGCCAGTGGTGCGAGACAGGAGTATATTGATGTCCTGTCCGACCCCCGTGTGCAACTGTTCATGCTGAAAGACGATGAGGGTCAGTACGTCGCGGGCGCACACTGGATCCTGCCAAAGTACCTGCCGCTACCGAAAATTGGAATCTTCCACCGCTTGCGGACGTGGGTTCTGAAGCACTGGTATTCGATTCGCAACATCTTTACGTTCATAGGTGCGCCGGCACTCGATATGTCGCAGTTCTGGGGCGAATTCAAATGGGGTGAGAAAGAACTCAGCGTGGTGGACAGCGCCGAGCGCCAGGAAGAGCTGCACTCGTTGAACTTGAAAGAGCTCAAGGAAACTGCATACCCGAAGGATGACTGCTACTATCTACTCTTGCTGTGTGTGCTTTCTACTGCCCACGGTAAAGGTTACGGCAAGCGGATTCTTCATGACTCGCTTAAAGAGCTAGGCCCGTATCACCGCAAGCCTGGGTTCATTGGCCCCGCCAAAGCTAGTCTCATGTCTGCGCCGTCTGCCCGGGGATTCTACATTGCTAGTGGATTCAGCCTTGCTGGCGCTGCGATGCACGAGGCACCGAGTGGTCAATTTATCCCACACAATTACTTCTTTATCAACATTCACACCGTCGACTGAGCGAGGTTCCGGTAAATTCTTGACCCCTGGCGTTTTGGCGCACCCTGAGGTTTGGCGGGTGTCAACCCATTCGGTACGTAGCCGTACAGGGAACACTCCAGCGTCGCAGCTGCAGTGTCCAGTATTTAGACTTTGATGGATGATGTTAAATAAGTGAGCCACTGGACTAACACTGTTGCGCGCTCTGGTTCCTGATGGCGGCGTTGGTGTTACTGTCATAGCTCAGGCCCTGCTTCTGACTCTGACTCTGCCCCATAGTCATTCTATTAGCGACCTGCACACTGATAAGAACATTTTCTTTTCACTCCATCAGTGCACACTGGTATACCAGATGCCGCTAAGATATGTAGCGATACTGGGCGCCCTGGATGTCTATCCGCCCAGACCTAGTATGATACCAACTACGCTGGGAAAGCAAAGCTGATATAACGACCGTGCTAGGTGGCAACCGCGCTGGATAGTGAAATGTTTCAGATTTTATGTATTGTAGAGTACTACGTTGGTCCTTACTGCCTAATTTCTCTCCACTGCTGCAGTTGCTCTTGCAGGCACGTCGCGCAGCTGATCCTTTTGCCCAAAGCTGCCCGAGGATGGGCTTGGGCTGGGCTTAACCCTCCGCTGCCTGGCACGCAAGTAGGTCGTTGGTCCTCAGCGTGAATGACGAGAGACCACTGGACGGGAGACACAGCAGGGTTCACTAAAGCATTAGACAACCTCCAATCTGCTTACCAGGATGTGCTCCACGCAAAGATAGCCGATGTAAGTACGCAGGAAGCTGAGTTGGCGGCTACGCTGCGGCACGCCGAGAAGTCGGCAACAGCGATGAGCGCCGTAATTGCGAAGCAGATTTCGTCCAGGAATGCGGCCCTGAATGAGGAGTCTGCTAAACTCGAAGTGGCATTAGAGGGTGTGGAGTCGAATCTCGAAGCGGCGCGTGATAGCATCCTACGCATTGACCGTCTTCTCCCTCCGAGTGAGCGATTGCTGGCGACGCGCGCCACAAACAAGCAGCACTACCCTCTCTTACATGCGTACGCCCTGGAGCTAGAGACTAAGCGGTTGACTGAGCACGCGCCAGGACTTATTACACATTCGCATGGACACGCCGCACCTCAGACCCAACTAAGTCGTAACGAGGCTCAGAGCGGCTGAGCTGCTCGCACACACACCTCTCTACTCCTTGTGGCAGCTGGCCTTCTTTACATACTTATTTATATTATCATCCCTATGCCATGTATAATGATGGTGCCGCACTGTTTTTCGAGTCCTTAGGGCCGATAATGCGGGATGTAAGAATAGGAGCAGGCTGAGATTAAAGTTTTCGGTCTCGAAAACTCCTTTGTCCTCCCCCCCGAAGATCTGTTTTAACCATGGCAATGTCACCTGGGGGACTGGCTGCGATACCAACGCCCAATGATCTTATCCTCTTTTCGCCCGCACTCCCCCCTAATTAAGATTCTCTCACAAGCCCTCGGCTAATAACCCTCTGCCCCGACCTAGTCGGGGTAAGTTCCACCTGCACACCCACACACGCGCATATCCCCCAGCCTTGCGCAGCGAAGCAGCCTTATTTTCTCGGTGATCATTTAGGTGTCAGCGCAGGAGAAAGTGACCTAACGCCTCCCGCCTCCCATAAGGGCATAAAATGCTCGGTGACAGCTCACTCGGACTAATTCTCAACAAAGAGTTGTCTGTGTCGTTCAAAATGTCCACGGTGCTATTTCTGCTAGTGCTTGCAGGGCTGGTCACCACCTTGGCAGTGCGCTACCGCGTCACAACAAAGTACTCACGCCTGCCCCGTGAACTGGATGATGACGAGAAAGACGACCAAGCTTTGGTTGCAGAGATGTGGGACGAGCCGACCGATGATATGGACGACGGCGGCGAGTTCGACAAATGCGCTCCCACCTCGCATTTTGACGAGTTCCTCAAGGCAATTAAGGTGTTTGGTTTCCTTGAGCACGACGTCTTCAATGAGCTCACAAAGAGCATGCAGACACTCCGAATCCAGAAGGGCGAGAGTGTCAGGCTGAAGAATCTGGGTGGCTTCACAGTCGTGATCAACGGGGCCGTAGAGGTATACTGCAAGAGCGATGACAGCCCAGAGAGCAGCCGATATGACCAGTTGAATAAAATCACAGCTTCTACGCCAATATCTTCGCTGTCGTCGATCCTTTCCTTGTTCTCTGAGGATATCATAGAGTCCGAGGACGACGAGGACGCAAGCACGCTGAGTGACTTTGACCGCGTTAATGCCACTGTCGTTGCTGTTGCCAGCGAGCCTTCCACGATTGTTGTCATCCCAGCACACGCTTTCAAGGGCCTGACCCGCAAGTTCCCCAGCGCGACGGCAAGCATAGTGCAGGTCATCCTGTTTCGCTGGTCGCAAGTAACATTCCGGACCTGTCAAAGATATCTGAATCTCACACAACAGTTCTATGGAACAGAGCAAATTCTCAACGCCCGCGCGGCGGCGAGACCGCCATCGTCACGACCTGCCCTGCCGAAGTGGCTTGGTGATCGAGTCGTGAAGCAGATAAAACTGCTTGCTTCGCAGGCGCCAGAAAGCCAAGGATCTGTTGTCCTTGAGCCTCGCCTATCAAAGACCCGCGCGAACAGCGCAACCTTGGAAGATGTGCAAGCGTCGCATAATATTGAGCTGATTGGTGATGACCGCCGGCTCTCTTCAGAGTTCCCTGGTGACTTGATTTCGCACGCGCCGCTCAGCTTTCACTCGACAATTCGTAGCCTTGGCAGTCAGTCCATCTCGAACCTCGTTGAACTCAAAGGCAGCGCTTCTGCCCCGCGTCACCTTATAGACAAGGACTCGGACGACGCAGCGGCTCGACGATCGATTGTCGAGGTAATATTCTCGATCCTGCGCTCTGACTCGCGTGTAAGCAGAGGGAAAACGCCGCCGCGCGACGCCGATGCTGAGGGTGAAGACTCTGAGGCGGCTAGAAGGCTTGATGGGTTTGAAGTTTATCCTGCTAGCTCCTTCGGCCTTGACGTAGACCTGGAAGATATCGACGACAGCTCGAACTCGGAGAGCGAAAACAAAGAGGCAGGTCCCCCGCCGGAACCAGCGAGAACGCCGACCTATAGTGAGCTTCTTGACGATGCTTGCGGGATGCTCGAACTGATGTGGTATCGTAAGGGTGAATACATTAGTCGCTATGGTGAGCGCAGCCGCGGGCTGCTGTATGTGATGGATGGAATAATTGAGGTGAGCTATCAATCGTCGTCTGCGGAACAATCACCGGGAGCGGCCCACGAACACATGTTCGACGTCGGCCCTGGACAGGTCACCGGGTTTTTGGAGACTATTTCTTCTAATTCGTCGTTTGTGGACCTCGTCGCTAAAGAGGACTTATGCGTTGCAGTATTGTCCAAGGCGAACTTTGAGCGTCTGGCTGATGTCTATCCTCTCCTCTACATCACCGCCGCCAAGGCTCTGACCACTAGTTTAACTCGGCCAATTGTTCAACTTGACTTCGCCCTCGAGTGGATAAGTATCAAGAGTGGACGACGACTTCTTACTGAAGGAACGCCGGCTGACGCGATCTTTTTTGTACTCAATGGTCGGATGCGAGCTTACGAGAAGCGTAAGCTTGTCGGTGATTTCGGCCACGGATCAACAATTGGCGAGCTAGAAACTATGAGTGGCGAAAACTATTCATATACTATCATTGCTGCGCGCGATACGGAGCTGTCTCGGTTCCCGCGCACCCTCGTCACTAGTCTTGCCCGCGAATATCCGTCGATCACGTTTGAAATGTCGCGTATGGTTGTACAAGCCATGCGTGCGCGTGAGACCCTGTCCCAAGAAGCCACCAGGTTCAGCGACTTCAAGACAGTTGCGCTGTTACCTACGTCTGCCGGCATACCAGTAGAGGAGTTTGCCGTCAAGCTTAGCTCGGCCTTTGACAACATCGGTCGCAGCGTCAAGGTGCTCACGAGCGCTGTAATTTTGAGATACTTGGGCAAGTATGCCTTCCACCGTATGGGCGCGCTGAGACTCAAAGCGTATCTTGCGGATCTGGAAGACCAGTACGACATCTTGCTTTACGTAGGCGATGGTTCAACAAGCTCGCAGTGGTCGCGCACGTGTATTGACCAGGCGGACTGTGTATTGCTCCTTGCCGACGGGGCTTCACAGCCTGTGTTCAGCGAGGTGGAACGGATGGTCGTTCGATCCCCGATCAGGTCCCGCACTCATCTCATATTGCTCCATAACGAGCAGCAAGTTACGCATGGGTCCACTGCTAAATGGCTGAACCATCGCCCTTGGATCAGTGCGCATCATCATATCCAGATGGACTTTATTCGGGAGGACTCGTCGTCCTCCAATGGTAATGCCAAGGGCAGGGTTCAAAAGAAAATTACTGAGATCAAAAACCGAGTACAAGATGAGATTAAGTTTCTGCAGCAGCGGAAGCTGCTCCTTCGCAGGCAGAAGGTGCAGTTTCAGAGTACGAGCAGAAAGCAGTACAAAAATGATTTCAATCGGCTAGCCCGCGTTCTTGCCGGTGAAGCTGTTGCCATAGTCCTTGGAGGCGGTGGCGCTCGCGGGCTGAGCCATATTGGCGTCCTTCAAGCCCTCGAGGAAGCAGGAGTCCCCATAGATATGGTGGGAGGTACGTCGATTGGCGCATTGATTGGGGGTCTCTATGCCAGAGAGTATGACATGATGCCGCTGCTAAGTCGAGCCAAGCTGTTCAGTGTGCGAGTCAGTGCCGCATGGCGTGTGCTGTTAGATGTGACCTACCCAAGGACGGCGTGGACAACGGGCCACGCGTTCAACCGCGCGGTATGGAAAGTCTTCGGTAACTCGCGCATTGAGGATTTCTGGGTGAAGTATTTCACGAATACCACGAACTTGACGCACTCCTGCATGGAGGTCCATGAGCGTGGGTACGCATGGCGGTACATTCGCGCGTCGATGTCACTCGCTGGCTTGGTGCCACCGATTGAGGAAAAAGGGCAGATGCTTCTCGATGGTGGATATGTGGATAACCTGCCCGTCTCGGAGATGAAGAAAATGGGCGCGCGTTACATCATTGCTGTAGACGTAGGCGCCGTGGACGATACGACCCCCTTGAATTACGGTGATAGCTTGAGCGGATTCTGGGCTTTGATCAACAAATACAACCCTTTCAGTACAACGCCAAATGTCCCAGATATCGCTGAAATCCAGCAAAGACTCACTTACGTGTCTAGCGTCAAGGCCCTTGAGGCTGCTAAGGTTGCGGCCGGGGTCATATATCTAAGGCCGCCGATCGACAATTACGCGACGCTAGAGTTCAGTAAATTTGACGAAATCCGCGAGGTCGGATTCAAGTATGCCAGCGAGAGCCTTTGCAGTCGGATCAACAAGGGAGAGATTCCGACGGTCTACCATGTAAAAGATGTCAGGGACGTCGCAGGAAGCAATCCGCAACAGGTCAGGTTCCGCCGCAACAGCTTTTGATAGTGCAGAAAGTCTCCGTGAGAGAAGATGCTGATTTCCATATATTACATTGGTAATAAATTATGAGTCTATAATGTCCGAATATTAAGGTTAGCGGACGAATGTTCATTACTTTTCGGGTTCTTATGCGCACACGCGGAGTTTTGTGAATTTTGGAACCATGTATGACCTAGGTTGCTATGAGATTGAACCTCACTGCACGGCAATCTGCTTCACTATGCCATCATAAAACTTTGAGAGCTCGGTCTCGCCGTATTTGTTCATAATCTCTCCTTGCTCTACGAGCTGGACGAATGCAGGATCAAGAGGGACGGACCCGAGGAATGGAACTTCATACTTCTCGGCCAAGCTTTTACCACCACCCTTGGAAAATATGTTCGTACATTCCGAACAATGAGGGCACACGTAGCCACTCATGTTTTCGACGACTCCAAGAATTTTAAAGCCGACTTTCTTGCAAAAGTTCAGCTCTTTACGCACATCGGCCGCAGCGACTTCCTGGGGGGTCGTGACCAGCACGGCACCGTCAACCATCGCCATGGATTGGAGCTCAGTTGCAATTGAGATGTGTTCATCGCTAGTTCCTGGTGGAGTGTCGATAATCAGGTAGTCCAGCTCTCCCCATACAACATCCTGCACAAATTGACGGATCATCGCCGTTTTCTTCGGCCCCCGCCATACGACGCTTTTGCCACGCTCAGGTAGCAAGAATCCTAGGGACATTACTGCGAGTCTCTGAGTAGCATCTGTGTAGACAGGTACCCAGCCCGCACTGCTCTGATGTACCTTCGACTCCTCGATGCCGAACATACGCGGGATTGATGGGCCAGTAAGGTCGATATCAAGCAGACCAACCTTATACCCTTGATCCCTCAAGGTCAAAGCAATCTGAACACTCGTGGAAGACTTTCCAACGCCTCCTTTCCCGGATAATACGAGCCAAATATGCTTGATTTGATCCATTTACGTACGAACTTTGTGTAGCCGGGTGGCAACTTGCAATGACTAACTGGACAAACCCTCGAAATTTCACGGACGGTTAGAAGGGCGGAGGTTTCTTTACCACTTAGGCTTACCTACTACCCTTCCCCAGCCTTGAAGCTACGCCTGCACATCAGGCGCAGAGAGGTGCTCCGTTCGAGCTGGGCCTCGCATATTGGGAGGCCTAGGTTAATCACGCGCAGGTGGGGTTCCTTGGCGGGCGCCTCGGTAAATAGGAGTATTTAGAGAAAATTCGGACGCTGATGTGGGGTAATAGAGCCGTCAGAATGCCTCTTTGCCTCACCGAGCGCGCATTTCAACGTTAAGAAACAAATATGGCTGGCCAGAGTCGGACCTACCTCCCAGCAGCCTCCCTCTGGCTAAGACGAGCGCAGTTGGCATTATGTGGTCGGCATTGCAAATTCGCAATGCACCGGCAGCCAAGAACAAGTAGGTATGTCGTTGTAATAACTGCGACTCGTTCGTCGCGCGTACAAAGGGCGGCGCCTAATAGGCGTTCCGCTATTCCAGTTCAGCGGTGGTGCAGCAGGGTTAGGAGGGGCGTTCCTGCAAAATACAAGGGAAGCGTCAGATCTTCGAGATTGTACACGCGGTGCATCACTGGCGGCCTGAGGGGGACCGCTCAAACAATTTCGCCGAGCATGCTGTCTACGAAGGAGAAGCTTGTGTCTATTTGCCAAACGTTTAAAGCGCCAGTTAAGTATAGCTTTGGCTACGGCAGCGGCGTGTTTAGCCAAGGCGCCAAGAGTAATGCATCGCGCCGACAGATTGATATTGTCTTAGGTGTTGAAAACGCAGCAGAGTGGCATGCAATTAATATCGAGCAGAACCCGCACCACTACTCGGGAATCAAGCACTTGGGCAGCCCGTTTGTTGCGTGGGTTCAGAACAAGTTGGGTGCCGGTGTGTATTACAACCCGTTTGTCCGCCTGCAAGGCGAGGACGTGAAATATGGGGTTGTAGAACTTGAAGTTCTTCGTCGCGACCTGCTTAAGTGGGACACGCTGTATCTTGCGGGTAGGATGCAAAAGCCGGTTAAAGTTGTGAAGGACCACGCCCAAATCGCGGAGGCACAACGCCAAAATCTCCGCAGCGCCATGAGCACAGCACTATTACTGCTTCCAGAGGAGTTCAGTGAGTTTGATTTGTACATGCGCATAGCTGGTGTGTCATATATGGGCGATGTGCGTATGGCGTTCGCGGAAAATCCCCGGAAAGTTCAAAACATTGTATCGAACCAATTTAGCGACTTCCGCCGCTTGTATCAGCCACTTTGGAAGGAGCTTGGTATTGAAGCGCCAACATCTACGGCGCAAGACATTGGTGAGGGGGTTGGCCCCCTGAGTAAAGGTCTTCCTCTTGGCCAGCAGGCAGATTCAGAAGAGGCCTTGCTGAGGAATTTGCCAGAACGGTTCCGTAATCTCATTACGAAGGGAAATGCGGAGCATATCCGTCGTCTCCGCGTCTCGAATGCGGTCGCACGTATTGTCAAATGGCCATCGTTATCCCAGAGTGCGAAGGGACTGCTCACAGCTGGCCTCAGCCGCAGTTTCTCGTACTCAGTTGCGAAGGTCGGAAAAAGCCGGTCTTGAATAGCTCAACATTCACAAACGCGCGTTGCTGGTCAGTATTGCACCTCAGATCACCGAATGCAGATTCAACAACCGCACACTTAGCGTCAGCGAAAAACCCAGGCTTCACGGAGCGAAGGACACACTTACACTTTATTTGGCATGCGCGTAATAATGGCAAACTGCCAGCGTTATTTATTTATATATAGGCGATCATCGTCGGATCAGCAAGTAGATCTGTTCTTGCTTGAGCGCTGCCAAGTGGCGGTAGTTGCCTTCGAGACTCAACAGCAGACCACCGAAAGACGCATAAAGAGCGAGGCGGTCCTTGTCTCCCTTGTCAGACTCTGTGAACTTGTAGACCTTACCATGCATGACATACTCGTAGTCGTCGGCCAGCGACGTCTCACCCGGCCTCGGCGGGCGCCAGCTGCGACTGGGGTTGGTTTCTCCAAGGGAGCTTGCGATAGCAATCGTCAATGTCTCTCCCTGCTGCACACGGTAAAGCTCCGTGTTTATATCAAGCGTCAATTGCAGGTCGGGGTTCGTTGTGCTTTGCGCCTCGATGCGCGTCACACGGTCATACTTACCCGGGTCAAGGCTCTCAACACGAAACAAATCGCTGAAGAGCACGTTTGCTGACATCCCGTTCTTCACCAACAACCTAGGCCCTCTTGAAAAATTGGCCGCTCTATTCTGTCTGTAGAAGGACTTTGGCCTTCGCCTGGGCTATAGTTACTAAGCCGCGAACGATATAGTGATTAGGGTAAAGTCCACAACAACACCAAGGAGCATACTTGAATGACGATACAAGGACACAGCCGTAAACAGCACACCGCTAAGAGGAGCTTCCTTAAAATTTTCAGTGTCACAAAGATGATGCTGGATGCGCACATTTCACCTGATAGGGCTCCTCTACGGCACATCGGTTATACAAAGGGCTCTTACTCTTCCTGACGCACCTTCCGTTGTTTCAGCGTTTCAAGGCAGCAAATCTGGACCAGAGATCATCTGCCGGTGCGGCAGCGGGCGAAGGCTGGGCGGAAGAGCCATTGGCAGTATTTTCCGAATCCGCGGAGGAGGTCTCGGCTCCGCTTTTCTCGACTTCAGCAGGCGGCTGCGTTTGGTGAGCCTCGTCGGCAGGCGGTGAGTACACACCAGGGACTTCGATTTGATAGGCTTTTGCAATCTCGAGCAGGTATAGGTCCACGAGCTCCTGCTTTGGTACCTCTAGATGAATTTTTGACAAAATCTTGGCCGGAATGGCTGATTCGTTCTCCGAAGCTTCCTGGACAAATTGCTTCGATGTGACATGCGCAATCGCCAACTTCAAGTTCCGCAACTCCTTAATGTCCGAGAACTGGCTATAATATAGAAGCACCAGTATTGCCTCCTTCAACCGTGCGTCGGGAATCTCTGGCCCATTAAGCAGGCTCACGCGAGCCAGGGCTAACTCACTGTAGATCTCGAGAGCCTCTAGCAGCTCAACCTGAATATCCTCTTGTATTACATTCTCTACGCGTATCCGCGCGCTCTCTAGCTTGCCATCGCGGAGAACTTGCGCAATGTTCCGGCGATTCTGCTTGGCGATCGCCGAATTCTTCTGTTGAAGCAGTCTGAGTCGGTTTGTTGTCAATTTGAGATGAGCACGCAGCCTCGCGTGTTCAACTGAACTCATATTCCTGCTTGTGAAGCCTGGGGCGGGCGACAAAGCGGTCAGCACACACTATCTAAATGCTCACAGTCCACCTCGCTTAGGTCAGACTTTCGGAATCCGATCGATCGAAATTACCAGGGACGTACGAGTTCAGCAACATACTGCGTAGGTAAACTCTCACACGTACCTGTCGACGCAAACAGCCTGGCTTCTTACAGTTGAGAGTGAAGTGCTGTATCCTTACAGAGGTGTATAACTTCGACTCGGAATCTATAAAGGATATTGAATGGATAATGGGCCTAAAACCAAGGCACCATCAGCCACGCCTAGCAAAGCTGGCGGTACTATCACAGAGAAACCGTTAAAGTTCAGCCTATCTGCTGCGAGAGAGCAAAGAAAAAATATCAAGCGGGTGTCTCTGCAACGTGAGGACGTGAGCGAGGAGCGTGAACTGTCGCATCCGACTAAGAAACGCTTTGCCGCCCCTTATCAAGAGCCTCAGCGTAGTGATCATGATTCAAATGAGCCGAAGACAGCTAAGAGTGCTCAATTGGTCGCTCCATCATTGGACGACTATCTTGAGAAGCTTAATGATTCCCCACACGCGACAGCTGGTAAGATGGTCTCTGAAGAGGATGTGGAGGAAACAGGTGATATCTCAGAGAGTGCTTCTAGTCAAAATCGTACCAGAGAGAGAACCCGCGCGAGGCCAGGCTTGAAATTGGACTCCATCGTTGCTGAGCACTCCTCTGTTCCATTCGAAAGACAGTTATATGACCAAAACATCTCAGAGAAAGGTATAGAGGCCGCCGAGGAGTTCAAGCTAAAAAAAAAGATAACGGTTGAGGGCAGCGATTTGTTGCCTATCCTGGATTGGCGCAATGCAATGCTGCCGCTCCCTGTACTCAAGGTCATAGAGTCCTCAGGGTATCACGAACCAACCCCTGTTCAGGCTCAATGCCTCCCTTTGATCATGAATGGCCTTGATCTCGAGGCAATTGCTCCGACAGGTAGCGGAAAGACCGCTGCATTCACGATTCCAATGTGGAGGCATCTTGTTGCCAACATGTCCGCGCATCGTGAAATGAGCAAGGGACCCTATGCACTCGTGCTAGCACCGACCCGCGAACTCTGCATCCAGATCTTCAAGGAACTCAAGCCGTTTACCAGTGCCCTTCATCTTCATGCGGTTAACGCTTATGGCGGCTCGGATATCTCCACGCAAATCTCGGAGATTGTCAATGGCCGATGCGATATAATCGTGGCAACTCCAGGCCGCCTCATTGACCTGCTAACCGCGAACCGTGGCCGCATTTTATCCCTACGCGGTGTGACTTACTTGGTTGTAGATGAAACTGATCGCATGTTTGATCTAGGATTTGGCCCGCAGGTGCGAAAAATTGTCGAGTCATGCCGCCCAGACCGGCAAACAGTAGTATTCAGTGCAACAATGTCATCAGCAATAGCATCCTTGGTGGCCCGTATTCTCACTAACCCAGTAAGAGTCACTGTAGGATTGACATCCACAGTGCCTCCACAGGTGACGCAGGAGGCAATAATAATTGCAGAGGAAGCCGATCGATTTCAGGAGCTGCTTTCGCGTCTTAGAGAAGAGCGAGAGCGCGATGCTGAGGCAAGGATATTGATCTTCGTTGACACACAAGTTCGCGCAGATGCACTGGCCCTGCGGCTGATTGCTAAGAGTGTGCCGTGTCAATCTCTTCACGGCGGCATGGACCAGCAGGATCGCTCGCACACCATCGAAGAGTTCAAACACGGAAATCTCAGAGTTCTTGTAGCCACGTCAGTAGCAGCGCGTGGGCTGGATGTTCGTAACCTCAAACTTGTGATCAACTATGACCCGGCATCGCATCTTGAGGATTATGTGCACCGTGCCGGTCGAACAGGCCGAGCAGGGAATAGTGGGAGCTGCGTGACATTCCTTACGGCGGCGAACAAGCGCCAAGCATATGACCTTGCCTCACTTTTCACAGTTCCAAAGCCAGTTCAAGACCTTGCAGATGCCTATGCCAAGTCAATCCCACCCACGCATGCGAAGTCCGGCTTCGGTGGCCACGGCCTCTCAAGACTTGAGAAAAAGCGAGACCTACAACGAAATGTCGAGCAGGAGGCCTATTCAGGATCTAAAATGTCCACACCTCAGGCAGAGCCGTCTATAATCTCCAAGATCGGACGTAATTATGTGGCACGACTCCCCATCAACGACGCCCCACGCGAAGCGCGCATTGCTGTGACGTCAGTTAGCAAGCAAAACGAGGTAATTGCGAATCATCAAGTGTCTATTACCATTAAGGGCACATATAATTCACACCCAAAGGGTGGTGTGAATGAGGAGCACAAGCTACATCTCCAAGTTGAAGGCCCTCGTCAAGATCATGTTGAGGCAGCCTATTTTGAGCTCGCACGGACACTCGAGGACGTATCCTCCACGGCGAAAGCAACTGGACGATACTCAGTAATTTAATTGCTAAGACACATATAAATATGGAAAAAAATATGAAGGCGGCGAATACCACCTAAAAGATGGCAATAAAAAAGTATGCTCTAGGTGGGGGTCGAACCCACGATCTTCGCGTTACTTGACCAGGATTAAACTGGCTGAAAGCACATTAACCCGTTTCACGCGGTTATCATATAAGCACGAGGCCTTAACCACTAGGCGACTAGAGCAAATTTCATCAATTTTTGGAGCATATGAAATATATAGTGGGGACTGGCCATTGTAAAAGCGAACTCTCCGCCGACCGAATGGCAGGAAGCGAAATGTTGGGTGCTCGAAGCTTCAGCAAAAACGGCGGCAAGCATTTTTCAAACTCGACTGTTCTAGTTGGCATTCGTGCAGTAAATAATGTCAATAAATGTCGTATTACGAGCATGCGTATCAGCTGAGTTGGGAAGTAGATCATACTGTATATACAGAAAATAGAAGACCTCTGCTTTATATGCATAAAAATTAAGCGCCCACGAAGGATATCATGACGTGGGCTTCGATTTTTTCTCATTTCTCAGCTCTGTAAGAACTTGCTCTAGTCTGACTCGCTCGTCGCCAATTACTGGCCCCGATGCAAGCCATCTTATCTTACCACTCTTGTCAACAACGTATAGATAGCCTGCCAGATCATTGGTTGCAGCAATAGCTTCTCTAGTACTGTTCGACGGTTTTGTGTCGGCGAGAAGATACCTCTGATGTGAAGGGTCAAGAATCTCGCTCCGGCGTATCCTGCTTCCGAACAACCTTACAAGGAAGCGATTGAACCACGATGTTGGGACATTAACATCGATCAGACGAACTCCCAACGTAGCCGGATCCAGACCTTCAGTGAACTGGTTTATTTGTTGTCGGCCGAGTGACGACGAGAAGATCCGAACGAGATTTGCCGTTTCCGACGAGAGGAGGTGGATAAGAGAGCTCTCAGTCCTCAGGCTTGTATCCAGACGGGTTCCTGGAATGTTGGCCATATATCGAGCATCTTTAGCCGGGAAAATTTGTGGCGGAGAATAGAAGATCTTGCCTCCAGTGTGCCTAAATTTATAGATGTGCTCAAAAGACGGCTTAGCGAATTCCTTCTTCAGTTCCTCTCGACGCATGCGATTTTTTTGGATATCCATAAACTCGGCCTTACGTTCCTCCAACGTCTTCGGCTGCTCCTGTAGCTCGGTAGCTAATGGCTTTGTCTTTAAACCTACCGGTTGGAGGAGTGAAATAATTGCCTCAGGCCGCTCAGGGTGAAAGCTAACTCCCGAGGCCCAACGGACAAACAATCTGTTTATGTGGCCTGCGTGATAAGAAGTGTTCATTGTCCCAGATCCTTCGCAGTAGCGGAGGCTGACTTTATAGATCGCGCGCGCCCTGTGTGTCTACACAGTGAGCGAGGATAGGTGGTGGTCAGGACACATCACGTGCCCACATGTCTATATAAGGAGGCGCGTTCTTGGGCGAATGTTTTTTTCCTCAGATCAAAAACGCACGGGGATCTGCCACGACGTGTGAGTTTTCTCTGCTCTCGCGTTGCCATAGCTTCACAGAAGCTTAGTATCTCCAAGACTAATTTCCCTGTTAGGAAGTTCGGGCTCTTGTGCTACATAGGGCCTGGATGTCGAAAACTTGGAAACATAGCCATAATTTCGCATAAAAAAAATTGTCGTTTAAAAAGTCCATTCAAACGTGTCTTCAACCAGCCGTTGGCCAGCTTCTGTAGCTGAAACTGGTGAGCATGACCGGATACACAGCCGCGCGTCTATTGACAGTTCTTCAGGAAAGGTTCGGACGAGAACAGTTCCGCGCGAATCAGTTGGAGATTATCCATGAAGCTTTAGCGAACAGGGACCTGCTTGTGGTCCTCCCGACTGGCCACGGAAAATCCCTGACCTTTCAGGTACCGGCGGTTCTTGAATCTGAGGACGGCAATTTTTCTGTGGTGATTTCGCCACTGCTAGCGCTCATTAAAGACCAAGTGGATCAATTGCAGGCGATAGGTATTAACGCTCAGACTTTGAACAGCTCAATGCAATCAGGCTCGCGCACGGCAGTAATGAATCAGGTTAGCCAGGGGGGCGTATGCCTCTTATACGTGAGTCCCGAACAATGTCTTACTTCAGGCTTCAGGTCCTTTTTAAAAGCAAATCAGTCACGTCTTCGTCGAATAGTGGTGGACGAGGCACATTGTGCCGTGGAATGGGGTAGCGATTTCCGCAAGGACTACGCTAAGCTTGGGCCAGTCCTCCGGGCTGAGCTTCCAGGCGTCCCGTTCATGGCCTTAACCGGCACGGCATCACCATTGATGCAGAACCAAATTATCAGTACTCTAGGGATGAACTCTCGGATGACGCGCGTATTTAAGGGCTCGATGCTTCGGCCCCACCTTCACTACGAAGTGCGTTATGTCGAAGATGCCTACGATCGGCTCCAGGACTTGATTAAGTTTCTGAAGATGTATCGTGCACGCTTGCGTCAGCTCGATAGTAGTGGTTCCCACATTGGTGGAAGTGAGGGGTATGCAGGCTGTGGTATCATCTATTGCAGGTCGCGGGCGTCCACAGAGATGATCGCGTCAGAATTGAATTCAGCCCTTGGTCAGTGTGCAGCGGCTTATCACGCTCAACTCTCGAAAGAAGAGCGAGATGAGGTTATGCAGCACTGGATCCGAGGCGACCCAGCGTATTCAGTAGTCGTTGCGACTATTGCTTTCGGACTAGGCATCGATAAGCCAGACACTCGATTCATTGTGCATATAGACATGCCCCAGAACATGGAGGCCTACGTTCAACAAACCGGACGCGCTGGACGCGACCGGCGCGCTGGACGCTGCATTTTGTACTACTCAGCAGAAGAGTCACGGCGGTGCCAGCAGTTTGGCCGAGTGGGGAAGGACGACAAGACAGCCGTCCACAGTGCGACGCTGGCATTGTTGAATTTTGCGAAGTCTACCACCAAATGCCGTCATGCGATGCTCAGTCAATACTTTGGTGATACCCGCGTATCGCCGGGGAGCTGCGAGTTCGCCTGTGACTATTGCAAAGCTCCAGGAAGGCTCCGGCAGCGGTACCAGGACTGGTACGCAGAAAACAGTTAGTTATAGTATAGCTCGAAGCATTAAAAATAATTACTCATTGTATTTAGCAATCTCTGGAGGACTAATACTCTGCCTTGATGCAGTAGTATAGCGTGGGTGTGCGTTTGTAGGCGCACGAGCTCCTATTAGGCCAGTTTATTCATCAAAAGTGTACTGCTGGTCGTCAGCGAGTGCCTGAGTTAGAGTCTCTTTGTTTATCGCCCACTGCATGAAATAGTCCGTCTCCAGGTCGTGTATGCGATTGCCAAGCATGATCAGCGAATGCAACGGCTCACCAGACTCGTATTGCGCCATCTCCTTCAAAGTACCTGCGACAATTTTTTGGTTTGGAGACCCTAGACGTGAGACAGCAATGCATGGCGTTGATGCCGAATAGTTCTTCTCGCCGCGGTTTTCCTGAACCTCAAGGAGCTGCTCAGCAGCCTGCTCGATGCTCATGAACCGAGGAGGCTCATATATGTTGTTGCCACGCAGTAGATTCTGAAGAGTTTGTTCCTTGACCTTGATATCCAGCAGCACTAGCGTATGCAGACCAATACGGCGGTTCTCCTTGATCTTGTCGTAGAAGCTGTCGGGACGCCAAGAGTCCGTGAAAAATACCATCGAAACGGTCTGACCAAAATTATACAGCTGGATTCCGGTCACACCGATAGCATTGAGTACAGAAGCGTTGTGAATCACCTCAGTTTTGATACCCTTTTCGCGTGCACGGAGGACGAGATCTGTGTGTGTCGTAGCACCGAACGGATCACCAACAACGAGGAAGGCCACATCCACATCACCTTCAGCACCGCTCAAAATATCATCTGAGCCGGTCTCCACAAGCTCGCGATCGGCGAGAATCACCTTGTTCCCGTAAAACTTCTCAAGATCCTCAACATTGGCTGCCATGAGGATGCTGGTGTAAGCCTCTAGGTACACTCGCTCACACTTTTTCACGATCTCAAGCCCGCGGACAGTAATGTCCCTCACGTCAGACAATCCTAGACCAATTAAATAAAGCATTGAGGATTTTGGCCAATACAGCTCTCTTGTCCCTGAATTTCGACAATTGTAATTTTTCAGCTGACTGAGCTCGCCGCCTACTACCACCTCCCTAATTGACCCTTGTGCCTTAGCCCTCACGGGTCATCCCGTTGCAGAAAGAGCGACTTACGTATATTATGAAGCGAGGACTAAGTCGGACTATAGCAGGACAGAGTAGTATACCAGCTGAGAAGGGTTCACACATTATAAAATACATTTCCGGTATATAACTCGCTTGTCTTGTCAAGGGCATAGCACCCACGCACATGCAGGTCTTCGTGCGCCCCAAAACCACCCAACCTGCCTAAGCAAAGGAACCCCACGCTACACCACCCTAATATCACTATCAGCTCAGGCAGCCGGTAGCCTGGTGCCAGGGTTTTTTTATGGGGTATAAATTTAAGCACCCAACCAAGTACTACCCAATTGTCGACCTGGTATTTGCGGATGTCGGGCCAAACCATAACCGGAGACCCCGATAACGCGAACACGCGCGAGGTAAATGAGCGCACACCTCTTGTGCAAGGAATTGATGTTGGACGAGAGTTCGAGCAAGCCCTTCGAGACGAGGAGGAAGGAGCAACTTTGCAAGAGGTATTTACGAAGAGGCCGTTTACTGTGATACTCGCACTGTTTCTCTTTGGCCTTGTTTTGTTCGCAGGTGCTTCTCTTCAATCTCTAAAGTCGGAAGGACATCGTGAGAAGATCATGGAAGTTGCTCAGATTGAGCCGTTGAGTGCAAGGCTCGTCGCTATCCGCGATACAGAAGTCGAGACGCAATCGACGCTGCGACTAAGCCTGGACTACGATAAGCTCGGAAATGGCTCATGGGCATCTCTTGTGCGCACAGTAGCCCCCAAGCTCTCAGCTGTGGACGTCCGTCTTGATGACAGCCTCACTCTCCGCGCAGAGATGCCTGCGCCGAGCGACGAAGGTACTGAAAACGGTGCTGACGGAGACGATATCATTGATGGCACGACTAGATGGGGTTACGTTGCGCGTGTTAACGTTGTGGATACTTTTCGCTTGTCCCTGAAGTCCGACGAGCTTCAAGAAATTGAAGCAACTGCCCTTATCAGTGACATCGGCAGGCCCGATGTCATTGGCTGCCTCGTAACCCGCGCACTGCGCAATAGGCCTCTGACGCTAAAAGCTACAGGCAAAGCAGTGGTGTCGAAATTTGGGCTGACTTTCAGAGTTCCGTTCAGCGTTGTGCGGACAGTAACTGTACCGAAACAGACGACTGAGGATTTTGCCCAGCTATCTCAGGTTAATGTGTCCTCTTCGAAGTCGCACGAGGTAAACGTATCGGCATTAGCGAACGCGACGCTGGGGGACTTCCCGCTGGCTGGCCTGGTGCCGAAGCTGAAGTGGAAGGTCAAAATTCCTGGGTGCAGCGGCGAGCTCGAGACACTATGCGGGGCCGAAAACGAGGAGTTCGAAATTGACAATGGCGATGGCGTGGTAGACATTTATTTCAATGCTTTAATTCACGAGATACCACAAATTCTCGGCGAGCCGTGCGACGCGAGTGACGAGTTTTCGAAGTCGCCAATCGATATATGGGTGTCACAGTATCTCGCAGGCGAGGTGAGCACGATCTACATCGAAGGTGACCCGAAGCGAGATCATGAGAACGGTAACAAGCCAATTTTGCGCCATCTGCTCAGTGGTTTTGACGCGCCTTTCTCAATGTTCGGAAAGCCGGAGACGGAGCACCTTATCACCAGCATCACGATGGAGGATGCGCGATTCGGGAACCAGGTCGTTGTCGACCAGATCTCCTTCAGCGGCAAGGCCATGGTTGAGGTCGAGCTCCCACATTTCCTTGTCATTGACACAGCGACGGTTGTGGTTGTGACAGGAGTGCGCGGCGTTATCCAGCTATTCACAGAAGCTGGAGTACACTTTGGTCAAATTATTGCCGATAACTGGATGCAAACTATCACCCTCGCTACGAACCATGGTTATAAAGTAACCTGCTACTTCGACAATATACCAACCATGGTCACGAATAGCCAAGCGTTCGCGGAAGTATCGCGCAAAATGATGATAGAGGGCGAGGTTCCCATCCGATACGATGCTGTGGTGGATGTGCAATTCGAAATGCCAGTGGGCGGGCTCACTGTCAAAAAAGTTCGCATTCGCGGTGCTACAGACATGCGCGCGTGATGGGGGAATTGTGTTGCCTTATGGAAGCTCATTATCGGAGCTGTGATGTCCGTGTACGAAGAGGCATTGGCAGCTAGTGTCGAAATGGAGAAAGAGTTTTCTCATGAGCATAGATGCGAGGTAGCGTTTAATATTTATAAGTATATTTAACAGCTCAAGCTGAGCTTTCAAAAGACCACGACGCCTTTTCTAGAAGGACGGTGTGGTATGCTATGAGTACAGAGACTCTCTATTTACAGCGGCTACGACAAGGGGTTACATGAGTCTGCGCAAATCGCCATCGTGCCATGCAGGCTCACGCTTGCGGTTGAGCTTAACTACTCGGTCAGCAGCGACTTGTTCGTCGTCATCCTGGGGCAGACCCTGGCTCGTCGTATTTGCAACGGTGGTGACTTCATCGAACTCAATTACCTCGGATCGCCACTCGGGGAAGAGCACGTCGATGCGTCCGTCGGGCTTATGGATGTGAGTGAACTGCGAGTCCATTGCCTACCGCTCGAAAGGCCGACAGATTATGCTATGCGCGTTGCCGAAGTCAACGCAGGCGGAGTGCTCCAAGGTTGTAAAGGACGTGGTGGGCTGGGGGTGTTCCCAGCTACCTCTACGCACGTGCTCTCAGACCACAATCCAGCGATAATCGCTGAGGCAATTGGGTCAATAAAGGGTCCGTAGTGAGACTGCGGCGAGCCGCATCCATAGCGTTTGCGGTGATGGTAAACCGAGGAACCCCAATGCGGCGGCACGAGCGGTGCCAATCTGGCATAGTCCTCACTCCAGCCATCCTCACGCTGACGCGGAGCGGTCCGCGTCCAGCTAGAAAATCATAGAGAGTCATTGTGAAAAAAGTTTCGGCAAGCCGAGGTGCACCGCCGCTTCTGCATGGCTCCCGGGGATCTGTGACGTTTCCGTTTTGCCCTCCCCAGCCGTCCGAGGAGCATAAGAGCTGACTATCAGCGATGCATGATGATGCACGCTGGGTGCGTAGACTAGGCTGGCCGTGCGCAATCTAAAGAGGTCTCCCCTTGACCAAACCACAACCCACGCCCTTAAAGCCTCCCCGCCGGTTCAGGGCCGAGCCGCAACCCTGCTGCCACTTCGCTGCTCGACAGGCTGCTGCTATCCAACCTGCCTTGAAACCTTGACTGCCCTCGAACTGCCGGTGGGATAGGAGGAGCCTACTCGCCAGGGCCGACAGGAAAGCACAACCATGGGAATTGTGCGGCAAATTAGGAATGTCACTGGCGGCTACTCGTCGTCTCAGGTGAAGGTGCGTGACGCCACGGCGAACGACGACTCGCCGCCGCCGGTGTCGCTGATGCAGGAGATTGCCGACCTGACGTTCGACGACCATGAGATTCTCCTCATCATGGATATGATAGACAAAAGACTGAATGACCGTGGTAAGCACTGGCGCCATGTCCTGAAGGCGCTCGTCCTTCTCGACTACCTGCTCCACAATGGCAGCGATAAGGTGGTGCTATGGTGCCGAGAGAACTTGTATATAATCAAGACGCTGCGTGAGTTCCATCATCGTGATGACAGCGGCCGTGATGTCGGCGGACGTATCCGCGCCGGCTCCCGCGCCATTACAGCGCTGGTTATGGACCAGGAGCGGCTCGACCGGGAACGCAGCAACGGCCGACGCGGCCGTCGCCCGCGACGGTACCGGCGCGATGCTGACGACGAGGATGCGAACCCACGCCTGCCGAACCGTGGCAGGAGGGACACAGAGGACGATGACTTACAGCGCGCGATCGAGGCGAGCAAGGAAACCGCACAACAAGAGGAGGAACGCCGGAAAATGATGGGCCGATCTGCAAGCCAGGAGGATCTGCAGAAGGCCATGTCGCTCAGCCAGCAGAATGAAGCAGAACTTGGCACCGGCTACCCGTCGTGGAGCTACACGGGTACCATGGACCCCTACGGCCAACAGCTGCAGTTTCAGCAGCAGGCGCAACTCCAGCAACAGCTCGAGCAGCAGCAGGCCGCGCAGAATGCTGCGCTAGCCCAGGCGCAACAAGAGTACCTCGCTGCGCAGGCTCAGGCCCAGCAGGAGGCGCAACGGCTCGCCGAGCTCCAGCAGGCACAGGCGCAGCAACTGGCGGCGCAGCAGGCCTACGAGCAACAAATGCTCCAGCAGCAGCAAACAGCGAGCCAGCAAAGCTTGCAGCCGCTTAAGACAGGGAGCAACAATCCGTTCGCTGCATTCAACAACTCCCAGCAAACGTCTCCCTCGCAGTCGCCGTCCCAGCAATCGCTGGGCCGCAGACCAAGCCTCCATAGACAGTCTACCTTTGACAAGGATCATATGGATCGCCTGGATCAAATTTTGAGTCTGAACGCTCCGATGGACACGTTCGGCAACACCGGGTCGGCAATGATCCCGGCGCAGCATACCGAAAACGTGGGATTTGTGAATTCGAGCGGACACGGTCTGACGGCCATGCTTACCGCACGCGAACAGCAGCAGAAAGCGTCTAACAATCCATTTGCTGGTGCGCAGTATACAGGTATTGCGACCACGCAGATGCAACCGGCGCACACTGGCTATGGATTCGGCAACGCGAACAGCCAAAGCAGCACGAATCTCATCGACCTATAACCTTACGAATCCTATGTATAACTGCGTGATGTAACCCTTAGCATACTTCTTATCGGAGCCAGCTCCGCAGCCCAAGCTAGCCGAGCTCCGTGTGTTTTAGCGGCGACAAAGAGGAGATCATGCAGACCCCACTCGGTGCGTGACCTGTATATCTGGCCTTAAGTACCAACATTGCGTACTTCAAGACGCGCGCCATGCTGGGTCCAATAAATATCTAGATGTACAATAAATAGAGCAAAAATTGGCCGAACCCCTTTGCGGATGTCATGCCATTCATAACGTCACGCCTGCTGCGGCGGCCTTGGTAATGGTAGATTCGTGGCAGAGCCTGCCGACTCAGAGCTCGATCCGTCGTCACCAGCGAGAAATGTCGTTGAAGCGCTGGAGGATGGAGACTCTCTGGTATCATGCTGCATCGACGTGCGTCGCGGGATAAATCCAGGGACTTGGAGGGATGTGCTGCTCGTGGGGGGCACGGATGGGACCGGTGGCACCGCGTCTGCACCGGGGCGCTCTCGTGAGCGCCGTCTCGGAGCAGAGCGCCGCTGGCGGTAGGTATTATGAAACGCGAAACCCGAGGCGAGTGAAGCAGGGACGGAAGTGCTAGAAGCAACACTGAGGTAGGATTCGCGTGTTGGCACGCGGTAGACGAGCACACTATTATTAGAGCTTCCAGAGCGAAGCGAAACGGCCTCCGTGTCCGTAGCCGTCGTGGTAGCTGTGGTATTTGTGAACATACGGCGCGTCGTGAAGGGATTGCGGGATGTGTCGGCAGATGAGCGTCGCGCATCCGTAATGTCACGTCCCACAGAGCTGGGCTGGTACATTTCCGGCTGCTCGATTCGACTCAGCAGACGGCTAACATTATCCATGAGCTCTGCGAGCATACGAAGGGAGACATTCCTTCCCGAGTACCGGAGCTCATCATATTGGGAGGCGAGCCGCTCGATGATGGCGCCTGAGTCACTCCTCAGAACCTCTTCCTGCAGAGCGATCTCTAGATATTCACGCAAACTCATTCCGGGCTGCAGGACAAGCTCAGGGAGTACCATTGTAAACGTGTCCTCGAGGAAATTCGGCAGGATATCGCCGAGCTCCCAGTATGATACTCCGACATCGAGGCCACTTTCACTGCCGCTCTTGCTCAACGGGTTCTTGAGGCCGGGATGCTCAACGGCGGAGAAATTCGTCTGCTGCTCGAATAGCTCCTGGCAACGCCGCCGGGTATCAACAATGCGGCTCATCATCTTGCCGCTTATATCGGTCGGCCCGAGCTGGTGGTGCCGCGGGAGCGCTGCGAGCCACCGGTTCATGTCAACCCGACGAATGAGGTAAAGTATAACTGCCCACACGCAGGTTATGCTAAATCCACAAATGACAATGATCGAGTTCCAGAACTGGCCCGAGCTGAAACTCTGGGGTAAAATATCGACGACCGTGCACACAAGAAGCAACACGAGGATTATGACAAAAAAGGTATGGCTTAACGACCACATAAGTTCCTGTTTTGGCATCGCACGCAGCTTTTTTGGTCGCCGCGCCAGCGTTTTGAGCGGGATCGCTGCCTGCTGCCCGCGGTGGCGCAGCCGCGAGGCGACCATGCGGTTCACATGCCTCATGGGTACGAGCACGCCAACGCAAATAGACAGTCACGCTTTGGTGGCCACAGCAGATACCTAATTCTCAAAGAAGCGGCGGCTATGCGTTTACTCTATCGCGACGATGATACTTCACTGCGTATTTAGGCTTTCGCTTTCCCCAAGCGAAGCCTATCTTCCCACATGCCTGGATACCCTTTATTCCTAGTAAGATGCTTCACCCTAGCCCCCAACGCACCCTTCTGTGCGTGTTCGTGGAGGTCGGTGTCAACAAAGGCAGAATGGCCTTGCGAAGCTCGGCGTGAACGCCGCGACTCAAGCGCTTTGGTCACCGTGGGTAAGCAGCGGCCAAGAATTTTGTGCGGGAAGCGTGTGTCCTGTATTCTCTGTCAATAAGCCGCGGTCCCTCGCCCAGGTAAGCAGGATATCGAGACCCAAACTCGTTCATCCGCTCCACGCGAAGCCTCCCGTATACCTAGCTGGGCGCTAACACCCCCAAACCCCTTCTCTGTCGCATCCAGCCTCGCCCCGTACGTACGCATTTCGAGCTCTGCATCCGCTGCTCAGAGTAGATGGACCCTGAAGGCCACACGGGCCCCGCATGGGACACTGACGCGACCGAGCACCCACTTGACCGGGTCCCCGTGTCGCAACTAACCACAGACATTAACGACCTCGTCATTGTCCACATCGATGCCGTCGTACATTCAAACGAGCGCATCCCTGCAAAGACGCTGACGCCACTCGTCCGTCATATCCACTCCGACTACATGTCACCGGCTACGCTCTACGCGTTGCTCGCGTCGCGCCTCCATTTCCAGCAAGAGTCATCCGCCGATCCGGCTAATGCGAAGCTCTGGAGAACGCGGGCGCAAGTGTGCGAGGAACTATCCCTGCGGCTTGTTGCAGACTATGGTCTTGACGAGCTCGCTCAGAATCTCGTGTTTGAATTCTACCCGCTCGCAGAAGGCAGCCCAATTGACACCGTCCCAGTGTGGTTGCGCGTAAGTGCGCTGGAGCTTGCGATCAAGGCCAACGCAAAGCGGCTGCTCTCGCATCCTGCGTGCGTAGATATCGTGCGCGGTCTGTGGGATGGCCACCTTGTGCTTGATCCCTACGTCCATAAAGTCCACCGGTCTGACAATGTTAGGACGCGTCGTCAGCTCACGCGGTTGATGAATGCACGCAAGGGAGTTGTCGTGCGCTACGACTTCGAAGAGACGACAATATTCAAACCCTCTCGCTTGCGCGTGCCGAAATATCGCGATTGGATGAAACTCTTCAATCTGGCAATAATTATATTTCTTTATGTCCTCGTGATGGGCCCTGGCGTGTCACGCACTGCCGAGATATTGTTTGAGTGGTTCATAGCCTCGCTGATTGTTGATGAGCTGTTTGTGCTTCGCGCCGTCGGCACGCACCTATACTTTCGAACATTATGGAGCCTGTGCGATTTCGTGACGATGATCCTCTGTGTGGTTTACTTCTTGTTCAAGATAGCCGCCTCTTTGTCGGAGTACCCAGCAATCTGGATAGGCTGGAGCCACGATGTGCTGGCGGTGTGCGGCGTGACTCTGATACCACGCCTCTTTTCGGTGCTGGAGGCCAGCGTCGGCTTCTCAAGAACCGTTATTTCGGTCAGAAAAATGATCACTGAGCTGCTGTGGTGCTGGATTGCAATCACTATGTTCTCGGTTGGGTTCTGGGCGGCCCTGGCACACTTCGGAAAGGGCATCTTCCCGCGGACAAAAGTATTTTACGATTTGGTTCAGATTATGTTTGGATTCACGCCGGCCGTGTGGCAGACATGGCAGCAGTACCCACGTCCAGGTGCGTTGATTCTGTTCCTATACCTCTTCATGGCGCAATTTGTCGTAACCACAATTGTGACTGCAGCTTTAAGCGCGAAGGTCGTGGAGACGAAAGACTTCAGCTGGGAAGAGTACCATTTCCTGAATGCCGTCCGCACAGAGGTGTGGATCAAGAGCGAGCGTCAGGTTTTATATTTCTATACGCAGCCGTGGAATGTGCTGTGCTTTTTCCCGCTACCATTAATGCGTTCAGTCCTTCCCACGCACTGGTACCTGCAACTCAATCGAGGTCTGCTGAAACTCACCCACTGGCACGTCTTCCTCGGTATATATGCCTACGAGAGACTCATGAATGTTCTCCTCTCGCGGCGTGCACGCGCGGCGGATATACAGCAAGAGCGCGTGCAGCGCCATCTTCAGCACCGAATGATGAAGCGTGCAGCTAGACAGCAGCGAGCACCCCTCCAGCTCCGACGCCCACCAAACCATGCGAATAGCGGCAGCGCCTCCGATCTCGCGTCATCTGGAGCTCGAAGCGGCATTGGCATTAGCGGAGGAGCCAGTGCAATGGCACCAATACCCGACATATCTGAAGTACCATCTGCCATCAACATTGGCCATAATAGCATGCGCGAGGCCAAGTTCGACCTCGTGGAGGGTCTTCTGAACTCGCCGAACCCGGGAGCCGGAGCCGGTACTGCACGTAGCAACCCATGGCATGTCAGACCGCCTCATCCGGTGCAAGGCCCAGGTCTCAGACGGTGGTCTTTCGACTCCGAGCGCGAGAACGCCAGTATTGTGGCTCCTTCCGAAGATTTAATCGACCTGCAGGACATTGTTCGCGATCTTCAGACCCAGAACGCCCGGCTTGAGGAGATGCTTGATCGTCTTTTACAACAGCAACAGCAGCAGCTACACCAACAGCAACGCTGAGTCTTCAATTACATCCCCTCTGTCTTCTTGAAGCTGCTGCTTCCAGTCACTCGGTCTGCAGAATCTCTGGAATGAGTAAGGACTAACCGATCGCTAGGTATAAACTAAAGTATTGGGTCCCTTCGTTTCTCTGTCTTAACTTTTTCTATAGCCTAATTCTCTGGCACCATGAGGGCTCGTTTTAAATAACTCATCTTCATGCACTCGGGCTCGCACACGCCTCATCTGATTACTCTTCCGACGCTCGCTGGGTCTGGCGCCGGGCGCGCTACACGTAATACGCGGCCGCGCGTCTTGGGTCCGCGGCCTGACCTAAGCTAGTAGTAGCGCCGTTTATTTATTTACATTTCAGAATCGACTCGTCGCTGGATGCTCCCACTGTGGATCGATACTGACGCGTGCTATGATGATTCTCTGGCACTGCTGATGGCATGCGCGCTTCCATACTTCGATGTCCTCGGCGTGTCCACGACCTACGGTGCTGTGTCGTTGGACTACGCCACGCGCAATGCAACGTCGCTCATGACGGCGCTACAAGTTGTGAATGTCCTTGTTTTTCCTGGAGAGGAGAAACCATCGGTGGGAAAGCTCCCGCCGCAGCTTCAAGGCTCTGGTCTTGATGGAACGGGTTTGCTTTCTCTCCCGCAGGGGCCCAAGCAGCCCGATCACTCGGCTGTCGCTGCACTCGCAGCGACACTACAACGGATTCCTCCGCAACAACTTTGCATAACGTGTCTTGGTCCGCTCACGAACATAGCTGCGTTCACGCTGACGCACCCTGAACTCGTACCGTTAATTGACGTGATCAGCGTGAGTGCTGGTGTTGATGACTGCAACTTGACAGCGGACCCACATGCCACCAACATTGTGATGAATCTTGTTGACACAATAACCCCGCATGTACCTCCGGGCACTCAGGTTCCGCAGGTCTTGCTCAGCGAGGCCCAGCCGACGCTCACGCTAACGTCTGCGTTTCTTGAGCAGATTAAGCGTGGCAAGAATCTGGACAAATACACAGTGTTTAGGCAAATGATGTTTGAGCTGCTCACACACTACGCAGATCATATCACGCCGCAGATCTGTGACTCTGCGGCGATTCTTGCGCTCCTTCCTCAGCGCTTGGGCGTCGACCTGGGCGTCCAATTCTCAGAATCAGGCCTTGTGCGAGTAGCTGATCCCACGGACTTGTGGCGCTTGATATTAGAAAGCATTGAGGAACTCGAGGCTGGTGAAATGTAGAATAGACCTGCCTTTCTTCTTTTTTGCTGTTTCATACCTTCATACTTCGCTTCCTTACAGGGTGAAGTACATGTACGCATACGTGCATTCGGCTGAGCGAACGTGAGTGAATGCGTAAAGGGGAACGTAGAGTACAAGGCGATATCAACACACAGCGGTGCTAAGCTGTCACTTCGTCAGCTCTCTCACTCGCGCCTCAAGTCGAAGAGCACGAATCAAAATTTTTCAAAAACAAGCCATAAAAAACAGCATAAAAGACCCTTAGGTTTTTACATATTGATTGCATTATTTGTACCTGGACCTGATAAAACCTGCTTGATGATACTGTCCACTAAACTCGAATCAATATCCCTAATAGTGCTGCCTCGGATCTCTCAGTTTCCATAGGGAGATGACGTATCAGCAATAAATATAGTTATAAGTAGGTGATATAGAAAGAAGCTATCATGTTAGCAAAGACATATAGTCCCAGGCATCTCCGTCGTTTGGCGTATTATTGCCCGCAATATTTTCGCCCTTTTCAGTGACACTAGACATGCCTGTTGTAAGCTGTAACAACCCTTTCTCATTGCTGTGACTGTGAACGCCCTCGTCGCTTGCGGATCCCTTAAGCTCCTTCGAATCCTGGGGCGGTGTGGCGAGAATTGGTCCCCCATCAGGAAGCCCCTTGACGACATCAAGATCCTTGAAAGCCAGGCGAAGCTCTGCAGCAGCAACGCAACCAGACCACACCGGCTTATGTCGCTTCGCTTGAGGCTCTTCGAAGGGAGACTCAGACGGGCCCTTATCGTCTGGTTGAGCTTTAGACTCACCAATGGCAGCGACCTCGCTAGGCGGAACTTTCAGCACTGCCCCTAAAACAGACAGGAAGTATTTCGCAGGCTCCGTCGGAGCGAGTTGACGCAGTTTAGCCGGGTTCTCAAGCCGTGGCTTAAGGATTGGCACTGTTTGGGGAACGAAAGGAGGCTGCGGCGTGTCCTTCGACGTCGTTCCAGATAGCGGTCTCGCTGGAGGTGAAACAGACGCAGAGATGGGGCGGCTCGAAGGACCTGCGGGACGGACTAAGTCATCAGATGGCCGGCCCCGCTTTACGCCTGCTCGGTCTAATTCGCTGTCCATCATCATGCTACTGAAGCCATTTGCATTTGGAGTTCGAGTTCCAGGAGTCCCGGAGCCTGGGAGAGGACCAGGCATAGAATTGAGCGTCGCAGGCGTCATGCTTTGATGACCCAGAGGACCAACAGCGATCTGCTGCTGAGAGATGGGCATAGGACTAGGCTGGGAAATGGAACCCATAGGACCACCCATGGGTCCTGCACTCATCTTCGCGCCCTGGAATTCCATCTGATGCTGCAGTGCGGCAGCCTGAGGTCCTGGCGACTGGCGCGGCATACCACCGGGGACAGGACCTGTGCTCGGCATTTGTGGCATCTTGGAGGTGATACCTTGCTGCGGTATAGCGCTGTTTCCTCTTGGAATTGCAGCTTGGCCACGCCTAAACTGCTGCTGCTGCTGCTGGGCACTAAGTTGGGCTGGCTGTCCAGGCATTGAGTTCACAGGCATTCGTGATGGCAATCTTTGCTGCTGTTGCTGCTGTTGCTGCTGTTGTTGTTGCTGCTGTTGCCGCTGCGATTGGAGGTGCTGGGGTGGCTGCTGTCCAGTAGGTCGGCGATTTGATTGAGGAAGCATGCCTGCCATCATGTCAACGCTAGCTTGAGGAGCTCCTGGCTGCGGCAAGTTCGCATTAGGCTGGCGGCGCTTCTCAACCGCAACATTGTTGCATTCAGAAACAAATTGGAAGTAGCGGCGCAAGTCATTCTTTAGCGAGTCCAATTGTTGTGGAGTAGCTAGATAGACTCCAGCTTCGACCAGGCGCTTGTGCATCATGACAAACACAGGTTTAAACCGCATCAGCTGGATCGTCCCGGCACGGTTTTTATTGGAGTATAAGTAGTAAACGGTAACGATCTGATCGGAGCGAACAATCATCTTCGTGATGACAGGCGTGGATAGCAAGTTGCGAACTACTGCCTTCTCTTGTTCGGTGAGCTGCGGGGGGTTGGCCTCGAGCTCCGCCTGGAGACGAATGACGTCTTTGCGCGTCTCGAGGAACAGCTGCTGCAACTCGACCTTCTCCTTCTGCAAAAATCCATGCTGCATTGCTGTCATAATTTCCTTGGACGTGAGGTCCCTCGGGTACTTGCCATTTATCTGGGGAAGATTCGACGTGCTGCCTCCTTCTCCTGACAATGCCTGTTGTTGCGTATTTGCACCTTGTGCGATGGGCATGCCCTGAGCGTTGACCGCCATATTGGCCATGCCACCTGGTGTCGCCATCCCTGGAGTACCTACTCTGTTACCCTCGAAACCCATGTTACCTCCAATCTGAGGGGGCACTCCTTGGTTAACATTGCCCATATTGGGGCCCATACCACCCGGGAGAAGGCTCTGGTTCATTGCTGGATACGCATTGCTGATACCAATATCATTGTCAACACGCTTGGATTGGCCTCCCTGCTCCTGCTGCTGCAACATCATTTGTTGTCTGTACCGCGCCTCAGCCTGGCGACGTCCGGCTTGCGCCTGCGCTTGAGCCTGAACCTGAGCCTGGGCCTGAGCCTGAGCTTGAGCCTGAGCTTGAGCCTGTGCCTGTGCTTGAGCCTGCGCCTGTGCTTGTGCTTGTGCTTGGGCCTGAGCCTGGGTCTGCGCTTGGGCCTGGGCCTGAGCGTGCGCTTGCTGCTGAGCCTGAGCCTGGGCCTGGGCCTGGGCCTGAGCCTGAGCCTGAGCCCGGCGCATTTCTCCTTGTTTCTGCGCAGATAACTCGTTAATGTAACGGTGATACTTGTCCTTGATCTGGGTGTACACCATCTGTGGAATCATATTGCCGCGAGCTAAAGTCATAATGTCATCCCAGGACCTAGTACCTGGTGGGAGCGACGGAAACTGGCTGAGAATCTGTGGCGGTAGCGGTGTCTTGGCTCCTTGCGGCACAATTTCGCGTAAAATCTTCTCTCGCTCCTCCTGGGACATGCGCGCTTGTGCGCCGCCAGGCTGGCCGGCACCAGCGGCACCAGCGATGCCAGCCCCCGGGTTCGTTTGAGACCCTGCATTTGCCTGAGGAAGGTTAGCCCCGCCCATCATGGGTCCAGACTGTTGCATAATGCCACCATTGGACATCGGAGTTCGTCGCATCTGCTGCTGCTGCTGCTGCTGCTGCTGCTGAGTGCGCACTCCGCCCGGCATGGAACTCATCGGCCCCATACCACTGAAATCAGCTGGTTGCGTCCACCCGTTCATGGCCTGCTGCGACTGCGCTACTCCGCGTGCCGTTGGTCCTTGGCCTTGCTGCTGGGACTGAGCTCCTGCCGGGCCGGCCTGAGGCTGAGACTGCTGTGAAAGGTGAGGAGTAACCGGTTGCTGCTGTATTTGGGGGATAGTACCAGGAGCAGACTGCCCAGGACCACCTGGAGCGGCCCCTGCTGCTCCGGCGGCGGCCGGGTTACTCTGTCGGCGAACGAGAGTGCGTAGCTCCTCCATTTTCTCCTTGATATTCTCCACATACTGAGCGCGGGATCGAGCTCGGAGGAAGTTCATGCGCTCATACTGCTGTGCAAGGAAGACTAGACGCTCTTGAGGGTACTTGGCACGCATGGCGAGCATCACGTTGAACAGAGCCATGATCATCTTTCTTCGCTCCTCCGGAGTTGTTTCCCGCTGCCACTGCATGGGCTCCTGAGGCGTGTTGGCATACTCCATCGCTCGATGTTAGCTGGTCGGGGCCCTCGACAACAATGCTATCAGGCTAGGAGATGTAGTACGGGCTGCGCTGGCTCACTGAGATTTTGGTTAAGGTTTTCGTAGGTCAGCAGCAGCCTGCATCTCTGCAAGGGCAGGTGCGCTACCTTGCCGGGCCCGACAAAATGGGATCGAGGAGGCCGTGCAAAATAGGGAGTAAATCAGCTTCTAGGAGATGACGATCTTCATTTGACATATTCCCGGTATAATCAACGTTATAGCCATGCCTAGCAATTTCTTATTGCTGCAAGGGTAATCGCCGTGCGGCGGCCATGGATGATCCGTAGGGGTACACCGCTGCCCTAGGACGATGTCATCGACTATGTCGCGGAGGTGCATATTCGATTTTACATAACCCACTTCTCAGCCAGTCACTGCACATTAATGCGCGGGCTTGGCAAGTCATGTACGTTTGCTTGCCGCATTGTGGCACCCCCACTAGATCTTACTGCAGAAATTATAGAGGGAGAAAAAAATAGTCCAGCCTATCAATTACTAACTTCGTGGGTATCGTGCACATTTAGTGCCTGCCCGCTACTTTTCTCCTTTTCGCCGGTTCCGGATACTGATAAGTCCCGCATCACACATCCCACTTGGCACCCGCCCTGGATCCCATGCACTATGCTTCACTACTTTCCGCTGCCTTTCCCCCCTCTGGATTAGCTTCGTCTCGAGCGGATGTTGGCTTATTCACCTGCATACGTGCATAGCACCACCACCACCCGAGATACGTCGCGCATTCAAATACTAGCGCCTTTTCCGCCCAATCCCTGGGCCTGCTACTTTTAACGCCTTACATTTGCTTCCCGTATATGGGCAAGGCGGTTGCCGTGATTTATATTATGTTTTTAAGCCGGTATTTGCGGGCTGGCGTGCGTGCGCGACTGTGAGACATGTGGCTCGACTAAAATACACACGCCGTACGGGCATCAAGGCTCAATGGCTGGAGGTCGGCTCATTTTTCCACAGTCCGTTTCAAAACTGCGCGTGACCCCGATGAAGAGATGGTCTGGATAAAGGGGCCGCGGTGCGGCATCGACAATTGCAGTTCTAGATTCTACCAAGTAATTGGCGGCCGCCGCGTTTGTCAAAATGGCCACGTTCAGGAGGGCCTCGAGCTCGGCGGGGACGACGATGATTTTGTGGCCCTGGGCCACCGCATCACGCGCCCACGAGGGCCAAAGCGCGTCAATGACTCTGCTTCGGCGTCGCTGATCGCCCACGGCAAGGATGCTCGAGACCTTGTGCTTGATCTGCTTCAGCGGCTACTGCAGCTACAGACTAGGTGGCTGCAGCGGCATTTGCGACTTGCTCCCCATTTTGAGAGCGTTGTGCGTGAGCTGTGGGCTGCGTATGTTAGTTTGGTGGGATCGTCTGGTCGCCATAAGTACGCCTTAGAGAACCTCTCTCTCATACACTTGACGAGCTTGTGTTATCTCGCGACGCGCATCGTCAATGTACCCGTGCTGCTGTGCGATTTTCATCGATGGATTCGCGAGTTTGCATTTCCCTACATGGAGAGTTGGCGCTTGCTTCCTCCGGAGAAATTCACACGCATTCCAGCGGAGCAGCGGCGGCACTTCCGTCCTGGGTCGGAGCCAGGCGGTTTTGTGCTTCATAAAACAGCACGGCAGGTGCGGAACAAGATGCTGCGTCGCTTTCCGAAATTAAAGATCCCCGAAGTTGATGAACGCTATGCGGCATTTCGGCTGTGCCGCGATCTCATGCTGCCGCCACAAGTCTACGTCGCAGCGATTCGGCTCCTAGCGTCTGTTGACCGCCGGCGGCTACAGACGGAGGACACAGCAGTGTCGGCCTTTGAAGAAATCCCAGCATTCTGTGCCGTGATCATGGCGACGAAGCTTTATTACGGGCTCGATGGCGTCCCGCGCGTGTTACCGGAGGAGCGGGTCGGCGAGCAGGCGAATTGGGAAGTCTGGCGCGACTTCATGCGCAAAACATGGATGCTGCATCCAGAGTGGGGTCATGTTGATGAGCGGCAGGTCCAATTCTGGGCACCCCATGAAATCGATTCATACCTGGACTGGTACCGCGGGTACATGACCGAAGCCGGCGGAATGGATAAGCGACTTGGCCAGATGTTTCCGTATCCGGCGCAGGCGGATGCGGAGCCACACACAATGCCTTACGCAGACGGGGAAACTCTGGGAGAACTGGGCGCGCTGCTCAACTCCACATTTGAACCGGACGAGAGAGCTGGCAACGATTCAGGCCTGGCGCCTGGCTCTCTCTACCAGGTGTACCATGTGCGAAATGACGCCGCCACGGAGATTCCAGAACTGATCGCGCTTCTCTACGCCCTAGTCGCGCGATTCCTTGCTACAGATGACATGCATATCCGGATTCTGGTCCGGCTGTACGAACGCTCCGTCAGAACGCAGCATCGTAATATTATTAGCAGCCGCGCGTCGACCACTGCCAGCGCGGAGCGCGGCAAAGTCAAGAGTGACGCGTAGAAGAGAACAAAGGCACAAGCTTAGGTTTGTACTGGTACATTAGATTGCATAAATAAAGAGGACACAAAATGAAACCGGGAGACTGAAGCATGCTGCTCACACTGCCATCTTCATCTCAATCCTTTTCTGAGGTTTATAGTTCTCTAGCACAAAATCGTCGAAGGTGAAATCGTCCATTTTGTCCACCCTGCGCCGTATCCGGAGCTTGGGGAACTCTGTAGGCGTGCGCCGACATTGCTCTTTCAGCGGCTCGACATGGTTAGCGTAAACGTGAGCGTCGCCCAGCACATGGATGAACTCGCCCGGTTCGAGGCCAGTCACCTCAGCGAGCATCTTTGTGAGCAACGAGTACGACGCAATATTAAACGGGACGCCCAGGCCCATGTCACCACTGCGTTGATACATCTGGCAGTTCAGGTACTTCGGCCCAGACTCGCCTTTTGGCATCGACACGTAGAATTGGCTCAGTATATGGCAAGGCGGCAGCGCCATGTAGCGCTCTGCTGCCGGATTCCACGCCGACATAATGATTCGCCGAGAGTAGGGGTCGTTCTTTATCTGGTCCACAATCCCTTTGAGTTGGTCCACGCCCTTCTCGGAGTAGTCTGCCTCGCAGCCCTCGTACTCTGCTCCAAAGTGGCGCCACTGGAATCCATAGACCGGCCCGAGATCACCCTCACGATTCTCGGTAAGGCCCCGCTGGTCGAGGAACTCGCGGCTGCCGTTGCCGTCCCAGATGTGAATGTCTTTTTCGGCGAGCTCATTGGCATCCGTGGAGCCGCTCAAGAACCACAACAGCTCCTGCGCAACGCCGCGAAAGAACGTGCGCTTCGTTGTCAGTAGCGGAAAGTTGTCGTCCCTCAAATTGAACCGCAATTGTGGCGGCGCGAAAAGGCTGTAGGTACCAGTTCCCGTGCGGTCTGAGCGGAACTCGCCCTCCTCAATGATCCGCGTGCAGAGGTCTAAGTACGCCTGTTCCTCCTTATTCTCCATCTTTGAGTCCGAGTCAGGTCTAATACGAAAAAGCCCTGGAGCTTTTTGTTTTGATTATAGGCCCTCGATGGCGAACCGACATGCGTTTATTCAGAGACGCGTCGCGCGCACCCCGATATACACGTGACCTTAATTAGGAAGGCGGAAAGGACGAGAGGAAGAAAAACCCACGGACAAGGCTGGTAACAACGTGTCTGGTGCTGCGGTATTGGTTATCGGCATTAGCATCCTCCAAACCTGGTTGGCTTTTTTTTGTTGACTCTTTCCTCAGTGCCTGTTTTCTTTTTGCGAAGGATCCGTCCGCATCTGCTGGAATTAAAACCGTATGTGGGAGAAATATCCGCTGTCCACTAGGGAGCTGAATTTGGCCGCCGTTTTGAAGTGCGGGCAATCGTTTCGCTGGCGGCGCGCCGGCGACGTATGGAGCCTCGCTCTGCAAAACCGCGTGCTATTTGTGAAACAGGACATGGACTTTCTCTATTACCGTACGGAGGGCCCCGGAAACAAAGTCAGCGATGCCGATCTCGTACGTGATTACTTCAATCTCGGCGTTGGCCTCGAGGATCTTTACGGAGAATGGCTGAAACGCGATAAGAAATTCGTGAATGTCCACTATGGAATACGAATTCTGCGTCAGGACCCATGGGAAACCTTGTGCGCGTTCATCTGCAGTGCAAACAATAATATCAAGAGAATCTCGAAAATGGTCGAGTCATTATGCTCCGAGTATGGGCCGCATATCATGACGATCGATGGAATTGAGTACTTTGACTTTCCAACTCCCGAGAAACTCGCACGTTCTCCGCAAGCGGTTGAAGCAAGGCTGAGAGAGCTTGGCTTCGGATACCGTGCGAAGTACATTGCACAGACGGCTGAGATCATGGCCACAAAGCCGGCTGACTACCTGCATCGCCTGCGCACTGCTGAGACCGAGGACGCGCTCGCGGCGCTGCTTGAGTTTTCCGGAGTCGGGCCCAAGGTCGCTGACTGCGTCAGTCTCATGAGCCTCGACAAGCATGAAATTGTGCCGATTGACACCCACATGTACAAAATCGCGAGCCGAGACTATAAGTTCAAGGTCACACAAGGTGCCAAAGGCTACAAAGTTGTGCAGGACAAGTTCAGAGAAATTTGGGGCGATTACGCAGGCTGGGCCCATTCTGTCCTGTTTACCGGCGATCTGCCCGACCTGCAGTCCCTGAAGCGCGTCGCTGATACGGACGGTGCTGGCAATGCTGCAGCTAGGACTATCGTGTCAAAGCGCGTTAAACAAGAGCCAGAACACGCGCAGCTGGAAGTTCCTGTGCATGAAATTGAGGCGAACTAAAGTATTTATATCCTGGGAGGTGTACACGCCTGTACTACCCAGCTAGTCATCAGAGTCATTATTAGCATCTTTTAGTTACATCACAAGTGTGTCGCCTAAACAGGGAGATTTTCCGGTGAGCAGCATGGCCAGCGGATTTTACGTATTGCCCAGAAACGTAGATGTGCGGGATCAAACACTTCCACCACAATGTGCACGTATAATGCGCGATTACACTACGCCAGACAAGGCACCAGACGGGAATCCAGGTTGGGGTTCTCTCTGCACGCCCACTGCGTGGCCGGGTGGGAGTATCTCCGATACCGGCGCCTGAGCTTCGGCTGAGGCAGTGTGGGGGGCAGGCGTGACAGTAAGACAGCCACTGCGTCAGTGGCTACCCTCGCCCTTCGCTAACTGCGTTGACTCACCTGAGCCTCAGGCCCCTAAATTTTCAAGCCAACGCAGCCCCGAGAAACCACCATGGTAGTGTCTCGAGCAGCGCGATTCGGCGCGAGCACATTCCGACCAGCAGCGCAGCAGGTACGTCTCCAGTCGAGCTTGTCGGCCCTTGCGTACAAGGCATTGCAGCGGAATAAGCACAAGCCGCCGTTGCCGACGATTGAAGCGCCGGCGTGGTCGCGAGACGCCGCCATCTCTTCTATTTTGTATGAAACACCGTCTCCGGTGAAAAAAAAGACTAAGAACACTCATATCCTTCAGTGTCTGGTTCAGAACGAGCCTGGTGTCCTTGCGCGCGTGTCGAGCGCGCTCGCAGGCCGCGGATTCAACATCGACTCCCTGGTGGTTTCGAATACCGAGGTCAATGAGCTTAGCCGGATGACAATTGTGATCCAGGGCAACTCCGGCGTTATCGAGCAGGCTCGTCGCCAGGTGGAGGATCTCGTCCCCGTGTGGGCTGTCCTCGACTACACTGAAGCGCCGCTCGTCGCGCGCGAGCTCCTTCTCGCGAAGGTCTCTCTTCTCGGCCCAGAGTATTTCGCGGACCTCGTGGCCCACCACGGCCACGCCCATAAGGCGCAGCTCGGCGAGGTCGCGCCGGGCAGCACTCAGGAGCAGCTGGACTATCGCAAAGAGAAGTATCATCCTAGCAACATCCCGCTCAGCGAGGCCTTGCGCCATAAACACGAGCATCTCGATGCGATCACAAAGCTCGCGAAACACTATGGTGGTCACATCGCCGACATCAGCGATCGCAACTGCATCATCGAGCTCGCAGCTGAGCCGGAGCGTGTCTCAAAGTTCTTGCGCCACCTTAAGCCGTTTGGCATCATTGAGACGGTACGCACGGGTATGTCTGTGCTCACGAAGACGCCAATGGATGGCGAGTTTGAGCCTGACGAGGATGTCGTCAGTGAAATCGCGGCCGAGCTCGGCGACCTTCCGCCAGGCTAGACGTCATGACTTGAATTCAGAGCCGGGCATGGAGCCGAGGCCATAGGGGCCCCTAGCCGGAGGCAGCTCACAAGCCTCGGCTCTTCTCAGCCCACTTCTATCTCGTTAATGGATCACGACCCTGGGACGTATATCTCAATTACTCTTACTAGATATTATTCTACCTTTCTAATAAGCTGTTCGCCAACGCGTTATTTGTTTCACTTACCGTGCTTGTTCTTGAGCACTTTTCATTTTCGAACTGCGCTTGATTTTACGCCGGAATAATTATTTGTCGCCGCACACAATATGGCGCACGCTTCACAGGGCGTGTTCTACCACCACTAAGCGTGGTGCTTAGGGGTGGCAGCAGCAGTAGCAGCCAACTGCCTTGCCCCACCACCCTCTCAGATGACCCCGAAACCAAATAGCGCTTGCCGGAGGGTACCCCGAGGTGGTTGCCCTGCAAGCTGGGCGCACGCCGGGGGTGCCCTCGAAGCCCGTGTGACCATCACGTGGCTCACTAGAAGGGTAAACCGGCAGCTGGGTTTGTAGGCTATGGCCAATCACAGCGATTACATGTACCCGGTTACAATTGACGCCCAGTAGCCTCGCGTGCGAGTCGCGGTTTGTCATCAGTGCTATCCACCTCTCAAGATTCTTGTTTCTTTTTTGCAAGCCCTCGTAGTTGGACGACTTCGCTAGATGATCCGAGCGCTTGCGTCGAAGCCAGTGCTGGCTGCGTCTACGACACTTACTGTGGGACTGTCTGCGTACTATGCCCACCTCTATTTGAACCCGGCGCAAGCTGTAACCATGGCTGAGCACGGTTTGCACGCTGCGAGCTACCCGTGGCCGCAGGAAGGATATACGCAGAGTTTCGACCACCAGTCGATCCGCCGTGGCTACCAGGTGTACCGCGAGGTGTGCTCGAGCTGCCACTCGCTTAACTTCGTTACCTGGCGCCAGTTGGTCGGTGTAAGCCACACTTCCTCGGAGGTTCGTGAAATGGCTGCTGAGTTCGAGTACGATGATGAGCCCGATGATGAGGGCAACCCGCGCATGCGCCCGGGTAAACTTGCTGACAAGATGCCGGCTCCGTATCCGAATGAGCAGGCGGCTCGTGCTGCGAACCAGGGTGCTCTGCCCCCCGATTTGAGTCTGATGACGAAGGCTCGTCATAATGGTGTTAACTATGTGTTCTCGCTGCTCACTGGTTACCCTGAAGAGGCACCGGCAGGAGCGACCTTGGCTGATGGTTTGAATTACAACCCATACTTCCCAGGCGGTGGTATCGCCATGGGCCGCGTGCTTTTCGACGAGCTTGTCGAGTTCGAGGACGGCACTCCGGCGTCGACGTCTCAGATGGCCAAGGATGTTGTCACGTTCTTGAACTGGTCGGCCTCGCCAGAGCTTGACGACCGCAAGCGGATGGGCCTGAAGGCGCTCATCATCATCTCGACGCTGTTCACTCTGTCCATCGCCGTGAAGCGCTACAAGTGGGCCAACATCTGGACGCGTAAGGTCGTCTGGAAGGGCCCAGGCAGCCCCACGAAATGAATGAAGGCGTGATAAAAGTAGTCTAAGCCGCAGAGCAGGTGCGGCGCTTCCAGTGTTTTCTCTTCCTTTCATCCCCTCCTCGCAAACATTCCTCTTTCTTAGGACGGTCGAGGGGAAGAGCGCCAGTTCACTTTTCTTCACCGATCATGGGCTCCCGTCATGCTCATGGAAGACGCCTGCTCTGGAGTTCAACTGCATAATCTATTAAAAACACAGTGAAATCTTAGTATATTACTCTCATGGCAGCAGCAAGGCTGGCAAGTTAATAATTGTTCGGCTGAAGCCGCTTGCTCTGCCACGCCGCTGCTGTGCCACTGAGAAGTTGAGCTTATGATTCACAGCATATATACAATTTACAAGATAACAGCGTAAGTTCCGTCTTGACCTGCGAGTTGCTGATTTATGCCTCGGAGGCATGCTCGTGCTTACTTGCACCAGATTCGGTGGCGCCCTCAGCATCGCCGTTCGCATCGGCCTCGTCCTGGTCATCGTCAACGCCAAGACCCGGAATTTCTCCAGGGCGCCGGGCTGACTTCTTGCGTGTCGTCGGGACTAATAAGTCCGGGGGTAGTGCACCCTGTCCGCCTCCAAATTCTCCGTCCGGCGAATAGTAAGTCGGGTTCTTGACTTCTGCCGCAGTGTCACCAGGGCGTGCGCGAGTCCAAATACGAACACTCTTGTCGTTGGACCCCGTCGCAAGCACATGGCCTACGGGGTGGTAAGAGATATCCCAGATCGGCCACGGGTGGGCTTTTGGAATGGTCCAAGCCGGCTGGACCTGCCCGAGGTCATTACGCAAAACTGGGCTGTCTAGGAGGAAGTGATGCAGGCTGCCATCGTGGGTCGCTGTCGTGAGCAATTGAGGGTGTACTGGGTGCCACTCGAGGCAGGAAACGTCGGATGGATGCCCACGAAGCACTGAAACCGCCTCGGCATGCTCGGTCATCCCAAGCATGCGCAAATCGAATACGTGCGCAGTATGGTCCCTGGACGCAGCCGCCAGCAGCCGCTGTCCACCCGTCGGCTGGAATTTTGTACGCGTCACCGTGTTTTTGAACTCATGAATCGTCATCAGTGGCTTCGCCTGGCGGGGATCCCATAGCCGCACAGTGTTGTCCTTCGATCCAGATGCGATCAGGCCGAGCGTCGGGTGCCAGTCCACGCATTTCACATCCCAATTATGAGCTTGACGCCCCGAAAAAAATGCCTCTTCCGTCATTGTCGCAAACGACCACACCTTGACGCTGCCGTCATCGCTGGCAGTTGCAAACTTCGTGTCGGACGGGCTCCATGCGACTTCGCGGACGTTTTCCTGGTGCACGCGCTCCATCTTCACATTGTTCAGGTTTGGCTGCCACACCTTCAGGACACCATCTTGGTCGCCACTGAGAAGCCACTCGCCACTGTGGGAGTAGCGCATGCACCGCACTGCATTCTCGTGAGCCTGCATGACCATTTCAAACCCGAATGCCATGCCGTGCCACAGCGTGAACTCGCCGTTCATCGCACCAGCTAGGATTCGGCGTCCTTCAGGCGTCCATTCAACACAGAATACAGCCTGCTTGCTTTTGTTCACACTGGAATGAGCAAACTTTGTCGCCAGCGACGTCGCAGCCCATTGTGCTAGTGGCTGGGGTGGAACCATTTCGACAGCATAGGTCTTATTGGGCCGCAGGTTGAGGCCATTAGCAGGCGCTCCCACAGTCTGGAGGATGTCCCACCGGGCAAACTCGCTGCCCGGATCGACGACTGTGCGGTTATCCATGGACTCTTCTGTATTATGGCTAAAGAGCCTCGAGCCTTAGCTATACTCTTTCTGTGGCTGAGGCTAGAATATGCTGACTACGCTTCCAAACCCCGATGCTCGCTCATCGCATGCATGTGTACTCGCGCACACGCACCAAAGTGAAGCCTGGATTAACAGCACGCTGTTATAGTATATAAATTACTGCTGAGTTGGATTTAAAAGCATACCAATGGGCCGATTGAAACAATTATACTCCTGATATTATAATATCCCAGAGTAAAGCTCTCAGTGCCACCATTGGCTCCAAGCACCAAGAAGGAATGCAGTTAGGAAGGCCGCAGCAAAAGTCCCCGGCCTTATAATCTGAATATTTGATAACGCTACAAGTTTAATGATGCTACGGCCTCAATCTGTGCATCTGTGCTTCCTAATCTGTATGTGAATACGTGTCTCGTGAGGCGCCTAGTGCATAACACCCGCTCGAAGACCAACGTGTCACTAAAAGCGATAATAGATAAGCCAATTGAGCATCTCTAATCGAAATGTGAGTGTCATAAAAATGTGATTTCCACGGCCCAAAGTTCTCTGAGTAACTAAAGGTACGTTACCGACGAACGAGTTCGATGCTCAGACTAGAGCTTACATTTACCTCCATTGTGAGCATCACAGCATGCCTGAAACAGTGTGCATCAATCCCCGGCCCTCTTACTCTTTGAGCTGTACCTTATCTGTGGCCAGCGCATAGGAGTACCGATGACGTGCATATGCACCGTTGTAGCCACGTAGGTCTTAGTCACTTCATATTAAACGGGAAACGACGACCCTATATGCGGTATTCTTAGAGAGAGTCAAGGACAAACTTCTTAGCCCATTTTCAGGAGATGGTGGGAATCGGCCTATCCGTAGACATTCAGCTCGATGAACCTGAGGCGCTGTATCTCCCTGGTGACAAAGTCACTGGCCAATTGGTAGTGACAGGAAAGACCCACGAGCCAGTCACCGTGTCCGAACTGAAAGTGGAGTTCATTGGCACACTTGAAACCGCGCTCTTTGAAGCCAGCGATTATGGACCAAGTCCTGACTACGATGGTATCCATGAGTCAACGTCTTCGTCCTCGAGCATGGCCTCGACAATTTGCACGAAAAGCGGTGCGCCTCCCCCACCAAAGGAAGCTAGCCGCAACAGCCCTCCGGCCTCCCCGGCTTCCTCGGCTTCACGGCTTGAACTCGAAGTAGAGGCCAAGTCGGGTGCTTCAGAAGCTTCAGCACCTCGCCGGCATCATCCACGGCATCGTCTCAATTTCGGCTCCCACATGCCCAGTGAAAAGCGCTCAAAGATATCTACGTTGGTCAAGGCAGCAAAGACGCAAATCCACGAACGAGCCACGTTCAATCAAGGGATCACGACGGTGCCGTTTGATATCACAATCCCGCGCAGAATGGAGGACCAGCCGTTGTGGCCATCGATAAGGGAGGGCGACTTCAGAATGCATTATGAATTGCGCGGAGTTGCAACGGTAGGCCTTCTTTGGGACTATGTGTGGCTTCCTGCATCCAGCACCCGCGCTATAACTGTTGTAGCCCCCGCTAGTCAGCTCGATATACAACGCGCTGACAGCACGATAACCGCCGAAACTGAGGGCATAGTCGGCACATGGACAGCTGGTAGCCTACACTGGAAGCAACTGGTGAAGTGGGCATTCGGAGGAAATACTGCCGAGTCTTGGACGCGATTTCGAGCTGCCTTCACTTTGCCTGGTGGGGTCTCAGTGGTATCGGCACCATACTACCTGCAGGACGCCGCGAAGATCGAGTTGACGTCGTACCCAGGCGACACTAATGCTGACGGCAATGATCTACCCAGCGACTCTGAGTCGGAAAAGAAGCCCACCTGCGACGAGAAAGACATTATCGTTGATTATGTTTATCTAAAAATGACCACGACGATACAAGCGCTTCGCAACAGAAAGATCGCGCACCAGCAGACCACACGTAAGCTTCTGGAGGCTCACCATCTGCGCTATCCTGTGCATCTTAGCCGCAAGCCTGCCAATATCACGGCAATCATCAGCGGCGCGCGCATCCCGGAGGGTACAACGCCCTCCATCGATCAGGCGGAGCTGACGATTAAGCATAGCATCATATGTGACTTGGGCGTTGCAAGTTCGAGCCCAGACGGGACACGTCAGGACGTTCACCATTTCTCGCTTACCATTCCCCTTACCCTTGTAGGTCAAAGCAACAACGCTGCACTGGGCACAGCCTTTACACCCTTGCCCACAGTAACATCATCTGCAAAAGACGAGGAGCCCGAACTTATAAGCCTCTAGCATATCTGTATTGAAGAAGTTGGCATCAAATTCCGCTGCACTCGTTTCCTTAAGTTATAATTCTATCCAAAGCTATCTCAATACCGTAAGGCTACCTCATGCCTCCACGATTTCCAGCATGCATGTTTGGGTGGGAGCATTGGTAAGGGCTTCCCTGCGCGGCTCTGCGCCTCATAACCTGGTTTATCTTCTGATCCAATTGTCCTTGGGTAGCCTCGTTTACATGCTTCGATCGCATAGGAGGATAGTCGGCGCATGCCTTCTCTTTGCCCTTTTGCTGAATATATGGTATATTGCACGGATTTTCACTCCAAAGCCGGTTGAATATCAAGAAGACGAATCCGTATCGCTGCCTGGCGGCGACACTGGGGCGCAGCACCCGGCCTACGCCAACGGCGGGAAGCCGCCTAATTTTGATGACGACGAGTACAGTCCTTACGGAAACCATGCACGAAAGCGTCCAGATGACGGCCACCTTGGCACGAGCGACGGAGCCGCTGATGCAGTAGCAGCACCTTATCAGCACGCGAGTGACTACGATGGTGCCACCTCGGGCAGCGATGTAGATAGAGACACCGGTTCTGGGTCTGGTTCTGAGGATGGTCCTGGCGCCTACTCCGGCCCGGGCTCTGGCAGCAACAGGGGCGGCAGCGTATATGTTGATGCAGGTGCCGGCGCCGCGAGTGAGGGCGTTGATAAAGACTTCAATTACGCTGCGGGTAATACGGCGGGCAACTCGGCGGAGGTCGGAGCAGGCGAGGGCGGTGATGCCGCCCAGAACGGCAGACCCTCTTCCATGGGCGGAGAGCGGTCATTCGCCCCCAACATTGGGCCTTCTAAAGAGTCAAGGGCGAAGTATTTCCAAGGATCTAAGCTTTCAGAGAAGAACTATCGCTCTGGGATGTCCTTAATTCAGAAGGCGCTCTCGACGATGCTAGATATCGGCCCTGGCGTCGAACCACTGACCGAATACAACCGCGATGTCACCAGTGACACCGCGTTGCACGAGAGCGAGTTGCCTCCCACTTCAAGTGTCCTCGGGCTCTACCTTCAGGTTTCAGAAGAAGACGTGGCAGCGCTGAAAGAGACGCATGCTCAGGTTGTGGAAAGCCTGCCCCATTCAGTGCCAGACGGTGCTTTTTCAGGTCGTGGAATTGTTATGACCGGCGGCGGCAAGTACTTCCCCATGGTGATGACGGCAATTCGCTGGGTCCGCGACATGGACCCGTACATTCCAATTGAGGTGTTTATGGCCGACAACAGTGAGTACGAGGAGAACATCTGCGCAGGACTCTTCCGCAAGCTGGGTGTTGAGTGTCGCGTCATTGAGGACATATTTGGTAGAGAGTTGTCGTCTAAGATCAACTCCAAGTATGCTCTGAAGCCTTTGGCCATACTCGCCTCACGGTTTGACGATATTTATTTTATGGATGCGGACTCGTATCCCCTGTACGATTTGAACCCAATTTTTGACTGGGATGTTTTCACAGAGCGTGGCTACATTTTGAATTCCGACTACTGGCCACGATACATCTCACCAAAGTTCTACGACATCGTCGGCATCCAGCTTGGCGAGCGTGCACGCGGTGACGGAAACTGCAAGACAGTGCTACAAAGCGACCGCGCAGGTGCGGTCCCTGGTGTGTCTACCGAGTCCGGGCAGGTGTTCGTGAGGAAGACGTCCCACATCAGGTCGCTCCTGCTTGCGATGTACTATAACCTATATGGCCCGGACGTCTACTTTCCTCTGCTCATGCAGAAGGGCCACGGCGAAGGCGACAAGGACACGTACGCAGCTGCGGCCGTGGTACTTGGGGAGAACTACTTCCAGACTCACCGCAGGCCTGTAACTCTGGGTATGCACCAGCCATCGGGATACCACGGATTCGCGATGGTGCAGCCAGATCCCATCCTCGACAAGGCCGTGTTCGAGGACGGGGCCGAGGGAGTCACAATGCGATACTTCGCATTGCATGCAAACTCGATCAAATCCAACCCGAAGCATCTCCTCAAGGCACACGAAGAAGTTACGCGTGGCTATCCCCCTTTGCAGAAGTGGAGATTCTTCGGCACTCAGCAAAACATTTGGGATGAGCTTTCGTCGAGGGACGACCTCGAGCAGCGCTTTTTCCGGACAATGCGGGACGTGACGTGTGGCTGGATAGGCAGCGATGGCTATGTTCCTCTCGACTGGGAGGAGGATGACATCGATCGTATCTGCTGGTACCTGAATGCCCACCTGGATTGGCTGGCTGATAACCCAATGACCAGGCCTTCGGAGGATGCTCCATTTTGGATCGACATCGAGCCCTCCAGCTAGACCGGGTTTTCAGCCATATCCTGCTAATATCGCGGAAAGTTACTGGTGTCAGCGTAACTGGCATCGCTACCTGCCCTATTACCGCCCGCGGCAAGAGGCCAAAATCGATTGGTTATGATAATATAATCTCGCTTACCCTTGTACATGCCACCCTTTCCGCGGCAGCGAGGATAATAATGAGGACTCTAAAATTTTTGAAGCTTTAGAAGTGTTTCAGCGCGAAAGGGCCGCTCTCTCCGCTGCACCTGACCCACCGGCCCGTACATGCTAAGCTACCAAGGTGGCTCATGGCTGGAGTCACTGCCGCTTGGAGGGGAGTTGACACACCGATAAAAGTAGTGCACAGAAGTATTGCGAACTATAATTAATATAATGGCCGTGCCAAATTCGTAATATACAGGAACCGTATGTGCGATAGCGACAGAGTGGCTATCATCGAAGCGAGCGAACTCCATCGTCTGTGATGATAGCATCAATCAATTCCCGCGGAGTGACGTCGAACGCTGGATTCCAAACGCCAATTCCGGGAGCGGCAATGGCCACGCCGTTTATATGCGTGAGCTCGTTTTCCGGGCGCTCCTCGATCTTGATGTCAGAGCCGGTGGCCGTCGCATTATCAATCGACGTCAGTGGAGCTGCGATCGCGAATTTGATGGCGTGATGCTTTGCCAAAACCGCGAGCTGATAGGTACCGATTTTGTTCGCTGTGTCGCCATTCGCAGCAACCCGGTCGGCCCCGGCAACCACCAGTTTGATCGTCGGGTCGCTTCGCATCAGTGAAGCAGCCATAGAGTCTGTCACGAGCGTGGCAGGGATCTTGTCGTGTACGAGTTCATACGCAGTGAGTCGCGCACCTTGGTTATACGGCCGCGTCTCAAGTGCGTATACGCGCTCTAGGCGCCCTGCCTCGTGTAGTGAGCGGATAACTCCGAGCGCCGTGCCGTAGCCGGCAGTGGCAAGGCTGCCCGTATTGCATATAGTGATCACACTGATCTTGTCCTCAGTAGGTGGGCTGACGTCCTTGTTGACCCAGTAGAGACCGTGCCGCCCGATAGAGCGGTTCGACGCAATGTCCTCCTTCAGCATACGGTCTGCCCAGTCGAGCAACGCCTCCTTGAGCTCAGCGTCCGAGCGAGCTGGGGCAACCACGGTTTCCTTAACTTCGGTGGCCGCCTTCGACAAGTTCACAGCCGTGGGCCGCGACGTCACGATGTAGTCAAGCTCAGACCGTGCATAGGCCTTCAAGTCCGACGAGTCTGCGCTAGCAACATCAAGCGCGACACCAATGATCCCGACTATGGCGATCGCCGGTGCACCGCGCACGACCATGCGTTTAATAGCATCGTGCGCATCCTGGGTGTTCTCGATGCGCACATACACCGTTTCATGCGGCAGCTTCAGCTGATCCAGGACGGCGAGCGTGCGCCGCGCCCGGTCGAATTTGATGGCCTCGAGTGACATTGACTAAAGCCGCCAGCGTTGGAACCGCCTGATCCGGGCGTGGGTACACACCCACCTGCGCCAAGCCTTGACGATGGGCCTGGTCAGTTGATGAAGGCTGCATCATGGCAGCAGCAAAAAGTCGCTGCGACAGACATAGCGAGGCCTATATATGCATGCATGTATTCCTCCGATCACAGGATCAAGATAAAGCGACGGAACCGTACGTAGAGGAAGAGACGAATGCTTATACTGCTAGGTTAGAGAGAAATAGGACAAAAATTACACAATCTTACATTTATTAAGCTAGAGGGAAATTTCCATGATACCTAGCTGAGGCACAGACGTATAAAGTGCGTGCAAGGCTCAGCGAGAGCGCTGAAATGACAGCGTGTCCTAGCCCCCGCAATTGCAGCGTTGTGTTTGCCTAACTCCACATGAAGAAAAACACACTACGATACAAAGACTACAAAGGTCTATGGACATTACTGTTCAAACGCTTCACCATACCACAATGCAGTTCGGAGACACCTTCCGGAGACAGCCTGCTTACGCAGCAACAGGCTTGTCAACGGCATGGGTGTCGGCCTCCTTGCTCGCGTCCCAGTCCTGACCCTCCTCGTCGATGTAGCCAGCGTCCGCACGGCGGATCGAGACGGTCGGCTTTACAGTGGCCTGGTCGATGGTCCAGTCACGGAGAGCAACCTCGCAGTCGTGGAGGATCTGCTCGCTAGCATCATAACCGTCGTAGCTCGGGCGGACCTCACCCGGAGTGACCGGGGTGTCGTCAAGGAGCTCAAGGAGCGCCTTACCGTAGCCAGCAATGAGGGCGACCTTCTCACAGTGCTCGCGGACGTTATCGAACTGGTAGTTGAACGCAGCCTTCAGTTTCTCGCGGGTGATGTTCGAGAGCTGGGCCTCGGCAACAAGCGACTCTGCCTCGGCGCGAACGAGCTCCTGCTCCAGGACAACGATCTTCTGCGAATGCGGGTCCTTGTACTTGAGGTGCGCGATCTGATCTGTGATCTTCTGCTTGCGATCACGCGATGGCTGCACGCTAGCCTCGATGTTGCGGATGGACTTAAGAGTGACACGGTACATGTCGTATTTGTCAATGTAGGCATCCTCAAGGAAACCAATCTCGTGGATGAGGACACCGAGCTTATCAGTAACGTCGCTCACATCGTCGTCCTCACTGCCCTCACCCCAGTAGGACAGAAGCTTGGCGACCTCCTTACGCTCGTTCGCAGTGAGCTCGATAGAACGCATGACGTTCTTCTCGGCCTTCACAAGCACGGCGAGGCGGCGCGCAAGCTCCGGGCCAAAGGAGCCAGCAGTCGAGCGGCGGATGGAGTGCGAGATGGAGCCCTTGCCGAAGAAACGGCCAGCCTTCGTCGAAGACGGCGGCGGCGGCGGAGTCTGCAAATCCTGTGCAGTCGGGGCACGAGCGGCTCTCAGAGAGTAAGTGCGGTGCATGGTCTAATCGCTAGGTGAGATTTGCCAAACGAGGGGAGATATTACCCCCGCTCGCTTAAATGGCTTATAACGTGGGATCGACTTGATGACATAAAGATATGCAGCCCAGAATACGTCGTTGCTGCCGTGCACGACGTCGCCCGAAAGGGAATGCACTAATCAAAGATCCCAACCCTAACTTACGCTGATGCGGCCCTGGCCCTAGCCCTCCATCCTCGTCTTAGATGCTTTGCATGAGTAGGCGAGGATGGGCAAGCGCATAGCGCCGTACAGTGCCCATAGTGGATAGTCACATTTTTTTCTCGTGGCTTCAACGATAGATTACTCTCATTTTTTCTTCCTAGAACGCCAGAGTAATACCACACACTAACAGCGGTGCATTGCATGAAGTGAAAGTGGGGGTGTTGAGGGTTCGCCGGGTGGCTGACTATAATGCGCAGCGTGAGCAGCCACACTGCAAGGGTCATCGCTTCGCGATTTGATGCAATCAATCAAATATGTCGAGGAGGCTGCCGCACCTAGCATGTCTCTAGGTGGTGCTGCCGTAGGTTGCGATCCAGATGGGGGTGATGCCAACTTAACGCTCCATACTGGAACGGCAACAAAACCTTAAAACCGCGTGGAAATTCAGGCGCGTCGTGTCTTTGTTCCGCTGATTCTAAACCGCAAGGAGCGGCCAGGGAATAACGACACGACTGTCGACATCTCCTTAGCGTGTCTTAGACGCGCTCCGCAAGCCTCCCAGGCGCTATCCTAACGCAACCCTACATAATTAAACTGTATGCATTGTGTCTTTGCATACATAAGCCCGATTGGGAATCCATATGTTGCATTGTAAATATTGACGCACCTATTCCCAAGCGCCACGACATGACATACCGTTGAATAAGTCCGGTTTAACGTTAAGAGTAGTGCAATGTCATACCGTGCTAGTCTAGATTTTAGTCCCGTCTTGCTGCGAGGCAATCGCTGCGTGTCCTGACTCCGTAGCAGTGGATAGCAACGAAGTTCATATATGCTCGGCATGCGACATGCCGGGATCAGTTCGCCTGTGTGTCCTTTAGTCAAACTATTGTCGTCGTTATATAGGGTTAGGTGGCTTGATGTCGCGCGCTCGGATGATGTAGTCTTTAGGGTCAGATTGCTTTTACGGGGGCTGCATCAGCCGTGCAGAAACCGTATGCACGTAGAGGTACACCGATTGCAGTTCCGTTCAATGTTACCTCCCATATAGCATGGCAGCGGTACGCACTTCGCGCAGGTAACTGCATAGCTCATGACACACATATACGAGAATCTTAGGCTCAGCAATGGACCACCGATGACGTCGTCGGCTTAATTTAACGTGGAGAATTCTCCGAACTAAGGGGATAAACGCCGTGCGTTGCTGTCCATGCAGGGAGGTACAGGCAACTAGATCAGGTACCAAATGTAGAATAATGCGTTAGCGACAATTGTCGGAGATCCCGATTATGACGTTTTCCCAGCTCCTTCATGTATATTGCCGAGCCTGCTTGCTCAGATCGCTTTACGAGATGTGTTTGCTTGTGCCGCTGACAATGAGAATATGATGACTTCAGCAAGACCAGGCAGCAAGTCCTTTGATAGCCGTATCCATGACTCCCAATTCATTGCTTAGTCATATATCTGGTCTGGTTAATAAGAAATGTGTGATAATTTACTGCTGATAGCCACGATCACGAGTGTGAAAAGGAAACCAGCCCCAACGGAGCTTCCGCGTCGTATATAGTATGTGAAATACTTTGATTTAGCTGTTAGCAGACAAATTGCCTACATGCTATTCATTATGCCTTATTTGTGGCTAAGTAAAGACTCGCACTCATCAACTCCCGTAAACCAACCAATTGGCGGCCTGGGGAATCCCGATTACGATCGTGAGCACCTGACTGCCTCCGAAATCGGGGTGTGAGTCAAGGGCACTATTACTACGGGCGAAATTTCATACTGCAGTATTTAGAGTGCGTGCGTATACGTCTAGCATCAGGCTCTAAAGAAATGCTCAGGTGTGCAAATAAATTTAAGGCTGCTAGGCACCATTCTTGCGTGCGTGATTTGCCTTCGTACCGGAGCATCCGCGGATATGCGACAGATGAAGAGCCTGGCTTGAACCGCCATTCAAAAATCATCACCCAAGCAAAGTCTCAGGGTGCATCGCAGGCAATGTTCTATGCTACTGGGTTTGAGGACTCAGACTTCAACAAAGCACAGGTTGGTGTTTCGAGCGTATGGTGGACCGGTAATCCGTGCAACAAGCACCTTCTTGATCTCAATTTTAAGGTCAGCGATAGCGTCAATAAAGCTGGCTTGAAGGCAATGCAGTTCAATACGATTGGTGTCAGTGATGGAATTTCAATGGGTACAAAGGGCATGCGCTATTCTCTCCAGTCGCGCGAAATCATCGCCGACTCCATTGAGACGCAAACTATGGGTGAGCACTACGACGCAAACATCTCGATCCCGGGTTGCGATAAGAACATGCCTGGCGTTCTCATGGGTATGGCCCGCATCAACCGCCCTAGTATTATGGTATATGGTGGTACTATCGAGCCGGGTGCGGCTACTTGTGGCGCTATTAAAGGCGAGGTCATCGATGTTGTGAATGCATTCCAGAGCTACGGTCAATATATCAGCGGTGCCATCACCGAGGAGGACCGCAAAGACATCGTTCGTCATGCCTGCCCTGGCCCGGGTGCCTGCGGTGGCATGTATACGGCGAACACAATGGCATCTGCTAGCGAGGTGCTTGGAATGTCCGTCCCGGGCTCGTCAAGCTCGCCGGCGATCTCAAAAGAGAAGGCTGAGGAATGCGCTAACATCGGTAATGTTATGCGCCACCTGCTGGAGATCGATCTGAAGCCTCGTCAAATTATGACGAAGAAGGCGTTCGAGAATGCGATCTCTTATATCATTGCAACTGGAGGCTCTACCAATGCGGTGCTCCACCTCATCGCCATCGCACATAGCGTTGATGTCGATTTAACTATCGACGATTTCCAGCGTATCAGTGATAATGTTCCGCTGCTTGCTGACTTCAAGCCGTCTGGAAAGTATGTCATGGCCGACCTTCAGAAATATGGTGGCACGCCTGCCGTGATCAAATTCCTTTTGAGCGAGGGAATCCTTGATGGCAGCCCCATGACAGTAATGGGTAAGACCCTCGCCGATACGGTTGGCGATCTCCCTGGCCTTCCCGAGAACCAGCCGATTGTACATAAGGTGTCTGATGCGCTCAAGCCCAATGGACATCTCCAGATCCTACGTGGGTCCTTGGCTCCGGAGGGCTCGGTTGGTAAGATCACTGGTAAGGAAGGTCTCCGTTTCGAGGGCACTGCAAAAGTATATGACGATGAGGAAGGTTTCATCACCGCGCTTGAGAATCATGAGATCAAGAAAGGTGAGAAGACGGTCATTGTTATCCGCTATGAAGGTCCTAAAGGTGGCCCAGGTATGCCAGAGATGCTTAAACCAAGCTCTGCCATCATGGGTGCGGGTCTCGGAAAGGACGTCGCCCTGCTCACTGACGGCCGCTTCTCCGGCGGCTCCCATGGATTCCTCATCGGTCACATCACACCTGAGGCTGCTGTCGGTGGTCCGATCGCACTGGTAAAGAACGGCGATAAGATCATAGTCGACTCTGAAAATAATAGCATCGATCTTATGGTCTCGGAGGAAGAACTCAAGCAGAGGCGTGCTGAGTGGACCCCACCAGCTCCTCGTTATACGCGCGGTACTCTTGCGAAGTATGCTGCGCTTGTATCGGATGCGTCGCGTGGGTGCGTGACCGATAATTTCGGACCAGAGACGCGGGACGCCTAAAATATATATGAAAATAGGAGGTGCGTGTTACAAAAGACATCCACTTCATTAATCATGTTTATCACGAGTTCGTACGTTGTCACAGAGTGACAACTATAATTAGCGTAAGAAGGAAGAAAAAATAGGCAATCGGGGCGCGTGGGCATCATCCCCTGGGGATGCTTCGCCTCGTCGCACAGCCTGGTTTGAGGATGGAGTATCCTAATTCTGGCTTCTGGGTTGGGGAAAACACCCCCAGGTAATAAAATCATATCACATTAGCTGTGGTTGGTCTAGCATGTATATCGCGGCTGCTGCCAACGCTTTATCCCAGGCAAGTGTTGCAATTAATGACACGATATTCTATGGGTCAAATAATCTTCTCGTAAAGTGGGATTTGCATGGCGCCGGCTCTCAAATCCTTTCAAAGGTGTCGGGGAGGATAGAGGTCTTAGCAGTTCAAGATGGGCAAATCTGGATCGGAACTGATGCTGGAGATCTGTGCGTCTACAAAGAGTCGAAACTTGTCACAGTAGACACCCTTCCCCGATCATGCTCGTCTCTATGCGTGCGCAACAACCTTGTAGCTGTAGCCTGCCTCGACAGTAACGTCTACATTTACAAAGGCACTGACGCTTCTTCGAAAGAGGTTCTTTCGCTTGATGGCTATGCACTCTGCGTGGAAATTTGTGAAGACCTCATAATAATGGGTGGCACTGGTGCTAGGATTATTCTACACAATATGAAGACGAGCGAGCGCATCAAAGTCGAAGGTCATGAAAACTGGATTCGGTCACTCAGCCTACGAAAAGACTCAGATGGGTCATATATACTTGCCAGTGCATCCCAGGAGCGCTATATTCGTCTATGGCGGCTATGGAAGGGAGGTATACGCGACGACGATCCATTTAGTACCAAGCACATCTTGGATGAATGGTCAGTGATGTTCGAAGCACTTCTTATAGGCCACGACGATTGGGTGGTAAGTGTCAGCTGGGATCCTGAGGGTGAGGCGCTACTTTCTGCATCGTCCGACTCTTCTCTTATCATATGGAAAACAGAAGGGTCTGATATCTGGACGCCATCATACAGACTGGGAGATATTTCTACTTGGGGAGCATCAACTGCCACAGGAACATCTGGCGGATTCTGGACAGCACTGTGGCTCCATAGCGCTTTGGCTACTGTTACCAAAACGGGATCCTGGAAACTATGGCTTCGAGAGAGATTTCAGAGCGTTCCAGGGCCCACCGGGCATTACAAGACTGTGACCGACGTCTGCTGGTTCGGCGATAAGTTTCTTTTGTCGACGTCGTTGGATCAGACTACCCGCCTCTGGTATCTCGATGGCGAGAATTTTTGGGAGCTTGGGCGTCCACAAATCCATGGCTATGATATGGTGGCAGTTGACGTCATTAACCAGCAAACCTTCATCAGCGCAGGCGATGAGAAGGTGATGAGAGTGTTTGAGATGCCGCGCGAGGTGGCCTCTCAAATAAAGGCTCTAACAGAGGCAGATTTCGATACTGAGTCTCTACCTGAAGTTGCCACCATGCCAGCTCTGGGACTCAGCAATAAAGCCGGCGAAAGCGAAGGTGATGTTGACCTACCAGCGCACCCGAGAGAAGATCATCTTCACAGGCTCACTCTCTGGCCTGAGATTGACAAGCTCTATGGTCATGGATACGAGATTAGCACATTGGCTGTATCGCGCTTAGGCGTCGTTGCCTCATGCTCAAAGGCAAACACAGAAAACCATGCGGTTATCAGATTCTACGATACGAAAACGTGGCATGAGATTGAGCCACCCGTCCCGGGGCACAGCCTCACTGTCACAAGGCTGAAAGTATCGCCTAACGGCAGGTTTCTCTTGAGTGTAAGCCGCGACCGCAAATGGATGGTTACAGACATTGAGACTCATAAGGTTGTGGCAGAGATGCCCAAAGCTCATAGTCGGATTATCTGGGATGGTGCTTGGACTGACAACGATCACTTCGTCACTGTCTCGAGAGACAAAACTATCAAGAAGTGGAGCATCGACGGTGAGCTCCTGAGTACACAATCTATTGCCGTGCCCGTGACAGCTGTGGATTCGGCATCAGACGGCCGAACCATTGTGATTGGTTTGGAAACGGGCGTGGTAGTTTTGCTCGATCAAGAGCTACGGCTTGGGCAAGAATTCAGCGTCGCTGGTCGTGTGAACAGGATTGCCTTTGATAAAACCAATCGCCATGTGGCCGTCGCTAGTGACTTAGTCACAATACTCGATACGACCAAACCGTAAGAGCTAGAATGTGAAAATAAGCGTGAAAAGGAGCTCATACATATACCTTGCTTGTGTACACAACATGTTGGCATAACGACTAGCGAGGACCAGACTTGCACATAGACGAGAGAGTATCTGTGGACTTAATTAAGGTTCCATTGTGTTAATAATTTGTAGTTGTTAATCATGAAAACTGACGCACTAGACTATAACATAATTCAGTGACAATCCTTGGCAGCCGACGCTAGCTCTTTTGTTCCTTTCGCGGATAAATCGTTATACAAATGACAGCCTGTTTGATAGCCCGACTTACTCGAGGCCCATGTGCCAACTCTTGAACCACCGCATATAATCGTAATCCTGCGGCGGACCCTTCATGCCGAAGGCGATTGGGCTGAAGTACATGAACGTGCCGATGGTGAGGGCATCCAGAAGCAGGAAGACCCACTTGCTAGCTCTCTTGGGCACAAACCAGTCGATTAGGAACGCAAGCACGAAAATCGCAAAGTACAGCGCTGGCATGTAGTGGTGCAGATATGTGACACGCGCCATCACAATAAAGGGGACGTAATGGAAGAACCATCCGAGAAATGGAAGCGCTCCGGCGATCATGAACTGCTCCAGGTTCTCGGCCGTAATGTCAACGAGCTGGCGCTGGTAAGCCACCAAGTATCCAGCGACAGCTAAAATGAACGCGAGGATACCAACCGTCGTCAACCAAATAGTGGTCGGGGTACCAAGAAGATAGTAACGCTCCTGGTCAGCCTCCCATCCGCACATACGCAGACCTCGGTTGACAATAGGCCATTGCCACCACGCGCTTGCAAGCTCATCGATCCGATCAGGGTCAGGCACTAGCGCATTGTTAGACTGCATTTGCGCGACATTCAACTGCACGAAATCACGAAGGAACTTAGACTTCGGTAGCTTACGGTCATAAGCCTCCGGAAGGCGCTCATTCCAGTGCTGTTCGATGTTCCACCAGGTGTTCTTGTTGCGCTTAGCGGCATCTGGCAAACACACGACCTCGCCTTGGCGAAAGCCCCATTCTGGGAGCTGTGTACCATCGTTACTGAGGTAGCAGCCCATAGACTCGTGGCGGAAGCGCACACTCGTGGACAGCGGATGGATGTGCAACGGATCCTCGTCGCCGAGAGTCTCAGCGATCTCAACAATCCAGTTATCCTTCTCATCACCAATGGTATCATTGCCATAGCAGCTGACCTCCCAGGCGTTCTTGTTGAGCGGCGCACGGATTTCATGCGAGTGCAGATTGCGGCCGGTGTTATAGTGGAAAAGTCGCACCTTGTCACCGTTCTCAATCTTGTGAATCGGCTCATTATGCGTGTACGGTTCATCCCACCGCGCATGCTCAATAACCCACTCGTTATTCGCATCGATATGGCTGTACGTGGTGACCTGTTGCTGTTTTGAGCCTTCCGGGAATGTCTGAATATGCGAGTGCAAGAGACCACCACCAAGGCCCTGGTTCTTGATAGAAACACGAGAGCCGTAGGCGACATCCAGAGGTCCCATTTCCGTCTCTCCGCCTTCCAGGTTGGCTTTGAACAGAGAAGACATCGAGGCAACACCATCGCCAGTCTTATACAGGAGGATGAAATGCACCTTGTAGCAGGCAGCAAAAATAAGAACTGGGATCAGAATCAGGGCGACGGCACGCGCAATGAAGTGGGCGCCGAACTTCGGGAGTGTGACCTTCTTGTTGCCAAAGCGAATCCACAGGTCCGATACTGTGTACACGCCCACGAGAGCAGTAACGAACAAACCTACCAATTTGACGCTGGTTGTGAGTCCTATCGACGCGCCAGTCCAAGCAAGCCAGAAGAACCACCAGAAGCTGAACGGCTTCCGCTGCTGCTGGTGAAACTTCGCAAGGCCAAGAAACGCAGTGGTTGTGAAAAAAATCAGCATCGAGTCGAGCAGGACGAACCGCGCGAGTGTAACAAAACTGAGCTCGAACGCAACCATGGTAGAAACCAGCCAAACTGCAGGCAGCGACAGCCGAAGCGCCTTAGCAGTGTAGTAGGCCACCGGCACAGACAGAATACTGAACAGGGCATTAAACTCACGCATCGTCGTATAGTCCAGGTACTCCGGATACTTCGTACCACTCTCAAAGTTGAAGCTACCATTGTAGCCCGCGATGAAGCCGCTAAGACCGCACAGCATTTTGCCAAGAGGCGGGTGCACATCAAAGTAATAAGTGTGGTTCAAGTAGAACGAGCCAAACTTGCCGAAATGGGCCTCATCCCAAACAACGCGGTCGCTGGCACCGATCCTGTACAGGCGGACGAAGGCGCCAACGAGTGTGAACAGCACTGGGCCGAGATAAGACTCGAGAATACGCCAATCTGAGAACAGGCTGCCATCATGAGTAACTTTGTCCCTGCGCACCTGTTGCTGAACAGCAGGTGCTTTCTCGGAAGACTTCTCTTCCTTGGTACTCCGCTGGCGAACCCCGCGGTTAGCTATCCCAGACATTGCAGACTCTTTCGAGATGGTCCAGGATTGGAACGTGTCAACTAATGGCTTGAGGTCCGGCGTGCGTTAGTCAGGATGAATTGGTGAAACCTTACCCGTGTACGCTGAAGGCGCCGGTGTATTTCATTGCTCGCGTGTCTCATATGGGAGGTTTCTCTTACAGTCATAAGCACGCATCACATCTTTTTTTCGGTCCAGGCGCTGAATGGCATCGGTGTGTATTTACGTGGGGCGCTAATCATAATACAATCTTCCGCAGTAATTACTCAAGACTAGCGATACGCGAAAAATTGCACGCCCTTCTCCTCCCCACGCCAGGTGCGCATATGCTGCTTCGTCGGCTGTATGCGGGTGCGTGTGTGCCGGGAGGCGAGGAATGCATCACAGGCACCCTGGCGTCTGCGTACACTCTAGACGTATATTCTTTAAAGTTGTCCTGCTCTGGGTCTTAATTTCGCCTGATTTAACTCACTGCACAGTTTGCAGCCCGCGCATCAACTCAAATTTTGCTCTCGCACTACTGCATGCGCGACTGCGTGCGCACATCCCTCTCGTACGCACGTACTTACGCCATGGTCACGATTAGGGTGCGTCTTCCCAATGGCGACGTCACCCCGCCAGGCACGCCTGGTGTCGCATGCCTGTATCGATCCAGTACACGTGATCTGAAAGGCTTCCGGCCGGCGAAGAGCCTCAACCGAGATGGGACATTTGAGGAGGTGAGACTTCGGCTCCTTGCTTTGCAGGCGCGACCATCGCGAGCAGTCACAACCCAGCTCGTGGATTTTTTAATCGTGATTCCCGGGAAGAAGAATAGAGAAGCGGAGGGAAAACCCCTCCGCCTTTCGCTGTGGTGCATATGCACCCAGTACATGTGGAGTCCGTCAGAAGCAGGCTGAAGGCGCCTTTAAAAGTCTATGTCTAGGTCTGCAACACCATACGATAATTCATTAAGCGAAGGAGAGAGGACAAAGCTGCGTGGAATAGGCAGTGGTAGTAGCCAAGCACCCCTGCATCAGCCCTCGAGCTGATCTGCCTGAATAATATATTTCTCTATACCAATTTTGGCTACGCGGCTCCTAGCCGCGGCCACGGAGTCGCCAAATCTGGAACGGTAAGGCAGCTAGAGGGCTAAAGGGGGGGCGCAGGAAGCGGCAACCCCTAACCTCGCAAACAAAAAGATGCAAGCCGGCCAAAGTCGGAGAGAAAGAACTTGGACATAAATGGCAAGTGATTGGAAAAAATATATAAATACTATAGAAATGGCTTCTGTAGCAAGCTGAGCGCATTATTATATAATGACCACGAGGCTTATCGGATACAAATCGCGCTGGTCGCCTTTGGAGGTTTACGACAAGCAGCTGCCCTCTGAGTTAACGCCAACGCAGCTTCGCATCAAGGTATCCTACATTGCACTCAACCCAATTGATATCAAACTAAAAAGCATCGCACTAGTACCGCATTCTCACTATCGCGTTGGCAAAGAATTCTCTGGATTGGTGGAGGAAGTCGGATCGGCGCTTGCCGATATCTGGAAGAAGGGAGACCGGATCTGTGGCAGCACGTCTTCCCCAGTCGACGGCTTCATTGGAACAGTCGCCCTGTTGGATGTGCACAAGCACGTCGTGATGAAACCCCCAAGACGACTGAGCGACGCTGAAGCTGCAGCGTTCCCTCTGGCATTTGCAACGGCATCTGAGCTTATCCAAAGAACGAACAAACACGGTAAGCTGCTCGTCTTGGGTGGGGCTACTACCGTCGGCACTTACCTGATCCAGCTTGCGAAGAAATTCTACGCGTTTGAGGAGATCGTGGCCTCGTGCTCGCAAGCGTCGAATGGATATGTGACGTCACTAGGCGCAGATCGCACCGTAGACTATAAGGCGAACCTAGGCGAGCAACTTAAGGCGCTCAATACAAATTTTGATGCCGTGCTCGATACCGTGGGTGGTTATGAGGCTTTACGTGTTAGCGGCCAAATAATGAAGCCTGCCAAGGACGGGGGTGTCTATGCCTCAGTAGCTGGGGACTACCCACCCTCGGGAGCGTACAGCAACAGCTTCATCAGACTCACGCTGAAAACAGCGCCTTGGGCTCTGTCGCGCATATTTCTGGGTCGCCTATGGGGGATCAACTATCAGCTTGTGCTCTCACGAGAAGACTCCGAGATGTTGGCGCAAGACTTTTTTACCGATAGCGATGTCGTTGTGCCCATTGACTCCATATATCCACTTGAAGGAGTTGACCAGGGATGGGAAAGGCTCGATAAGATGCTCGCTCGCGGTAAGGTCCTCATAAGTACCAGCGGCATAGAATCTCAGCCCAAATCAGTCTCGTAAAATAATCGCCTCACGAAGTACCAGAGCAGCAACAGTATATGCTTGAAATGCTAGCACTCTATTTATGAAGTGAGGCTACAATAAATATTAATTAAGCACGAAACGCCAAGGCTAACTTCTTGATATTTCCCCGAAATTGAATAATATCATGCTGATACCTTCCGGCGTTTGATCTGGGCTAGCGGCTTCTTGCCTGCCTTGTCAGTGCCCACAGTCTTGTTCGGTCCTACTTTGGCGACGGCCTCCGGCTCGAGCTTTGAGCGAAGCATATCTTCTTCGTCTTTGACAGCTTGCCACCATTCATGGCGGCGATGCGCGTACTTTTCCATATGCCAGTTCTTCCAAACTTTGCGGCCATACGGCGAGTGTTTGACCTGCTCGTCGACCTTCAACAGCTCGCTCGCAATCCGCTCCCTCACGAACTTAAGCTTGTAGCACGCAGGCCACAGCTGGTCCACAATGTGGCTTCCATACGCGTTAACAGCAAGGGCAGGGATAAGTGGTACAAGCTTGTTCACAAGTTTCCGACGAGAAATCAGTGGTGCCGTAGGTTGAAGCAAGTACTGCAACACGTAGCTCTCAGTCGGATGCAACGCCATGTCCTTGACATTTTCGTCGCTCATCACGGCCACAACATCGGCAGCTTTCTCGACAAACGGCGGATACTTCGAAAGGCGTTCGTATAAAGCTGTCTTCCGCGCATCCTGCAGGTTCAGTGCATTCTTGTCGAGGTCCTCTGTGAGATGCTTTGCCGTTTCGTCGAAGGCTATCTCAAGCGCCGCGACTGCGACGTTGGGACTGAGACTAAGTACGGGCATCAAGTCGTTCCGAACGATATCCCGCTTCTGGGAGACTGACAGGTTGCTCTTGGTAATGATGGCTTGCACAAGATAGTTTGCAGCCTCATTCTCACTCGTCGCAAGCTTAGCGAGTGGGAGGGTCTGGATGAATTTCGATGCCTTTTTTGCCGGGAGCACCTTAATCGCCGTTTCAAGAAAGTGCGATCCCACAGGGTCTGTTAAGCAGTGATTCACGAACCCGCGCGCGTACTGTTTGGACTCCGGGGACTCGGCGAGAATCAACGTTACAAGCTTGTAGCTCGACATTAGCGACGCCTCGGCTAGAACGAGAGCCTGGATAACTGCGGACGCAACGGGATGTATCGCGAGCGTACGAGCCTCAACCGCATCTGCGCTGTGCAATACAGTTTTGACTATGCCGCGAACTACCTTACGCATGTTTTCCGGAGTATCTACATTTGTCTCTTCAGCATGCTTCGCAGTCTCAGTCTCCGTCTCGATAGACGTATGCTTTCGGGCGAGCCGAGATTTCTTGCTGCGCATATCACCACGGAGCCCAGCAAAAACAAGAAGGACTGTGCGCAAGACGTGCGATCCGTATGTGTCATTCATGAGATCCGGGATAAATTTTGTGAGCCTCTCACCGGCAGAGGCGACGAAACTCTGGCAGCTTTCAATTCCAGCTCCTTTGCCTAATATAGCCTCAAGACAGTGCGAACTGAATTTTTGGAACGACAAATCCACGGAAAAGGGCTCAAAGGCCTGCACGAGCTGCTGCATCTGCTCCTCATTTGCTAATTGAGTCAGTCTCTCAAGGAGTTTCGAACATACTTGGTTCGTGGCGAGCTTCAATTCTTTGCCTTTCGCTTCAGCAAAGATGCTGTCGATGAATGGCTCACGCTCATCACGCGTCAATGCATTTGTGGCAAGCATGGACTCGGCATTTTTGAAATATTCAAGCTCCGACTTATCAAGCAAGCCAAAAAATGATGCACGGTTATCGCGGACATTATCCGCTTCACCAGTTAGTGGCAAATCGCCGGCATTAATGGAATTATCGTCCGTCAGCTCTGCAAAACTGCCATTCGGGGCATCATCGAGCGGGATGAAATCAGCATCAAGATCAGTGTCAATCGGCACCTGTGGCTGCTCAGCACCGCCTTCAAAGGCACTTTGCTTCTTCTCCTTCTTCTCTCTCCTTCTACCTCTTGTCTTTCCCATTGATCTCTGGAACCTCGAGGTCGGTACGCTGCGATGTGTGGACTTAGTCTCCAACTTTTCAAAGGAAAAAAATTACATAATAAAGCCATCGCTGAAAGAAATGGAGGAAGGGTGCTACGTTGTATTGTCAATTAATGCAGTCGCACTGGTGAACGCGTGCCCTAGTGCTAGTACCTGCTGAGCTGGCTCCTACTGCTGACTGCGCAATGCCTTAGTCGGTTGGCCGGAACAGCTGGAGCCGAAAGATGCACGAGGTACGAAGCAGTCCAGCCATGTTATTCGATAGGGAACAATAAATGTGCGCGATCCCGATCTGCAAGTCTCCTTAATTCCCGATTAAACAAGTGTTCATCGAGAATGTAAATAACTTAGCTGCAGTCCCTAGATGCAGGCGTAGCAAGAATCCAGACCGTTTCTGCCTCACAGTACGTAAATTCACGCAACTGCTAACCACGTGGTTATTACCCGCCGGCTTCCGGCATCACCCCAGGTGTCTAAGGAGAAATAATGACGTGCAGCGCAGATCGCCGGTTCCTATCTTCGCGCGGTGAGCCTGATTATTATTACTTCCGAGCCAGAATCCTGCCGGCGCCGCGGTGATCCCACGTTTCTGCTCTGGTGAGAATAATCCGGCTTAGGGTTACGGATGCAATACCCATACACCCCCCTGCATTCGCTGTGACCAGCTGTGGCCCACCGGTAGCCTGGGTTACCCGGTGAAAGTGCGACGAGACAAAAACAAAGTGGGCTGGAGAAATATTGATTTCGCGTGCAAATTTACCTTGTCTTCTCCAGCACATGGCGTTGCGGCACTCTCGGAATGCCGATCCTTAATGACTTGGAATGCAAAATGCACCGGAAATCTTGTGGCTCATGGGTTGCAGCCCTGGCCCAAGGCTCTATGAAGCGCGCGGCATCGTTAGCCTAAAGCGGTGGTACCCGTGCCCAGAGTTTCACCAGCCCTGTAGTGGGATCCCACAATTTGGCAGGGTCTGACGATAAATAGCGCGCACCATGACGGGCCTCGAAACTAATACCGGCTCCACGTGTATAGGCAAAAAGTCTCCTCCGAGCACCCATCTGCATCCCCCCTATGTAACACTTAAAGGACTATATAGCACGACATACTCATAGCCATTCGGGGCTAGGTTATGCTTAATTAACCCTCGCTACATCAATAACGCACATATGTGGTGCCTTATATAAGCTGCATGACAAAGGGAGAGAGGGTCCCGTGCAAACCCGGAAGGCAGGTTTTGGTTCACACAGATTGGAACGGTCTGGGGCATCTACGCGCTACTCTAGTTTGTCGCCTTTCCATAGATACGGCACGCAGCGGAGAGACTGCAGCTAGTAAATACAAAAGTGAGCCTCAGTTAAGTGCTCCCTTTGCCTCTAGCACCGCACCAAGCGACGAGCTGTCTTGTTCGCTAGTCTTTTCGTCGCCCCTTGATTCACGGCGTGTCGCGCGGTTTCTGGTCTGACATCAGCATTTCTTGCATTCACATCTCCCTTCTTTTCATTGCATTATGCCCCTAGTGTCGCCACAGTCGGCAACACCTTGGGAGACGTATCCATTTAGAAGTTCGTCGGCGGGCCCGCAGCAGCCGTCGGCCATCGGCTCCATCGGCTCCATGGGACCAATAGGCCTACCGAGCTCCCCGCTCTCTGCGGGGTCAATAGGAAGTATTGGCTCGCTTGGTTCGACTTCCGCCGCGCCAGGATCTCATGTGCCGTCAGCGTCGCCCGCGTCGGCGAGCGGCACCCCGACTGAAACTTCCGCTTCGAGCGCCGCACCGGGGTCCGCAGCGCCAGGTACTACGCTTTCGGGCTCCGGGACGTTACATGGCTCGGTGCCCGGCTCTGCAAGAGGATCCATCTCGGGCCCGTCGATGACGGGGCCTTCGTCGGGAGCTGCCATGGCTTGCCCGAAGCTGAGCCAGCCCTCGCTCCGCGATCTCACCCTGAGCCCATCCTCGCGACGTTCCGTCAGTGGTAACTCGGTGAGCACGGTAGTGGGCTCGCGGAGCTCGCTGTCCTCGCTCGGCTCCATCGGATCGATAAGCTCGCGTGCATCTTTAGCGTCGATCGGCTCGTTCTCGACGGCCGACTCGGTTTGCGGTTTCAGTGACTGGCCGCACGAAGACGGCTCCGGTCTGTCCAGCGGATCGTCAGGGTCGGCCACGACGGGCAGCCTCGGCCTTGGCCTCGGCAACGGCAAAAACAAGCTATCCATCGCAGCCAGCGCGCCAACGCTAAGTGTGTCCGGTCTGCCTCGTGACTGCACTCTGCGCGAGTGTCATCTTATCTTTGCATTGGCGCTAGATCTTCTTTCGATTGAGGTCTCGCGTAAGCCGGCAACTGGGGAACTCACTGTCTTCGCCAAATTTTCAACTATTCATGCTGCACAGGCGGCGGCGCAAGTTCTCGAGCGTCGCGTCGACCTGTTTGGTACTGGGCTGAAGACCAGCGTCCAAGCCCTCGGGCCGCAGGTAATGGGTCAGAACCCGCCGCGATCTCTCTACTCGTCGCGCCCGCTCTTTGCTGAGTCCTACTGGTCCCAGCAGCCAATGAGCCCGCTGAGCCCCGGCTCGGGCAACTCCAGTGGGGCCGATCTGTTCTCGTCGTCGCGTCGGCAGTCCCTCTCATCGGACCCACCGTACTCGGCAGGCTCTACCACGCAGGTTAATCTCTCTCCTTTGTCACCTTCGCATTCATACGACTCTGCGGCGGCGATGGCGGCCGCCGTCGCTGCAACGTCGGGCACCAACCATGGAAGCTCGGCGCCGCAATCGTCTCCCCAGTCCACGACTGGCACTGACACGCACAAAATGCCACCGCCGAACCCGGCAGACCAAAATCCACCTTGTAATACGTTATACGTTGGGAATCTCCCGCCAGATACTAGCGAGGCAGAGCTCAAGGATTTGTTTGGCCGCCAGCCAGGTTATCGCAGACTGTGCTTCCGTACCAAGCAGAACGGGCCCATGTGCTTCGTGGAGTTCGAAGACGAGGCGCTCGCCGGCAAGGCGCTTTCGGACTTGTATGGCGTGACCTTATCTAACTCCGTCAAGGGGGGCATCCGCTTGTCGTATTCGAAGAATCCACTTGGGGTCCGATCGCGGCCGCCGCGAGGCAAATAATCGTTAGTCCTCGTTTCTTCCCTCCTCTCTTCCCACGTTTGCGAACCATATATACATCGCGCTCAATCCGCGAAGCTCCGGTTCTATCTATCATCTTGTAACCTTGACGCATGTTGTTTTAATCTTTCATAATGAGGCCGACAATCATATCCTTTCTAGTAAGCTTTACGAACAATTCATTTTCAAATTTCACGATATCATTATCCCGGCCTCGACCACATCTTCCTCAAACACGGAATGCTGCTACCCAGATACATGTCTATCGAGGCCACGATGGGTGATATATATCTAAAAACCCCCGCCATTATAGTCGGGAGAAGCGTGTGCATCATCGCAAACGCATCCCCATCCGCATCATATGCGTGCACGTTGCCCATCACGCACATCCAGGCACGGCGCGAGCCGCGCGATTGTCCCCCGCATCTCGCAATTAGCGCGCGGGGCGCGTACTCACGCTTCGCACTTCACGGCTATGCTTGCTGCCGCCGCTTAGCAAACACTACAGATCATCATAGGGTCCGACCGCATTCCTCGTTTTGTGGCCGTGAGCGCATCGCGGCGCCGCTTTTGGAGATCTCCTGTACCCTGCGGCTGCCCAGTGGCAGTGGCTGGGTCTGAGATCCCGAATTCAAATCCCGGCGTAAGCTCAATACGAAAACAAAGTAGCAATATTTTTAGAAGCTGCTAAGGTGCGAGAGTTCTAGGCACAAGCAAAAACAGTAGGAGCCAGCTGTTGCAGAGACCGGGACCAAAAGGTCCATGTATGTAGAAGAAATCGCTTGCACAAAAAGCCAATGGCTCAATTATACTACGTCTAACTCCTTTGACTTATAGTACATGCCGTAAACGTCAAGGCCCATTACGACCGCCAAAATAGAAGAAGAAAAACAGGCGGTCCCAGCCGAGCGGGTATGAAAGGGAAGCTCCTCAAATTAGATGGGTGAAAAGTCAACAAAAAGGGGGAATGAAGAATTTCTTGCTGAGAGGCGCCTAGCCGGTGTCTTCAGCAAGATTAAGCACGGACGAACGAGCTCGCATCCTTGTTGTCAGCAGCGACCTGGGTGGTCTTCTTCTTGCCGATACCAAACTTGTAGCCACCCCTCTTCGAGGCTGGGGTGCCCTTGGGTGCCTTCGACTTCTTCGGCTTGTAGCCGCTGGAGCCCGACTTGCCTGGCGAAACGAGGCAGAAGAAGATCGTGTTTACAAGCGCCATGAACACAACAGCCCACACGAAACCGTAAAGGGCCGGACCAAGCTTCGCATCAGCGCCGTGTGAGTGGAAGACGCCCTTGCCTTGGTTGTACGCGGCAGTGCTGAGCGATGCAGCAATCACGATGAAAATAAACGAAAGGAACTGCAGCACCGACGAGGTGACCGCAATGGCGCGGAATGCGTAGGTGAGGATCGAGGTGAACAGAGTGCAAACCTCAAAGAATAGCGCAATCAGGTAGAACGCAAACGCGAAACGGGTCTCAAAGTAGTACTTGTTTGTCTGGAACTCGTCCCAAACGTTGTCTTCGCTCTGGTGGAAGTTCCGCTTCGGGTCGAACGGGTACGCCGGCGAGTGCTTCGTGCAGCCGATGAACTTGCCAGGCTTAGACACGGAAGATCCCTTCTCGTAGCCGCAAATGCCATAGAGAGACCAGCGAGAGACTGGGTACTGCGCACCCGACACATTACTTGTGTCAGCTGCGAGCCAATACCACTTGCTGAGAACGTTGGACGGACTCTTAATTCCAGCGAGCACAACAAAGAAGAGGAGCAGAATGCTGCCCATCACAAAAAGGACGGACGTCAACTGCAGCACAACGCGGAGAGCAGGCGGAGCCATTTTGCAAAATAGTAGAACGAAAACTTTGATGCAATCAGAGCGGGGAGATTGAGATTATTATGGGACTTTCGATTCAAGCTTTGTTTACGTTATGTAATCTGGCTGCATGCCAAATGCGGAAAATGGAGCAAACTCTACGTCATGTGCCCTCAACCTAGATGGAATCGACAATATGTGCGGCGCTAAGATTCGAGTAGATTTTTAGGTAAATCTATTAATATGAAGTGTAGAGATCGTGTAATGGCATTAGGTCCCCCTTGGGAATCGTCAGAACGCCTGGTCGCGGTTTGACTTGCCAGGACTGAGCCTCTTCGCACACCCCAGGCTGCTATTCTTGCATCCTGTACGTCTCGCATGCGGTCTGGCATGCCCTTACCCATGAAGCAATTTGCTACTTCCATGCCACCACGACTACTGCAAAGCCTTGGATGAGACCCGTTGGGACTGTTCGATTTCGTCGATCGGCAACAGTTGCGGCAAAATATTACCCGAGCGCACCTGTGGCCCACCAATTCTAATAGTACTTTCGGCTGCCACCAGCATCAGAGAATCGCGTAAGGCCCAGCTTCGCTGTTTATTTATTCTGCGGCCGCCTGCAATTTTTTATGCACTCTGAGCTAAACGATTACGTCCGGCCGCCAGGCATAGGCGCGCAAGCGAACAAAGCTAAGCCTGTCTCTAGAGCGTTTAACCATGCGAGGCCGTATCAGGCATCAGGCAGCGCAGTGCGAAAGGCGCTGGCGTAAAGGTCCCAAGCGTTACGAAACGGTAATGCAATGTAACAAAACCTGCATCAAGCTGCACGTATAAAAATAACCTGACCCTGGTACACAAACTCCCCACCCCAGAATACCGAGAGACTTGCTAACCAAGAGCCACAATCAAGTGAGTTACATTTTCCTTGGCAAGTGACTGTTGTTCGTTAAATCCCGTGTCGATCAGGACCCGCGCCTCATTCCGAAAGTTGATCGCGCACGTGTTCGCTTACCAATGAGAACGGTATTCCGTCAAGGCCCTGGGCAAGGTTGCCAAGGTTACGAGCAACAGTCAATCGGCTTTTGTCAGAATAACAAAGGGTAGGCCGCCGACGGGCTAGCGCTATAGCCCCATGTATTCACGTGTATGATTACATACGACCCTCTCACGATGATTCTATTGACTGCATATGTGTGTGCTGGCCTACAGAATGGTAGGGAACCTCGCAGTAGCAAGGATACGGGGAAAGTGGGAACGGGCTCCCTAGTGAGAAGGGATGGGGCATACAACTCGTGATTCAAAAGCCGAGGATGCATGCACTTGACCGAGGGTATTGATTGCTACATAAATATCTTTGAAAATCAAACTGTTGTGGGTGTAGCCTTACCAGCATCAGCGCTTTCATTTTATTTATCAAGCTACTACAGCGCAGAAGGAGCGTCGCATTTTCTACGCGTCGTCACGTCTATTGACCCCCATGGGTACCGCATGGGGGCATAGTGCTGCTTATAGAAGAAGTTGCAAAGGGCTGTACGAGCCAACGCATCAAACTGTGCGTCATGCAGTTATATTACTCAGCAATCCGCGGAAAAGTCGGCGCGTCTCCCCGACAGCGTCTCCACGAGTCCATCTATTCCAACGCTGCGAAAACAAACGAATTGGCTCCCGGCATAGATAGCTGCCATGATTATTGGCCGCGGACTATTAGGAGTTAATACCGGGCCTAAATATATAACCGCTCAAGTCAATGACCTTGACAGGCTGTCGCCAAACCTGATACAGCTTGAAGGTTGGATGTAATACCCTAACCTGATTAAACCGTAGCGTGGCAACCTATGGAATCCAGGTGATAAAGCGTTCCGATATGGTCGGAGGCCCGCAAGCGCCGAGTTAGACCGACGGCCTCACGATAAAGACTAAACTGGCAAGTAGCTCACTATGAAACAACGATAACTTACAGTAAAGGTAGAGCTATCAGTGGTTCATCAGAGCCAAGCACAGCTTCATCCCTCATCGGAAATGCCGCATTTTTGTGAGATATAATTCTCACGTGGGTCCATCGTTTATCATCTAAGTCCCTAGGGTTGGCGGAAAAACTCGCAGCCCCCAGGAACGTAGTTTCATGGTCCATGGAGATCGCTTCCTGTTTCGTATTAAAAGGTCTTCTAAAAAGGACGCCTCGCAAGAAGGGTATTTATGAGATATACTTGAAGGTTATGTGTATGACATCGTATTAGCTTGAGAAGACCTCGGCATCCGCTAGCTATCGGCTGCACCGGTGCCGTACAGGGGGCTACTATCGTACTTGAGGGGATGCATATTGAGGGTTCAGATGCTACATCAGAGATGAACTGACTAATGTTACTTGCATAATGTCACCTGTGAGGAGAGGTGAACTTTACATGCGCGCCGCCGAGGGTCCGAGAGGTTCTACAAAAAAGGCCATAGATGAGCATCCTGTGACTTACCCGTTTATTCCCATTTCGTCCGTCATCTCGGTTTTTCTTTTCCAATACCTTTTACGCGTTTGACAGCTAACCGTATTGAACGGACCCAGTTGTCATGGAGCTTGATTTACTCAAAAACGAGAAGTCGTTTGCCGGTGAGCATTCTGCCTTTAATTGGATATTCGATTCCGGTCTCTACAACGCGGAGAACGCCGGAGGCCACTATCTTTCCTCTGGCGAGCGCTCGCCTGCGGCAGAGTACACTTCGCAGGACTCTTACTTCGCCGCAGGGGATATGCTAGAGGCTGAGCCGGCGGCCTTCGCATCTGGCGCTGGATCAGTTGCTGCGACGGAACTCAACTCCGGTGGACCGAATATGTCCGGTCCACCATACATGCCTGGCATGGACGGTGGATATGATGCCCACATGGCTCAGCCTGGCCTTTACGCGGCGCCGTCTTCGCGGAAACACAACCTCATGGACCAGGGCTATGCCACATCTGTTGGATCCGTAGAGTCATTGGACTCGTACGGATCAATGGGCTCGTACGGCTCGTACGCATCAACCAACTCATCCTGGATTCATCCTGGCCCCACTAGCCCCTACACTTCGTTGAGCAGGAGGGGCAGCACAGGCGCACGCGCCATTGCTGCTCAGCGTCCGGCATCGTCCGCGGTACGTGGTGGCGCAATCAAGTCTGTGGAGGATCATGGAGCGCCATTGCCGGCATATTTCGACGAGGCACATGCCTCGCCACAAATTGGGCATGCGGCTAGAAGTGGGGGCTGGGTTCCGGGGCCCAGTAGCGGCCCGGGCTCCCTGGCTACGCCCCACCATCAACACCATGTTGGTGGCAGTGGCGCCAGTAGTGGCGCCGGCATGGGTGATGTGGGAGGACACGCACCGGTTTCGGTGACATCGCTGTCGTCGGCAGCTGCGCCGGCGGGTGGTGCGATGAAAAGGTGCCCGGTGTGCCAAAAGGTGCTCAAGCGCGATCTCACCAGGCACATGCGAATTCACGAGCCCGTTGCCGGCTTCGTTTGCCCGTTCCCACGCGACATGTGCACGCACAAGCGAGGTCAATTCAATCGTCCCTACGAGTACAAGAGGCACTTGATGTGCCAACACTTCACGTTCGATGACCCCGCCGCCATGCTTGCTGCACCAACATTATTGGACAAGCTCAGCCTCACTGGTCGCTGCCACTGCGGCAGCGAAGTGCTCACTGCCGATGAGTGGATGACGACGCATATCGGTGGCCACCAATGTGAGCTGTTGGTGAAGTCCGAGCCTCAGCAACACAGGCAACCGTCGCACTATCACCAGCATCACCAGCAACCCCATTCGAAGCACTTAGGGAAGGTGGGGCAGGAGAGCGCCGCAACTGCGTTTGGGACTGCCACCACTGCTGGAGGTGATTCCTAGTGCAACCTGGAGCGTCCCGAGATCCTTGGTGAAGGCCAGGAGCGGAGGTCGTGTGTGGTATTTTGGTATTTCCTGATGTTTTCGACGTAGCCTCCGACTAGATCGAAAGGGCTACAGAAGAGAAGCATTGCAGGAGTGTGTGTTTATTGAGTCGAGGGTCAATGATTAAGTGTTAGGTTATGATGAGATGAGCGAGATTATTTATGGATCCCCTCGTGGTGGAGGATTTTGTGAAATTTGAAGATCAAAGAGAAAAAAGAAAGACATAAAGAAAGATATTTTAAGTGCATAATTTTTGTTAGAGGATCAGGGACATGTATCTGGAGGTAATGAAGGTTAATGATGGCGTTGGCTCTCCTGCTGGATATGGCTAAAAGCTGCGATAAGGTCGAAGAGAGGCCCCCCTCTGGTTCCGGCTTCGCCGTGGGGCCTTGCGCTGCTAGACAACGATCAGGCGAGGCCTCCTGCAGCTAAGCCGTTGGGTTGGCGTGAGCCATCCTCTTGCTGCTGCTGGTTCCTGTACCTATCATAGGTTTCGATACCCATGCACATGGGTCGTCACCGTTGAAACCTGCTTCCAAACCCTTAGATACTCTCCGATCAGTGTCACCCTAACCTCAATGCTTCAGGGCGGGTTATCTTTTGACGGCTTAGCTCGCGAGACGGGGGGCGACCGACGGTACGGTCAGCTGATAACGACAGCCGGTGCGATCACGAGTCGCGCAAAACGCCGTACCGCGTAGCCGACCTGCCAACTCTTCAGCGGTCGATTGGGTAGAGGGAGTGACAGGTGCTGACAGCGGGTTGGTGGTGGCTGTCACACGACAGCGTTACGTTCTAAAGGCTATCTTAAAAAAAAGATCGGCTAATATAGTGACGGAGACTTGAGATGTCGGCTGCCTCAAAGAGGCAAATCGACCAATGGACTGTTGACTTTGGCCAGGCTAAGAATGCGCTGGGCAACCTTGACATTCTCGTGCGCGAGCTCGCCCATGGCCAGGCGGCGGTGGTAAACCAGCTGCGCGTGCTGTTCGAGACCTACGCTGGTTATGCCGGAGAGGACACACGCGAGGGTCAGAAGGCTCGCGACCAGGCCGCCCTTTTAGATAAGGTCGAAATTAATATTCGCGAAACGACAGCGAAGTTTTTAGGCCAGATCCAGGCCCAGCTCAAGGTCGCACGCGAGCAGGTCAGCGTGATGGCAAAGAACGCCGGCAAACTGCGCAGCCTCAAGGGTCCTCAGTACACCGATGCAGTTGACCATCTGATGCAGCGAGTCCCGGAGTTCCTCACCGTATTTGATGCGTTCCTCGCGCGTATCACGCTGGAAATCCGCCTGCGCCAGGCGGACTTCTACAAGCAGTTTGGCACTGCGTTCACGCATGCTGGTCGCGCCGAGCCAACCTCATCAATTGCGCAGACGTGGTTCACCGAGTTCGAGCAAATCATGCCCGCCGTTGAGTCGCTGAAGATTGTCCATCCGCCGGACGATCATCACCGTCCTGACGAGCGCTTCGAGACGGAGCGCATCGACCCGGCTATTCTTGCGCCAGTCAAGTGGCTGAGCGGCAAGATCTCAAAGGAGATCAAGGAAGTCCATTTCAGTGATCCGCGTAAGGGCTTCTTTAACAAGCCTACCACGCCGCCCGCGCACCACGCAGAGACCTTGGTCGCAATCTACGACTTCACCGGCGAGGCGGATTCTGACCTGACGTTCAATCGCGGCGATATCATCACTGTCGTGGACAAGGGCACCGAGGATGACCCTAACTGGTGGTGCGGCGAGTTCAATGGGCAGCGTGGCTTGTTCCCGAAGAACTATGTCGAGGAGCAGCAGCCGAGTGTGTCGCCTACCGAACAGGTGGATGAGTACGTTCCCGCAGTTTCTGAGACTGGCGACGGTGCTGGCGCGGCTGCAGCCAGTGTAGGCGCCGCGGTTTCGGCTACGCGGCGGTCTTCAGATGAGCGACATGCCAGTGACCTACGCCGATCTGACTCGCGACGGTCTGCGGATGCGAGGCGTTCCTTCGATTCTAGACGATCAGGCGATCTGCGTAGGTCTAGCTCGTTTAGGCGCTCCGGCGAAGGCAGACGAATGTCCGGTGAGGCGAGGCGCTCAGGGGAAGTGAGGCGCTCGATGGATAGCGAGCGTGGAACCCGGCGCCCGCACGACCGCCCTCGTCGCGACAGCACTGAGGCAGCTGCGGATAAATCACATATTGAGACGCCGGCGTCCCCGCCAAGGCTGCCTGCTCGACCAAGAAATCACACTGAGACTGAAGTCGGAGCTGAGCCTACAGAGCCTACGGGGCCTGGTGTAGAGAGGGCTACAGGGCCAGACACGGAGCCAGACACGGGGCCGGTCACGGAGCGGGCCGAAGCTGGAGTGGGCGAAGAAGGCGCTCATCCGGCCGAACATTTGGCGTCAAAGGAGTCACCCCTAGAGTCGGGCAGTGAGCATGCTCCCAAGCTGCCACCAAGACATCACATGGATGTGGCGGCTGAACCTCATGAGGATCCGCGCGCGAAACCTCCCGTGGAGGCAGAGGCTGGCGCCAGCGAAGCTCCAGCAGAGACTTCTGGAACAGCTAAGGACGTCGGTCCTGCAGCACCACAAGAAGCGTCGGCCGAGAAGAAGACATCCGCTGGGACTTCAGAGGCTTCAGCTAATGACGCGGCCAATGATGACGTTGTTGATGATGGAGTCGCTACGGAGGAGCGGGGTGATGAAGCTGCCACGCAGACTGGTTCCGCCGCGGTAGATGAGCTTGAGGAGTCTGAGCCTGCAGCAACAGTGCCCGAGAAGCGTGAGCCTGCAGCTGCCGAACCCGAGGGTTCCGAGCTGGCAAATGCTGAGATTGAGACTCCTGAGACTGAGGCAAGCAAGGTTGAATCCGCGAAGATTGAGACGCCCGAGCCTGAAGTCCAGATCGACTCCGAGGACGACGATGATCTCGCCATCCCAGAGAGTCTTCGAGAAGACGAGGCTGAGTCTGCAAAGTTTGCAAAGTCGCCTGCTGAGTCTGAAGCTAAGACCGAGGCCAATGCCGAAGCTACGGGCGTGTCTGACACTGACGCGGCCGATGCTGGCGCAGCCGACGCCGTGAAAGAGAAAGATGGCTCTACAGCCAATCCCAGCAGCGAGTCCACAAACGACGATGAGTTATTATAGGATTACACCTAATTAATTCCATCCATATTTATCATGAGTGAAGGATTCACCGTTCACGCCTTCCTCGGCGCTCCATTCGTCAGGAGAGAGGTGAAGGTCGCCGAGTCGACCCCCGAGGCCATCTGAGTCGTAAGTTGAGTCGCCAAACAAGCTGTCGCCCTCATCCTCCCCGTCGTCGACTTCGTCCGGGTAATCGTTCCCGTAGTAATCTTCTGCGTTGGAGTCTTCTTCTTCGCCGAGGTCGTCCTCGTCATCAGAAGACTCGGACTTGAACAGAAGTTTTTCTTGATCCTCGTTCAACACACTTATAGGTTAGCACTATTCTGAAATTTTCAATGAGGCTGTGGGGCAGGTCTGTGGGGTTTCCCGCTTCGACCCGCGAATATACTTACATGTAGCCTGCCCTCGAGTTTTGGGCGACTCCGCCACTAGCCGTCTCATCACTAAAGTACACATCGTAGACATAGTCCTCCGTTTCTTTGTCGGCGTCGTCCTCCGCCTGCTTCTGATCCGCGAGATAGTCCCCTATTAGTCCCTCGATTTCGGGGGGAAGCCTCTCGTCTTCCACTTGGGCGCCCTCCTCGTTATCGGTGGACACACTGTAGGCTGCTGATGTGGTTCCAGTATGAGCAGGGGCTACAGGCGTGTCCACGGTGGTCCGCTGCCGCTTGGCAGAGCCGCCCGCCTTGTACTCGCGCTCCTCACCTTCAGTTTCGTTCCGCTCAAGATTTTCCAGTAGAACGTGGTTTCCAGTCTGCTGTGCATTGTATGTCCGGGCCAGCCGGAACACACGCTGCGCATTTTCACTTGCACCCTCGCTACCATGGTTGGCAGCGCCCTCCTCAGTCCACTTACGTTTTCCGCTGCGGACAACAAGTGTGTCGAGGGCATCCTCGTTGCGCAGCCTCTTCACCTGGATAGAGTACGCCATCCGTGAGTGCGACAACCACAATGGCTAAGGAAGTCCTACCTCGACTGTCCAAGACTTCGTCGTTGTAGAAGCAATCCGCCGAGGAGTGAGAGTCACAGACCCGCTATGTTTATGTTTACTTATCCAGCAGCCACAGGCTGTAACCCGTAACGCACGCGGCATGGCTTAAAGGCCATGAAAGGACGAGTCCATTTCCCGGAACTGTGAGGCTACTCGCTGATTCCTATCTTCATCTTAGTGATTTTGTTGCGAATTCCTCTCAATTCGCCAGGGCTTTCCTAACTGTACGAATTACGTAGGATGTGGGTCCCGTATCTATCTGGTACTTATTTACCCTGCATACGCGGGATGGTGCAGGGGAGAACCCGAATGGTTGCAGCAACTTCCCAAAGTAGGCGCCTACGAAGCGACTAACAACTACCGTCCACAACGTGCAGTTCCGCGTCCGAAACAGGCAGATATGCTCCGCAGAGCCGAAATCGGCTATGTACGGCCACTTTGACCGCATAGGGACACCGACGGTCATAGGTATTTAACCATTGTCTGCCAGGGCTAGTCCCGACCCTCACAAGATCCTCCCCCCAAAACCTCTAGTCTAAAATGTCACCGTGGCTTCAGGAAACAGACATCTGCGTTGTTACAGGAGGAAGCAATGGCCTGGGCGCCGCAATTCTAAAAGAGTTTGCAAGGTTCGGCTGTCGGACTGTGTCGTTGGATATCACACCACCCGCAGGGAGCGACAGTAGTACTGCGGTGATCGCATCACTGACCACAAAACCCGGACAAGCCCCAGCCACAGTAAAGACAGCCCCTAGCGCACAAGAGCAAAGGCAGAATGCAGACAAGGAGCTGCCAAAAGAGGAGACTCCGAGCAAACCAGCAGACCCACAACCCGGTCTGAGAGACAGCAACCCCTTTTTCCCCTTGGTATTAGCCCCAGAGAGTGAAATAAGTGCCAGCTCTGACCTAGCTACTGATGGACCTAAAACAGAGACCGATGCCAGCAATGCGAGCAGCCCAACAGAGGTATCACCACCGAGTGAATCAGGCAAGACACCTCAAGTCACAGAGGATGCAACCAAGGGCTTCAAAGAAATGCCAGCAGGTGCTTCCACCGAGTCATCCAAGATCACGGCAGCCGAGAACGATCCGGATTCAAACGCGGGAGAAGAGTCTCTGGCACCAACCCTCACCATAAAGTGCGACGTGCGCCGTCCTGAGGACCTTGAGCGGGCCCGCGACCTTATTGTAGAGAAACTTGGCCGGCATCCGACAGTAGTCGTTTCGAATGCAGGGGTCCATCACCAGTTCAGCACGATCGCGGAGACCAGCTTCAGTGACTTCGACGATATCATTAATGTTAACCTCGGTGGACCAATCAAATGTGCGCGCACTTTCCTCCCTGCAATGCTTGAGAGCGAGCGTGGCTTCATCATTACAATCGGGTCTGCGCTTGGTCTAATCACGCCGAAAGGCCTTGGTGCATACGGCGCCTCGAAAGCCGGGATTATTGGTTTCCACGAGGCGATAACACAAGAGCTTCGCGACTACAAAGATGTACACGCCTTGCTCGTGTGCCCTGGCCAACTCGATACCGCCATGTTCGCAGACGTGAGCTCGCCATCGAAGTGGCTCGCTCCAGTGGTGCCGCCCCAGAAGCTGGCTGCCAAGATCTTGAAACGGGTACATCGTGGCAAAACCCATACCATTTACGCGCCATTATATGTGAGGTACCTTCCTGTTCTGCGCGCTGTGCCCGAACCGATCGAAAACCTCGCTCGGTGGTTTTCTGGGGTCGACAGGGTGTATGACGACGTAAAGCGAGTCCAACAGGAAAAGCTAAAAGCAAGTACAGGGGAGACTCAGGCGGAGACATCAGCAAATGCTGCAGAAAAACGCAGTATATCACTTGCAACCACAGCGTCCCAGGCGTCGAATGAGGACAGCAGAGATGATGAGAATGACAATGACACATCCGTTTCGGCAAGCTCGATAGACGATGATAATGCTGACGCGGGCGTCAACGTGAGGAGTAGGTCCTCAAGGATCAAGCTTGCCTTGTTCAGGAGGGACTGCAAGGAGAAGAAGGCTTCAAAGCCGACGAAAGACGAGGAGTCGAAAGCCGACGAGCAACAGAAGGACAAGGATGCGCCATCAAAGAGACGGGCGGGGGACACCAAACCTGTGACCCCTGAGAGCGTCGGAGCGCCTGGAAAAATGCCAGCTAGCAGCGGATTAGCTGACAGTGAATCAACTACTAAAGATGAGGCAGGCAAGGCGCACCAAACGCCTAGTCTGCTAAAACGTCGCGGGCTGCTTCACATATTTACCCATAACAGTCCGACTGCCGATATTAGCGCGCCTGTTATCAGCCACTACCCCGCATCCTCGTCGTACGATCCATCGACTCCTCATGGCAATTCACTGCCGCGCCATGATGTATCAAGTCACTTTCACAATTCCGCACCACATGCGTCCAATTTCGGTAACCTTGAAGACCCACTTCATACTGACTCTCTCGCCGCTTCGCACAACAGTCGCGCATTTGGCGGCAACGCTGCGTTCTGACAGGCGTGCCGGACACGGAAAATAGGGTGACTATTCACAGAAAGTATTTTATAGTATTTAATAGCCATTGGGCAGATTAATCAGGCCGTGGCATACATTTCCGTGCTTCATTCACTAGTTGCCGCTACCCATAGTAAATACTGCACCTTTTACCAGGTCACGCCTAGCCATGCAGGACAACGTGAATCGCCACCCAAACACCTGCTTCGGAACGCAGGTATCTGATCCCCGCATCAAGCCGCGCAATTACGAGACTGTAAGCTTGCACATGCGACCCGAGGTACAGGGTACGGAGTTGTTGTCGTATGTGGCAGGACACCTTGTCTACGTGCGACGCGATGTATACCCGGGGCAGGGGTTTCGGGACTTACACCCCGCATATGCTGCTGCAGATACGGTGGCCCTTAAGTTGACCACGGCTGTCTATAATAATAAGATCAATTGCCTTTTCGTGCACGTACTGGTCGTATTAAGCGTAGGCCTAACGAGAGCCATTGTTTTTCCCTGCAATTGCCTACCCGCGTCCTCCACTTGCCAATGCCTATTAAGAAGTTCAAAATCAAGTCTTTTGACGGGCTTAAGCTGAACAGCTGCACGTGGCTGCCCGAAGCCGACGTGAAAGTACGTGCACGGATTTTGTTTATGCACGGTTTTAGCGAGTATATTGAGATTTACGATGAATGGTTCTCAACTTTTGTCAACGAGGGCTTTGAGGTCACGAGCTACGATCAGCGAGGCCATGGCGATACAGCGAAGTCACCCGCGGACTTTGGAATCTCGAACGAGAAATCTGTCATGGGTGATCTTGAGGCGGTGATGAGCTACGTGACCGAGAATTACGATGGCCCACTTATATTTTGGGGGTTCTCCATGGGCGGCGCTGTTGCATTGAACTATATGGCGATTGGCAAACTCCGCAAGAAAGTCGATCTCTATATAGTGTTGAGCCCTTTCATTCAGCCACACGAAACGTCCATGGGCGGCGTGAATGGCATGAAGCTGAAAGCCTTGCCATACCTAGCTAGGTGGTTCCCAAACCGCGTCGATGAAGTCGAGACCTTTCCTGAGAGAATCACTAATGACCCGGAAAAATGGGAGCGCTTCAATGACATGCCGAAGCGCCACATGCGCACATCTGCCGCTCTCATGAATGATGCCCTGACGCGGGGCCGTCGGCTGCTTGACCCCTCATTCCTGAAGAAGATGGACGAGAAGCCATTGTTTTTGGCGCAGGGTGACGCAGACATGGTGAGTGACTACCCGACCACAAAGGAGTTCTTTGAGCTGTCGAAACTCAAAGACCAGACATTCAGGATATATCCAGGGTTACCGCACTCCGTCATGATGTGTCTTCCCGCAGATCAGGATCGCTATCGTAGTGAGGTTCTCGAATGGATAGGCGCACGCTTGGACAAGTAAATCCTGCGGCACCACTCGGTTCCCCCAACCCCCAGTTTTATTCACCCCCCCTTGCTTTCCCTCAATTCTTTCCTCGAGCCTCAGAGAACAACCGGCAATTCTACGATAAGTTCAGGGTCGTCCACTGGCTCAAAGCCGGCGGCGTTACGCCAATCAAGTAGCGCACCTACAGCTGTATCGCAGCAGCAGTGGAACTGGCAGTGGTACCTAGTCATATCTGCTCTAGCAATTGAAGCTAGCAATGAGGTCAATGAGCCTTGACGAAGCAGACCGCCAGCGCCAGCGCCAGCACCAACCAGAGTCCGCAGCAATGGCTATTAGGACTTGCGAGACGCTGAATTCTGTACGGATGCTGAAATACCCTGCTGTTAATATGTAGTTAATTATCACATCGACGATTCGCGCACGTATTCGAGCGCGCCAGCATCAGCACAAACGTCCACACCTCGTATCCCACCACCTCGAGGGTTAGGTACAAACATGGTACGGGCATCATGCCCGGGTAGGATGGGTGGCCTCCCCGCGTGTCCTGTCCCTGCTTAGCCTGACGCCAGGCTACCATCGCCTAAAGGGTAGGGGAGAGAGGGGAACCACATCCCACATTTCGAACTACCTCGTGGTGCGCCATCTGCTCGCTGTGTGCTACTCGCTCCTCTGCCTGTGCGCCGCACCTATATTTACGACTGCTGCCTGCTATCTCTTGACACCATTAACCCTACAAAGACTCTTGAACTGATAGGCAATGTCTGTAAAGGATTTTGATATTAAGTCGCATGACGGGCTCGTGTTAAAATGTCGAACCTGGACACCAGCGCAAGGCGTCACCGTCCGCGCGCGCGTCGTGTTTGTACACGGCTTCAGTGAGTACATTGACCTGTACGACGAGTGGTTCCCAGAGTTTGCGAAGCAAGGCTTCGAAACCACGACCTATGACCAGCGCGGCCACGGCGGGACGGCGAAAACGCCGAAGGACTATGGCGTGACAAGTGAAGCAGGGGTGATGGGCGACCTTGAGGCCGTGGCGAGCTACGTGTCCAAAGACTACACCGGCCCGCTCGTGCTGTGGGGCTTCTCGATGGGCGGCGCGGTCGTGCTAAACTACATGGTGTTAGGCAAGCTCCGCGAGCGGTTTGACCTCTACATTAGTCTTGGCCCCTTCGTGGCCCCGCACCCGACAGCTACAACAGGCCTCAACGGTTTGAAGCTGAAGGCCCTGCCGTTCCTTGTGCGAGTCTTCCCGAATATCGTGCAGGGCGTTGACCTCCGGCCTGAGCTCACGACCAACGACTCGACGAAGTGGGATCTTTATCACCAGCAACCCAAGCGGCACATGCGCAGCTCAGCAGCGCTCATGAACGATGCCCTCACTCGGGGCCAGCGACTGGTCGACCCAGCGTTTCTGAAAAACATCGTGGATAAGCCGCTGCTCGTATCGCAGGGCGAGGAGGACAGTGTATGCGACTACTCGGCGACCAGACAGTTCTTCGAGCTTGTGAAGCTGAGCGATAAGACGTTACAAGGCTATCCTGGGCTGCCCCATGAGGTTATCCAGTGCGTCGCTGAGGACCGCGACCAGTACCGGGACGACGTCCTGACATGGCTGAATGGCCACCTGCCTTTATCATCGTCATCGGCTCCACGAGGCTCGTAAAGAAAACTGCGCATCTCACGCGAGCATCGTACTCAATCTGACGCGTCCTCGTGAGTGGTCCGGTCAAATGGGGCTGGCGGTTCGCCGGATCGGAGGTCGCGATCCTGCTGGATCTCCGGGCGTTTGCAGTACCAACAGCAGACTGGCGGGGCGACTCGCCGTTCGAAGCGTCAGCTGAATGTTTTTCCCAACTTGGATTTGATTAAGTGTTTTTCTGCAATGCAACGCATTCCAATTTCTCTATTATCCCTACATCGTTGGACGCACGGCTTCGTGCGTGGCCCAGACCGATGCACTGCCAGCCTCGAGACACGCGGTGTTTCTGCTCGAGCTGCCGCTCCCGTACATTGCACGCTGCATGGGAATATGCACGTGCGTACGTCGCTCGACCGCCCAAGGGCCAGGCACAAGGTACCGTTACCCGATGGGGCCAGTGGCAGACGGCATGATACGGACAGAGCACGCGCGAGCACGCCTACAGGCAGCCATTCTAGCACGCTTTTGCCCATGTATTTAGCCGCCCCAGCATTAGACGCCTACATACAATACGTACCCATGTTTCCTCGGGTTTCCGGGGATAATATACCAGGGTCCAAGGTGACCTCTGCACGAGCGCAATCATAATCTCTCAGCGCAAGGTTGGGTTTGCCTCTCACGGCACCCGATCTGCGAGGCGCAGTGTTGGTGAGATTGGCTACCATAGTGTGCAGTGAGTCAATAGCGGGAGGTCTCGGCCGACAGCCGATCAAAAGCCGCTGGTTATTGATGTATCCCATGACCTGCGCTCCCTCCCGATCACCGGTTTAACGGCCGAAGGGCAAGGGCGCATTTAGATTAGGCACTGGCCAAGGTTCGAGCAGAACCATGGCGAGGCTCTCATCATCTCGCAGACGTAACCCAAAATTGATAAGTAAAAAATAGGTTTCCCGAAGGTCTCGGCCCCGGTGCCGCGCGACCCACGCGCGGAAATCAAATTCCGGGGCAGTGTAAATATTCCACGTCCAAGCGCGCGCAAATGGGCGGTTGAGGCCGCACTATCTTCGAGCCAGATCCAGGCGCGACCCCTGATTCATTGCTTTGCCGAGCGCCGATTTTGTGGCATAGATGGGCGGCGCTCAATTTCATTAAATACCCTTACCCTCTAAGCACTGTGGATTATCAAGCTACTTGCTTGCATGCATCTATCCGAACCAACGGCACTCGAACGGCTAAATTGCTGGTGGAGTGTATTTATTTACACGACCCACACGCCGGTATTCTGCACAGAATCCTATCTTGCGCCACTGGGAAAAGTCTCTATTCGGCGCACGTCCTGCACTATTCCGCATTATAGCCGCTCTCAGCTGCGCTCACAATCGCGCGCTGATAAGTAACCAAGCCGCCCGAACATAGTTATTTTCTCGAGCGTGAATCGAGAACCGGTACGCAGCATCCATCCGGGCACGCTAGCAAGAAAAAAATAAACATTGGCTTGCGGCTGCCTTCGAAAACATGCAAGCCGTTAACCCGCCGGAGTATAGCCGGCTCGATACCGGCGGGAAGACAAAATTAGACCACATTGTCATCGCACCGTTTGGTCCCTACGACTCGGAGCCGGTCGTCCCACCTTCGCCAGTGCCCTCAACGCTGTCCCGCGCGTCGTCGACAAACAGCTTGACGTCGTGCATGAAGTCTGGCGACAGCGACGAAGACGATATGATCGAGCTCCTCCCGCCATACACGCCGGCACTGACAAAAAAGGGAACGATAATGATGAAGCCGGAGCTCTGCTCGCCGTTTTGCAAGGCCCAGTGGCGGCAGTGGCGTACAGTGAACATTGACGTGAACAATACCCAGCTCAAACTGACGTGGGGTGTCGGTGGGCTTGTTCGGCACACCCTGGTGTGCTCGCTACAGTTTGCCGACATAGGAATCGCATCGGACTACACTAAAAGAGAGAATGCATTCCGCCTCCGTGTCGAGGGTCGGCAGTTTGTGTTCCACTGCGATACCCGGGCGGGCATGCTGAGCTGGCTCGTCGCTCTGCAGATGGCAATTAATCTTGCGTTGCCACTGGAGCTGCGCCAGCTGCCGGAGGAGTTCAAGCGCCGCCGCAATCGGCAGCTCGAGCGCGAGCGACGCCGTGAGCGCCGTGAGCGTGAACAAGAGCGTCAGCGCGAGCGTGAGCGCGAGCGCGAGCTCAATATAGAAGCCGCCCCCGACGCCGACACCGGCAGCATTGCATCCCGTATGGCGCATCATTCTGGCCACCATGACAATGGCTCAGGCTCAGGCCAAGCTACTAGCCGCGGTCTGCGGCGAAGCGACAGCAGTGACAGTAGTGACGAGAAATGGGAGCCGCGGAGACGACGGAGTCGGTTTTCCGAGAAGGACTTTCCGGATCTGTCTTTCCACACAACATGGGACGGAAAGTGCATTTTGTATCACGGGCGCTGGGCGATTGTCAACAACCGGCAGATTAGCTATATTGACCCCAGCTCTTCAACACACGCGAACTCCGGGGCATCCGCAGGCGCCCCGGTTGCTCCATTATGACTTGAGTTAAACCTGCCCACATAGCCATCGAGCTGCATTTCCATCCCATTGCATTAATATAGAATTTTTGACTGTTATCCTCGTGGTAGGTTCACACCTATGCCTTATAACCACTGCCTCTATTCGCGCGGATGTCCGCTAAACTGTATCAAATATACTAGCGGTATAACAGAGACTGGGACTTCGTTCAGTGTTTTTAAAGACTACTTCTGCACGTATTTTGTACGTATCTATTAGATGTCGCTCGTGCTGATTCCCGGGACGTCACAAAATATCAATCCTGGGTGCCCAGCGATGGCATTCGTTCTAGTCCTACCAGCATCTGCGTGTCTCTCCCATCGTCGAGGAAAAACCGCTAGTTTATGCTTGGCCAGGACTTCATATTGACTGTATGGAAGAAGAAAAGAAAAGCCCTCCGTCCTAAGTATGCAATCGATGACTAATGCGGTTCACGCGAAACTGGGGTCAGGGCGGGCGCGCGCGAGACTGGAAACAGCGGTGACGCGGGCTCAATACTGCCCGCACAATACCCAGATCCGCGGGCGTTGCAGCGTCGACATGGACACCCAGCAGCAGGGAAAGCTCATTGTTGTTGAAGGGCTCGACCGAGCCGGCAAGTCGACGCAGGCCGCGCGTCTGGCTGCGCGTCTCCGCTCGGAGCTTGGACAGGACATCGTCGAGATGAAATTTCCGGATCGCACGACGGCAATTGGCGAGATGATCAACAAATACTTGACTACAAAGGAAACAGAATTGAGCGATGAGGCCATCCACCTGTTGTTCAGCGCCAACCGCTGGGAGGCCGCTCCCAGAATGCTAAGTCTGCTGGCAGCGGGAAAGTCCCTCCTGGTGGACCGGTACGTCTACTCCGGCGTCGCATTCAGCTCTGCTAAGGGTCTTGATTTTGAATGGTGTCGCTCCCCCGACATTGGACTCCCTAAGCCGGACTTAGTGGTGTTTCTCGACATCGATGCGCAGGCCGCAGCGGCGCGCGGGGGCTATGGAGCTGAGCGCTACGAGACCACTGAGATGCAGCGCAACGTCCGCAAGATGTTTGTGAAGCTGTCGGAGCCACAGTGGGCGTGGATAGATGCTGGGCGCTCGCTCGACGAGGTTGAGAACGATATATGGGCGGCCGCGGCGCCGCTTTACGCCAGCCCCAAATGAGCCTGCACGTACCTGCCCTGCCCGAGCTGAGCAGCGCGCCCTGGAAACTTGACCGCATCACACTCGGACCGATTCCGCGCTATTGTCTCTTTCCTAGTATTGAAGCTAATCTTTTTTTAGTATGTATCCTAATGCTTTGATTTTTGACAGTCCCAATATATTCAGTGTGAAGCTAGCTTGCAAGCCGAGCTGCTCATATTGCGTTCTTTTTCGTCAAGTAGTCGAAACGCGAGAACGTGTAACCGATGAACGGGAGGTCCTCTTTGACGTTCTTGTCCTTGCTCTTCGACTTCGGCTCGCGTGGTGCATCCGGGATCTGCTGTAGGTCCTCGGTCGGGAAATACGACGTGTCCATGATGGACTTGAGCCGCGGGATGAACGGGGCCGAGTACTGTCTGATCTGCGACCAATCGACGCCGCGGAAGAACGGATGCTGCTTGATCTCGAGAGCGCCGTGGCGCCCCAGGCGGTTCTCCTGGCTTGTGAGCAGTCGGTGGATGAGGTCCTCGGCCTCCGGGCTAAGGTGGATGTCGTCAGGAAACTGCAAAGTCTCCTGCCAGTTCAGAATCTTGCGGTAGGTCTCTTGCGGGGTTTCCGAGCAGAACGGGGGCCAGCCCACGAGACACTCGAACATGATTGCGCCGAGCGACCACCAGTCGCACTCCTGCGAGTATCCCTTCCGCACAAAGATCTCAGGAGCAATGTAGTCCGGAGTGCCAACGGTCGAATACGCCATGAGTCGCCGCGACTTGCGCCATGTCAAAATTTGCTGGCGATTCGAGATCGTCAGGTGAATCGGCTGGTCCTGGCGCGGCGGCTCCTTGTCGAGGAGCTGTTTATAGTACGACGAGTCGTGGGTCTTGTGGAAGCCGGTCGACAGACCAAAGTCACTCAGCTTGATGTGACCCGACTTGTCGATGAGAATGTTGTCGGGCTTGATGTCGCGGTGGATAAATCCAAGCTGGTGGATAGCCTCGATGGCCAGCACACATTCAGCGATATAGAACCGTGTGATGTCCTCTGAAAACACGTCGTACTTGATCAACATCGTCATGAGATCACCACCAGGCAGGAACTCCATGATGAGATACAAGTACTCATCATCCTGGAAACTGTAATACAATGACACTACCCATGGCGAATCCGAGCCTGCGAGAACGTCGCGCTCCGCCTTCACGTGGGCCAGCTGGTCTTTCTTGAACATTTCGCTCTTGTACAGCGTCTTCATCGCGTACACTTGGCCCGTGTCGCGCTTCTGCACAAGGCGGACCTCGCCAAACGCGCCCTTACCGATGACCTTCACTGTGACAAAGTCGTCAAGGCCGAGCTTCGTCCGGCGCAGCCGGAGGAATGATGACTCTTTGCGCCCGAGGCTCATGAGCTGGCGATTCCGCCGCTCCTCCGAGCCACGCTCAGACGCAAGGGTCTGCTCAGTCGCAACGCGGCGCTGGTTACGCTCAATAGCATGGCTGACATTGAGTTTGAAAAAGTGCTCGATCTTTAGCTTCGTGACCGCGGCCTTTTCCTGCGTCGCCTGCGTCAGGCGTTCGGGGTGGCGCTCGATCTCGACCGTTGAAGGCTGAATCTGTTGCTGCTGCTGCAGGGGTGAGGACTGAACGAGTTGGTGCGGCGCGGGCATTACGGGTACTGCACTGTTTGATACAACACTCGTCGCTGAGGTATTTGAGTGCACGCCGAGCCCGCTTCTAACGGGTGAAGACGACCCAGCATCTCGCTGCGGTGACGGGTCGCGGAAGTGTACTGGGGAGTGGAGGCTGCGGGCCGGCGAGGCCGGGCGCGGGTATGCCGCAGACTGCGCCGCAGCCTGTATGCTTGACTGCGCTGGTTGCGCTTGAGGCTGCTGCTGACCGTTGGTGCGGGCAGAGTTGAGACTAGTTTGACTCGCCACGTGGGGTGAGTACCCATAGGGGCCGTTGCCATCACCTGCCCCATTATTACTGGCACCGTTGGTACTGTATGCGTGCGTCGGCGCGCTGTACACCTGATTGTTCCCGTAGGCCTGGCCACCGTACGCTTGGCCGCTATTGTACGCCTGCTGCCCACCATACTCCTGCCCGGGGTAGGCGGTATAGCCTTGGCCAAATGACTGCGCGCCGAAGCCCTGGCTGCTGTAACCCTGGCTGCCATAGACTTGCTGCTGCCTGTTGTAGCCCTGGCTGTTGTAGCCCTGACTGTTGGTGTAGCCCTGGCCGCCGTAGGCACTGGCGTACCCCTGTGCTCCGTATCCTTGGGCAGAGTAGCCCATTTGGGGCGCAGGTGCCATACCCGGTTGAAGATTCGGGATGTGGGGCTGCAGGTGAGGAACTCCTTGTTGTGTCGAAGGTGGAGGCGTCGCGAGCGGGGACGCCGACGGCGGCACTGCGAAGCCGGCGCTCTGAGTAGGAGAGCCTTGGGGTGACTGATGTGGAGTGACGTGCTGTTGCACCGCCCTCATTGGGGACTGTAGGCTCTGCTGGCCATACAACGCATTCACCGAAGCGTACTGGGCCTGATACGCGTCATAGGCTGGGTCCTGCTGCCCTCGAAGAGATCCTCGCGGACTTTGCTGCCCAGCACCCGAGTCGCTGTACGTATACATTTGCCACTGCCTCTGATTCCTTCCACTTCAACACAAAGAGCCTCTTGTAGTGTGCAAAGTATCAGAAACCTCCTCGTTAGAATAGCGCGGCCTGTTTACCTCTAGGGTCTGGGAGGGTTTGTGCTTACACAAATGTAGGCGGGCGGCGGCGTTAAGGAGTGGTACGCGCGCGCGCTGTCGTTAGGAGATGGCGGGAAGAGGGTTAAATAGGCCAAGCACGGAGCGGTTAGATTGAAGAAGGGGAAGGGGGGCTTATTGCTCGGCGATCGAAGGTGGTAAATCCTAGTTACACTTGTCTTGTACTTGAGCCGTTATCTCAATCGCTGGAGATTGTCTGACATCAGTAATTTCCCGTACCACCTAACTTACTTTTAAATATACTTTTGACGTTGTTATGTGTTGCCCCACGCCTCCGTGCAGCCTGTTTACGACCCTCTAGGTACGGGGTTCGCCAGCATGATGAGAAGGCGGGTAACTGAGATATGACTCGCAGCAAACCGGCAGCGACTGCAGCTACGCCTGTTGCGTTCAACCTCAACGTACAGATGGTGAACCCTACACAGTTGGAATCCTCCAGGAGTTCGATGTGGGACTCAGTTAAGCTTCGCAACAGAGGTGTCCGGTTCAAGGAACAAAGCTTCGGCCTAGAAGGCAAGGAAGCGAAATCTCACAGAACATTAGAAGTCTAAAGAGGAAATCTACATCTTAATTTTCAATTAAACAGTATCAAGGGCATATCCAAATGATAGATAGCTTCGTAGAAGCATAACGGTTAATCAGTTCAAAATCCGAGTTCCGAAAGAGGGTACCACCGACTCAATTGGCTGGCAGATACATCCAAGCATAGCCTAGCATATCAAGGCACTTGTCCTCGGTACACCACCGCACACAGCCGGTAAAAAGCTATTATATCACAGGATCGAGCAGCTGAATTGAGCTTCTATCAATCATGCGTAGCAATCTTCCCGGAGCGCAAACTTGGACTCACTCCCACGTTTTTCATGTCTGCTCACTACAAGTGTTTGGTCAGGCGGACACTGCCGCAGTTCCGACGGTCCCTTACACTTAGTCTAATTAAGCACTTCTTCCCACCTCTAGCTTAAGCGATACCCTAACCACATCACAATCGGCAGGTGGAAATTTATGTTCAGTCAGCCGTTTTTTTCCTGGAAGGCGTTGGTGGTTTTTGCGTTTAACGATGAAAGAGGTTGTCCACGACAACCCTCCGCTTAAGATAAGCAGGTTGTCCTTCGGGGTGTTGAGCCCCGAGGAGGTACGCAAGCTCAGCATTGTGGATGTCGACCACGTCGAGCTGTATAATCTCGAGAGCGGCCGGAAGCCGCAGCGCGGTGGACCCATCGACCGTAGAATGGGCGTCAGCGATAACTTTACGGAGTGCGAGACATGCGGCGGACGCCTAGCTACGTGCCAGGGGCATTTTGGCCGGATAAAGCTTGCGCTTCCTGTATTCCATACTGGGTATTTCAAGCACACGATCGGCGTCCTGCAGTGTATTTGCAAGTCATGCAGCGCAGTGCTGCTTGACGACGATGCAAAGAAGCAATTCCAGCGAGAAATGCGCCAGCCCCTCGATAACCTGCGCAAAATGCAGGTTTTGAAGAGAGTGAACGAGCAGTGCAAAAAGACGCGGCGATGCCATCGCTGTAACGCCATGAACGGTGTCGTCAAGAAGAGCGGGCCTCTGAAGATTGTGCACGACCAGTTCCGATACGCAGGAAAGAGAGTATGCGACGACAAGGTTGAGTTTGAGAAGAGCTTCATGGCCGTAGTGGAGCAGAGTCCCGATACGGAGAAACTCGTCAAGAGAGCCCTCGATGATCTGAACCCGCTCCGGGTTCTGAACTTGTTCAAGCAGATGGATCCCAAGGACTACGAGCTCTTGGGTCTTGCCGTTTCTCCCACGTCCTATTTGTGGCAGGAAGTACCCGCGCCACCCGTGTGCATTCGACCGTCCATCATGCAGGATACGGCATCCAATGAGGACGATCTTACTGTTAAGCTCACGGAGATTGTGAAGGCGAGCGCTCAGATTCGTGCTGGTTTTGACAACGGCATGGCTCTGAATGAGCTGATGAACCAGTGGGATTTCATGCAGCTGAGTCTTGCGCTGTATATCAACGCAGATACACCAACCGGAACGCAGACATCTCCGATTCGCGCCCTATGCCAGCGCCTTAAGGGTAAGCAAGGCCGCTTCAGAGGTAATCTCAGCGGCAAGCGTGTAGATTTCAGTGGTAGAACCGTCATCTCGCCGGATCCGAATCTCAGTATCGACGAGGTCGCGGTTCCTGATCGGATTGCGAAGATCCTCACGTATCCAGAAAAGGTCACGCGTTACAACATGAAGAAGATGAAGACTTTGGTGCAGAATGGTTCTGAGAAGTACCCTGGTGCGAACTATTTGCTGAAGAAGGGGGAGGCAGCACGACGTAATCTCCGATTCGGCAACCGAATGCGGCTGGCAGATCAGCTTGAGATCGGCGATACAGTTGAGCGCCACCTTGAGGATGGCGACTTTGTCTTGTTCAATCGGCAGCCATCGTTGCATCGTGTATCCATTCTCTGTCATCGCGTCAAGGTCCGCCCATGGAGGACATTGCGTCTCAACGAATGCGTTTGCACACCATTTGGTGCTGACTTCGATGGTGATGAAATGAATATACACGTACCTCAGACGGAAGAGGCCCGCACTGAAGCGATGGCGCTGATGGGTGTCAAGCACAACATTGTATCACCTCGCAGTGGTGCACCTATTATCGCTGCGACGCAAGATTTCATCAGTGCCTCCTACCTGTTAACTCACAAGAATTCCTTCTTCGACAGACGGCAGCTTTGTGAGCTTCTGAGCATGATGAGCGACGCCAACATCCAATATGATCTGCCGACGCCAGCCATACTTAAGCCACGGGCCTTATGGACAGGGAAGCAGGCGTTCTCCCTCCTCATCAAGCCGAACCACGATTCTAAGGTCGAGATTAATCTTGAGGGGAAGAACAAGAGTTTCCAGAAGCCGCTGAACCCAGCACACCCTCCGGAGATGAGCCCAAATGATGGGTACGTTATCATTCAGCGCTCCGAGATTCTCTCCGGAACAATGGAGAAGAAGTTGTTAGGTGATGGCAACAAGAACTCTGTTTTCTATGCTATTCTTCGTGACTATGGTCCTGATGAAGCTGCTGCGGCCATGAATCGCATGGCAAAGCTCTGCGCCCGCTATCTGGGAAACCGGGGATTCTCCATAGGTATTTCGGACGTTACTCCAAGCCAGGAGCTAGAAGAACTCAAGCAGGACCTTGTTGCGAAGGCGTATGCCGAATCAGATGTACTCATCGATACTTTCAACCAGGGTAAGCTTGAGTGCCAACCGGGTTGTGATATGGAGCAGACGCTGGAAGCAAGGATTAGTGGTGTCTTGTCTCAGGTTCGAGAGGCCGCCGGTGACAACTGTATCAAAAATCTGGAGCCTCATAATGCGCCACTGATTATGGCTTTGTGTGGTTCAAAGGGATCTCCAGTCAATGTATCGCAGATGATTGCTTGCGTAGGCCAGCAGATTATCAGCGGCAAGCGTGTCGCTAACGGATTCCAAGATAGAACCCTCCCCCACTTCTTGAAATATTCCAGGACACCGGTTTCTAAGGGATTCGTGCGCAATTCCTTCTTCTCCGGGTTGTCCCCTCCTGAGTTCCTGTTTCATGCTATCTCGGGGCGTGAAGGTCTTGTAGATACGGCAGTTAAGACGGCAGAGACGGGTTATATGAGTCGGCGACTGATGAAGTCGCTCGAGGATCTCAGTTCACTCTACGACAATACTGTGCGTACGTCGGCGAACCAGGTTGTGCAGTTCCAGTATGGTGGTGACGGCCTGGATCCCATGGATATGGAAGGTGATGCCCAGCCTGTTGACTTCGACCGTACTTGGGCTCACTGTGGGAGCCAATGCTTTGATGTCAATGACCTACACCTCTCTGGTGATGCAGTCCGCTCATTTGTAGATAAGCATCCCGCATTCGCAGCCTTAGCCGTAAAGGGCACTGATATCGAGGATCTCTCTTCTGCAGTGAATGAAAGGTCACCTGCGTACCTGTCGTCTTTGCAGCGGTATATCTTTAAGCAGGCCAACAAGGTGGACGAATTCGCGTCTCGTTTCCCTGAATCTGTGGTGGCAAAGGTTTTCAAGATTAGCGAAAAGCAGCTCGATATGTTTGTGGATGTTGCGCTTCGTAAGTACGACCGTGCTAAGGTCGAGCCAGGTACTGCTGTGGGAGCTATCGGTGCCCAATCTATCGGTGAGCCTGGAACCCAGATGACTCTGAAGACTTTCCATTTCGCTGGCGTCGCTTCAATGAATGTCACGCTTGGTGTGCCGCGTATCAAGGAAATCATCAACGCATCGAAGACTATCTCTACGCCGATTATCAAGGCGTCCCTTGCGAACAACCAGGATGAGAGAACAGCACGCATTGTTAAAGGTCGTGTGGAAAAGACCTTGCTGCAGGACATCAGTGAGTATATGGAGGATGTTTATACAACAGAAAAGGCCTTCATCTTCGTGAAGATCGATTTCGAAGTTATTGAGAAGCTACAGCTTCATCTGACTTTGCGACAGATCGCACAGGCCATAACCAGGCACCCGAAACTTAAGCTGGAGCCTAGGGATGTTGTACCGATCCCATCGAAGCAGACGATTCAGATAGAAGTACGCAACCCGCAAGCGGAGGATAACCCCAAGGCTGCCGCGGGCTACTCCAGCCATTTGTTGAGGACTCTCCCGGATGTTGTCGTGAGTGGATTCCCCGAGATATCGCGCGCTGTCATCAATATTAAGGACGATGATACTAAGGAGCTTCTTGTTGAAGGCTATGGTTTGCAGAATGTCATGATAACGGACGGCGTTGTCGGAACGGAGACGCTCACGAATCATATCCTCGAGATGAGACAGGTACTTGGAATCGAGGCAGCACGTTCATCGATCATTAATGAAATCAGCAACACCATGAGTTCGCATGGCATGTCCGTCGACCCACGCCATATTCAGTTGTTAGGAGATGTGATGACGTTCAAGGGTGAAGTGCTCGGTATCACCCGCTTCGGCCTTGCTAAGATGAGAGATTCAGTGCTGCAGCTTGCAAGTTTCGAGAAGACTACAGACCACCTGTTTGACGCTGCATTCTATATGAAGACCGATAAGGTTGAGGGAGTAAGTGAGTGTATCATTCTCGGACAGAGTATGAATATTGGTACCGGCTCGTTTGGCGTAGTCCAGCCTTTCCGCCCAGTCGTAGATGTCAAAAAGACCCACTTCGAGGAACTCTTGGCCCTCTAATCTAGAATACAGAGGATATTGGGATTTCCTGTAACATATATATTATATTTATTAGCATACAATGACAAAAGTAAGATCACGCAAAGACGGCATTACTCATTGCGACCTAGGCCGATATTACAATCACCTCAGGCAGGAAAGCGACTCTCATTAAAAAAAGTACAGCGAATTATTTCTTAGTGTTTTCGACTTCAGGGTCCTCTTGTTTCACAGCTGCAGGCCGGTACTTTTCCAAAACACCTGTCATGCTCGGAGCCCCAGTAGGAATCAGCTCCTCAATCAGATCCAAGCAGTCCTCGCGGCAGGGAGGTTTAAACATGATGAGGAACTTAAGTGCTCGTGCACCTACAACGGCGCGATCGGGGTCAAGGCAAATGCTGCGGATTTTGAATATAATCTCTCGATTCAGTTCTGGAAGCTCGCTTAACAACCTGACGAATGTCCGAGAATCAGATACTTCGAGCTTTGGTATGATTTCATCGACAACTTTAGCTACCAGATCGAAGTACGATTCTCGAGCACCGTCAGCGTAGTATTCCTCGCTGAGCCAAAGAACCAGTGGTTCCAATGTTGTCCGAAAGTCTGGAACGAGCTGTGCGTAGAGTTTTTCTTGCGTGAAGTCATGAGCAATCTTAGAGCCAGCAAGACCTCGAGCAGAGAGCCGTGCTACTACTCGGATCGGAGCCTCACCTAATAGACGGTTAAGCATCTCGTTAAACTTGCTCAATCCGGGAGGGACCTTGATCTCTAAGGCTGCTCGCGAGGGTCCTGTGGGTGTCGACTTTGCACTTTCTTCCGTCTTCGGCGGAGACTGCTGTTGTTGTGGAGGTGGGGACGCTGAGCTCTTACTTGGCTCTTTTGAGTCCGGGGCAGTCTCTGGAGCGACACCAGCATCAGCTGAAGACTCCGATGTGGAGGCATCATTCGCTTCGCGCATGTCAATTTTTGAGAGGCGGTTTTTGACAATGTCAATGCAATCGTCGAGATCCTCAGTTTCTATTCTTGCTAATCCAGCAGTGGCCATGCTAACCGCCAGATCGAATTGCAGATCGCCGGCATAGAACCCCGCCATTAGATTGTCGACGAGGGTATACAGGGCCTTGTAAGGCTGAGGGCCCGGAGGCAAGTTAGGATTCATACGCTTGGCACGTTTTGCAGGTGATGTGGGCCCATCGTCATCCTCGGCAGCACGCCGCTTCAGGGACTGATTTGTGCAATAGCTACTCAGACCAGCTAAGTATTTTGGGATTTGGGGGAAGTTTCGCGACAGCGGGTATAGCGCGAGCTTGAATAATTTTCCGATCCAGCGCAGAACAAGTGGTCCCTGCGCCGGCGTTCCAATAACCCGTTTGCTCAAGTCGAATGTTACAATATATGAAACAATGCGCGGGGCAAGTGCTGGGGTAACAATCGCTAATGCCACGACTGAGTTTACTGTGGCACTCACAACGCCGTACGTTTCGGTCGTTGTTCCTGGAAAAAGCGACAGCAGACGGTCCAGCAATCCAACACCTTCAGCCTGTAAGAGCACCTGGTCAAGCACAGGGTGCGCAGGAACCGCCTGGTAGTTTGTGTGCACTACGATTTCCGCAAGCTTGATGCAAGCGACTACGACGCCCTCCTTTTCTCGGGGACCCCAGCGAGCAAGAGCCTTTGTCTTCAGATCGGAGACGGTTTCCCAGTAACTTTTCATGCCATGGCCTCCAGTTAGAGTTCGACTATAGATACGAGGGTAGACCTCACTAAGAATATTGATTCCAAGTTTGGCGACACCGCTATTTGAATCAGAAACCCAGGTACTCAGGACATTTAGTACTTCCAGAGCAATCTCGTCCTTTATGTGGCCACCAACGCTTTCGGCGCCGAAGAAGTCGGCAACAAACCCCGCGCACCATCTCCTGATGTCAACCTCAGGCCGGTCGCCAACTGGCAGCACACCGCGTACAAGACTCGGGTATTGCTCCGGGTTAGTCTTTATGAGCTCACGCGCGGCATTTAGCTCGGCAATGCTCATCCTTAAGGGTGGGGAATAATCGCCAATCCACACACCTCTACTCGCGGGCTGATTTCTTGGATCTGTAGTAACCGTAGGAGCTGCCGGGAGTTCGCGCGCCAGCGACTAAGAGGCCCAGATTTTGTTGCCCATGGCACCGTGTACGCACACACGGTAGTGGCATGTAAAGAAGAATGTTAAGTGGAAAATAACAACTACACATTCCCACACTCTCACAATATCTAAGCCTTAGATGGGTACTTGAAAATAACTAAGTGCATTGTCCATATAAACAACTGTTAGAGCATGTGCTCGTGGCTATACACGCAAAGGCTTTATCCAGCGAGTCAACATTTGGTCGTGCCATTCAACGCATGCTCCAGGGTCTGATTATTAGGCGTAATGACGAAGCGTATGAAATAGAAGAAAAGTTTCTCTTTAATGGGGCCCTCAGGCCGACTTCCTCCCTAGTTCCTCAATTCACCTGCCCATACCCATCGAAAATTTCCGGGTAGGGGTGAGCGCGCGTCCAGTGCCTAAGAGCTGTTTACACATTGGCGCGCACCGAGGCTCTGGCGCTAAAGCGGACATAAGGACGCGGGAATCCCTCTCAGCTGCGGCATGGATGCGCTCTTGAAGCCCCAGAGCTCGAGCGTTGATGCTGTAGAAGCTGTAAAGGCGGTTCTTAGCCGCGAAACATCGGATGTGGCGTTAACGGCAGTTATCCAGACCGTTGTGGAAAAGCACCGCCAGGTCCTGCTCCGAAAGGTGGGTAATGAGCCACTATACACAGAATTGGCACGAAAATGTGCCGTAGATGATGATCTGAATGGAATAGAAGTGCTGATGACGGCCTTTTGCACTCATAAGGATTTGGCACGCCACGCTTTTTCTCTAAAGCGCGCGCTACTCGCGACTATCAGCAGCAGAGCTGCAATTGCGGGGTTGTTCAGACTTCCGCTCTCTGAAGTCGAAGTTGCGAAGATAACGAGAGCCGCTGCAGACAAAGGCATAAGCCCGAATAGCTGGTCTAAACAAGGGCTCAAATATCCGAAATGGGCGATCTTTTGCGCAGAGAAAATATCAAATAGCTCGAACATCGACCAGAGCTTTAGAATGGAAGTAGGGCATGCGATGCAGGACATCCCATTGCGCCGTGACCAGCTGGACGCAAAAATCCAGGACAGCTTCGATGCTCACAGTAAAAGGTATTTGTCCATGAACGACAAGGTGCTCAAAAAAGCCAAAGATCTCCCTGGACCTGCCCTCACAGTCCTGTCCATTGAGGATTCTGCTAAGCACCTACCCGACGTATCTAGCGAAACTTGGCTCCAGCTCCTCTCCTACCCGGATTATACAGTCCGTAGTGCAGCAGCAGATAGAATGGGCCTTTTCGTTGCCAACGGCGAGTGGCAAGAGTCAAGCCTCAAAACTCTTATATCGCTGAAAAACCAAATATCCGTGGAGACATACCTACGAGCAGTGTCCTCAGCATGCGTCTCACTCGCTCGCAGTCTGGCAGACAAACCCTTCCGTGGCTCGAAGTCCGGCGCGCAGGAGAATGAGAAGACAAGCTCACTTCTTTCACTCACGCAACTACCGCGAACACAGAGATCCCAGCCAGCTCGAGGGTTCTCTGCTGATCCGCATTTTGGAGGTGTATGGTCATATCTAGAGTGCTTCCAGGGACAAAATGTGCTCTACTTGACGCTTTTAGAAGCCTTGAAGGAAGAAAAATCGTTGGCACTCTTCGCTGCGCATCACCTGAAGGCAATATCTAGTGCTCTCGGCAAGACGCCTTGGCAGTTATGTCAACCATACTGGCCATCTCTAGCGCCAAAGGTTGTGAACCACTACAATCCTACCTTTGTAGACTGGTTCTGTGACAATATATTGGGGGTATCGAGCGAAGATTTCCTCCTGAGAACGGCAACAATTATAATTCCTCACCTGTGCAGGGTTGGCGGATCTCAACTCAAACTTTGTGCAGAGATCGCTAGCTTCCGTGGCTGTTCCACCAGACGCCTCTACATCGATAATGCAGCCTCCATCATTGCGATGCTGTTGATGAGTACCGTGGATGACGTAGACCGCGCTTGGGATGCGGCTGAGGAGAGATTCATGCTCCTAGACCGCAAGCTCAGACAACTGCGATTTAACGACATTGTGGCAACATACAGAGTCGACACAATATACGAGGTTCTCATGTTAACCACGGATGATAATGCCTCTCTTGCCACAGGTATGGCAGGGAGGATCATGGAATGCGCCTACGATGCACATAAGGGGAGTCACCAGGAGTTACTTCAGCAAACTGTTTTCAAATTAATCGTGAAATTTAGTGAAACGATGAGAAATTTGATGGGGAGACAATCTCAGTCTACGAAGCTCGCAGCTTTGACCGGCCTAAGAATCTTGGTTGAGCGATTTTTGACACCAGAGCTGGCCGCGTCAGTTCTGAGGCAGCTCACCGCTTTTCTTCAGGCTGCCCTTGAAATTAATGTGCTTGCGCAAGCCGCTCTTGAGGCCTGGCTTGCGGTGGTCCAGAAGCTTGCTGACGCCCAGCTCGAGGTTATCATTGACCTGACATACTCTATTATTAGCCAACGCATGGACTCATGGGATATGGAAACTGTATCCCGGGCCAGAGACATTGTGGACCATATTCAACGTCGAATCAATAAATCTTCGACATTGATTTCTGGAATCTATACTCGAAATCCCTTTGCAGACAGCGAAGAAGACGATGAGACGAGTGTCACGGGTCACACAAACTATGAAAATCTGGAAAGCATGGTAGCGCGAGATACGGAGAACATGTATCTAGCTCAGCAGACGGCCCACGATATATGCAACTTCTGCCTTGAGCACCAAGATCATATTCTAAGCTGGACCCGTCAGGATGGACCCGAGCGCGAGCTGCTTGGGAAGACAGTTAGGATGCTTTTGAATCTATGCGCTAAGCCAGATAGCGATTTGCGACAAATAAGTGTCGCGGCCTTGGGACTAATCGGAGCTCTCGACCCTCACAAAATCACGATTGCGCCAAAAGCAGCGCCGCTTATCATTGTGTCCAACTTCCAGGAGGCAGATGAAGCAATAGCATTCAGTCGAGTTCTTGTGAGGGACTGGTTCCTTCCAGCGTTTGAAGCTGCAATTGACCCTGCTGTACAGCGCTATTTTGCATATGGCATTCAGGAGCTTTTGAAATTCATGTCTGCAGAAAACCACGTCAAGCTCGAGCTTCTCTTTGGAGGAAATCTTGCAAATACACTCCTGCCCCTGGTGAAGACTAAGTACACAACCGACATGAAGCACTGGAAGCCCCCGCAGTATCCCATCTTCAACGAAAACAGATCATTCAGCGACTGGCTCAGACTGTTCTGCTCAGACATGATGCTTCGAACCTTAGAGCCGGAAAATGCGACTCGCATATTCACTTGGTGCTGGAAAGTTTTACATGGCGCAAACGTGGGACCGGACATGTGGGCGTTTTTGCTCCCATACGCAGCCCTGACGGCTGTCACGGATCCCAGAGAGGTTTCAGTAAATAGAAAGGTCTTCAGAGACGAGATTCTTCTTGTACTGAGCCAGAATGGCCATGAATCAGTCCAGCCCTTTCATGAGAGAATATTTGCCGTCATCGATTATTTCAATCAGTGGATGCGCTCTAGGCGCCAGGCCAAGCTTCCGTTGCTGGACATGGATAAACTATTGGCGGAAATCCCTGCGCATCTTATGGCTCAGAGAGCCCTGGAGTCGGGGTCTTATCCGCGGGCGATTAGATACTATGAGCAGCAGGTGCGAGAAGATCCTGATGCTGAAGGAGGTATCTTGCAGAGCCTACGTCAAATGTATGCGTCGATGCAGGATATGGATTCATTGGAGGGTATTAGTGCTCAGATGCCGACTCTCTCTGTGGAGCAGCAGGTGCTCGAATACAGAGCCACTTCACAATGGGACGCTGCACTGGCTTGCTACAATGCTCTGCCTACATCACCTGCCACCACTACTGCTGCCCTTGAATGCTTGCAGCGAAGCGGTCGTGAAAAGGAGGCCCTATACGAATTATCTACTGATGAACACACCCCACTCGCCTCAATGGGGGTCGATTGTGCGTGGAATGTGGGGGACTGGGAGGCTCTCAAAAAGTGGACTGCCTTAGTCGACCCAGAAGAACAACCAGTTTACGGTCAGGTCCCTCAAGGTGCAATACAGGCACTCGGAAATGCATTCATAGCTTTGAGAGAGCGTGACTTGGGCGCATTCGAGGGATCGCTGGTATCAGGCAGGCAGTACGTGGGCCAAAAGCTGGGTGACATCGTGTCCACGCATCACTTGTCCTCTTTGCGCCAGATACGAGATTTATCCGTGTACATGCATGGGCTCGCCGACATGGAGAGCTTGGGATCCCTTGTGATGCCAGATGAACCAAGTGACTACGCCATGAGTGACAGCGCTGCTACTGAGGTCAAAGAAAGGCTAGATGGGCGCCTAAGTGTTCTTAGTGCTTTGAGTGAAGGCCCTGAGTTCGAGGCACGGCGCTTCCTGCTCTCTCTCAGGGGGGCTTCTTTATCTTGTATCCAAGCCTCGCTTCCATGGAGTTCCCGCTTGATCGCAGAGTCTCACATTTCAATTAGCTCGTTTGCAAGAAAACATGGGCAGCCAACGATTGCGCTATCTGAGATTGCTGCGGCTAAGCAGTTAAATCATAATGAGGCAAATGTCGAGCATGCACATCTTCTGTGGTCTCGCGGCGAATCGCGAGCGGCTATCAGAATGTTGGGGGACCAGATACACCCAGATTTCTTCAAGAATCCTAGAAAATACAGGGGTGAAGCAACGCTGGCCCTTGACTGGACGACGTGGAGAGACATCACGGCACAGTCTGATTCTAAGGTGCTTGTCGAAAACTATACGGCGGTCACAAAAGCAGCACCCGAGTGGGCTGAAGCTCAATACCGGCTTGCAAAACATTATGTGAAGATATATGATGAAACTTCACCATCAAAGCGAGTGGATGGCAGTCTTGCTAAGGCGATGGTTTCTCATCTTGCAAAAGCACTTGAATTAGGTACTTCCCATTCTAGCGAGGCGCTTCCAAAAATGCTCACGACGTGGCTCGATCTTGGTGTAATGCCTGAGGATATCACTTCGTCCGAGGCGAATTCTTGGAAACACCGCATGAGTGCTGCAAATAAGGAAGTTCAGCATTGGGCAGAGAGTATTGACCCAAAGCTGCTCTATACGGCCCTACCGCAACTGCTATCGAGATACAAACATCCGAATGCCTCAGTTCAGCGAATAATAGAAGGGCTGATTATCGGCGTTGTGGAGAGGTTCCCCCGTCATGCGTTGTGGGCTTTGTTAGAGAAGGGCGACAGCGTCAGCAAACTTTTAGAAGAGGTCACCACGCGTTACCCACAGCTAGCAGTGCAGGTCACTGCGGCTATAAAAGCGGTTGATAGAATGCGAAAGCTCTGTTTCGCTCGACCCAAAGTTAAAGAAGTCCGACTGCGTGACTTAGCGCCTGATCTCAATGACTGTTTCAAGCGAGTCAAACTGGCAGTACCCGTCCAGCGCAACATGGACACTCTTGGCGACGCTTGGATATTTCAGATTGACGATGCCGTAGCTGTTCAAGCAAGCCTCCAGAGACCTAAACGCATTATTGTTTGGGCGACCAATGGTTTGCGATACCCGCTTCTGCTGAAGGGAAATGATGATGTGCGCAAGGATGCTCGTCTCATTGAGTTTACCTCGGCTGTTAATCAACTTTTGGATGGAAACCCAGCAGCAGCTGCGCGCCACCTTCATATTTTGACTTACAGGGTTACACCACTGGGTGCAAACTCAGGCATCATCGAATGGGTTGAAGGAGCCCTTCCCTCACGGTCCATATTGTATTCGCTGAGCCGAAATCCGAAGCTGGGGCAGGACAATCCCTCGGTGAAGAAGATGACGAACACGGATGCTCGTCTTTCAGACAGAATATCTGCGTTCAATAACTTACAGAGGGATGTTCCTCCGGTTCTTTGGGAGTGGTTCGTTGGAACATTTCCTGATCCTGAGTCTTGGCTCGAGGCACGTACACGCTATGCGCGTACGCTGGCTGTTATGTCAATGGTGGGCTACATTCTGGGTCTTGGTGATCGTCATTTGGAGAACATTCTTCTCATTCAGGGCACTGGTGCGGTGCTGCATGTGGACTTTGACTGCCTTTTTGATAAAGGCAAGAATCTCAACGTCCCAGAGCTCGTCCCATTTCGACTTACCCAGCAATTCCGTGACGCTCTTGGAGTTGTGAATACTTATGAAGGGCCGTTCCGCAAAGTGTCTGAATTAACGTTGAACCTAGTCCGCTCAAATGAAGATTTACTCATGGTGGTTCTCGAAGCATTCATTCATGACCCTGTCGTTCAGGACAAAGTTACACGTCTGGGTCCACAGCAGGCAATGGACCGCACAAGGAATAAGATTCGAGGAATAACTGAGCCTAACTCCCCTCCACTCGGAGTAGGCGGATTGGTGGATGAGCTGATCCAGACTGCTATTTCGGCTGAAAAATTGTGTCAAATGTTCAAAGGATGGATGCCTTGGGTTTGAACAAATCAAACATAAGTAGCTAGCTATATATGTGCGTTTATATACAAGTGAAGATGAATTTCGTCGTGAAAGATCATTTTTTGTGCGACTTCTTCTTCGTATTCTTTTCGTTGGGTTCAGATGATTTCGTGCCCATGATGTAATTTACCACGTCGTTCAAGTTCTGCTCTCCGACGCGGGGAACTGACTTCGTGGGCTTTGTCTGCTTTTTCGACTTCACCGTGGGCGTCGAGGCAGCAATTCTGGCTTTAGCTTTAGCCTGAGCTGCATCTGTCTGAGCATTACGAACCATGTAATGAAGAAGCTGTTCAAGGAACTTTTTAGCCTCCTTTGTGCTCTCATTCTCAGCACCCTTGACGCGCCGGAAAGTTTGATAAGAGTGCTCCATGGTTCTACTGGCGGCCTTGATGTCTCCCTTGATCAGCTGAGCTTGGGCATATTCGAATAAAAGGTTGCCTGAAGGACCACTACTCGAGCTCTTGGCTACGTCAATTGTCTTCTCAAACCACGGAAGCGCTGCCTCCTGAAGCTTTGGCTTTCCGCTTTGAAGTAACATCATTGCCACACTATTGTACGTCGCTGCAGCATCTGAGTAACCAGGCCAAGATATCTGGCTAAACATCTCGAGGACGCGTTGCGAGAGCTCCAATGCTGTGGAAAGGTGGCCAGCAACGCGCTCGAAGTAGGCCAGATTCGTGTACATCACAATAACATCGAAGTTATCGATTCCCTCAATACGCTCTGCCAAGGTAATTGCTTTGCGTTCATATTCGATGGCTTTGACAACATCATTGCCATACTCAAGGAAGAGAATCGCGGCTTGGTGTAGGACACGAGCTACTTCAGCATGCGCAGAGCCATAGATCTGCGAAAATATAACCACGGCCTCGGAAATAATGGTTAGACTCTCAGCAAGTTCATTGTTGGCATCAGCCTGCTCGTCCTCAGGATCGTTTTCCTTCGAGCCAGAGCTGGCATCTCCAGAATTGAGGGTTGGCGTCTTTTTCTCATTAGTGTCTTTGTCGGTCTCGTCCACCAAAGCTTGTTGATCCGTTTTGGCCACCTTACTCTCAGTATCGTCATGGCTCGGCTCAGGTGAGCCACTCCCGCTCTTTGCAGCCTGCACTGCCGCAGCAGCAGCCTCCAAGGAGCGACGCCCGGCCTCAATAGCTTCATCCGCAACGGAGCTGTGCGGGCTCGAATAGCGCGTGACCGGGTTAATGGCTACAACCTTCTCATTTTCGTCGAGCTGAAGACCCATCTTGAGGGAGAGAAGTCGCAGAAGGCTGAGCCGAGAGAAATGCTTTTCGGCCCATCCTTCTGGAAGCTTGGTAAACTTGAAATGCTCTATGAGCCTAGCCTCGATTGCTTTCGTCAGTTCCTCGTCCTTCTGCTTTCGGAATTTCGCGATGAACGCATCAGTGAGGAGAAGGGATTCCTCGAACTCCGTTGCCCGTTGCAGCTCCTTTCTCAAAAGATACTTCATTGTGCGGGCAATAGCTTCTTCAGTTGCAACAGCGCTCAGACTAGTCAATTTCGACTCATTCGCAGCATCTGCAATCGACCCGAGTAGACGCATGTTGAGACCGGCACGATGCATCAGGGTGGTAAGGTGCACACCATCAATAGGATCGATTCCAGACTCATTTGCCACCCCGGCAACGAAATCCGTTAAGATTGTTTCGCGTACGAACTTTGAAACATCGCGCAGGTTCTCCAAGTCCCTCGCTAACTCTGGGGCGTAAGATCTAGGTAGGTCCTCAGGTGAGATCCAGGCATCCGGGTTCAGCGACTCAGCATCTGGATGCTTTTCGTAATAGGCAGCAATAGCCTCAAAACGGATAAAATTCATCCCCCCAGTACCAAACGAGTCATAGACATCTGGGACTTGCAGGCGGTAAAGGTCAATGGCATATATACGACCATCGGTACTCTTCGTAGCGTGGACCTCTACACTAGTCTGCAACTGAACATTGTCGCGGTTGACAGGATGCTTCTTTAGATGAAGGCGCTTGGCCAGTTTCTCCATAAGTCCGTCGACATGTTCATCATAGTAGACTTCATCCTGGCCTTCAGACTGCCCGTAGATGATAAGTGGTTCCTCTGTTTCGCGGAAAATGCCCGGGACAGGGGCCTGAGCCACAATACGGCGGCCCATGTAGTCCACTACGGTTGTCAAAACGGGCGCCAACTTGGACTCATTCAGAAGCATGAGCTGTTGGATACCACGAAGGTCTTTCTTAGCGGCAGGATTACTCTCAAATGAGCCCGCTTCCGTCGGTTCAGAGCCATGGGTGTAGAAGATGCCCTTTGAAAGATAGACACGGGCCTGTTCCACATCTTCTTCGACATTCAACGCCTTCATTCCACCTTCAACAATTTTCACGGAGCCCTCAGTGGCGGCAGTAGCGAAGTCTGCGGCGATTTGGAACATCGAGCGGTCACGCGTGATGCGCTCAGCGATGGACTCAACATTGAGCTCGCGAAGGGACTGGAACTCCTCGTTCCACTCACGCGTGGTATCGTCCTTCGAGGACGCGACGGAGCTATTAAGAACAGTGTCAAGGGGTGGCACGTCGGCAACAAGCCATGGCGCGACACTAAGCACTTGCGGAATAGACACGCAGCTCAAGGGATTAGCCTTGATCTTCTCGGCATTTTTGCGTGCAGTGTTCACCGTGACAGGGCTGACCTGCTCAATGAGTTGCAGCAGCGTCGGCACAAACGTCGTCGTTGCCGTGGGCAGCGGCAAGCTCTTACGGTCGCCCTGCTGCTTAGGCACGTACGCAAAGCCAGTGCTCGTAGCAACAAAGGTCCACAACTTACCGTCATTGCTCACGAAGTCAATGAATGCAAGAATGTTCTTGGCCTTAATGCGTGGGTCGTTGCACAGCGCCTGTTTGTCGGAGAACTTCAGCTCTAATGCTGCCGGTTTCGGTAACGCAGCGTTAGGGTACGATGCATGAATACCCTTGACCTCTGGTGAATTGTCGACGCTGGTCGAACGGAGCTCGGCAAGCTCAAGCAATTGGGATTCACTAATCTTCTTCGACTTGGCCGAGCCTTTCTTAATCTCGTGGAGCCGTGTCGACCCGCCGTTCACATAGTTGTTCTCCACGGCAGCCAGGCCAAAGGCGTCGCACGCTTGCTCGAGCTGGAACGAAACGTCGAGCAAGGTCTGTCTTTCCAGGACCATAGTGAGCTCCAGCTCCCCATTCGTCGCCGGCAGCGACGAGAGTTGAGCGAGTCCCGACACTGCCTCCCCCTTGTAGGCAAGCCTCATCGCTGACGCCGGCTGAGCCAGCGGGCCAAGCGACCTCAGATAATACTTGATCCCGTTGAAGGTGTCTTCTCCATCGGCGGTCAGCGAGTATGTCGCCTGCTTTAGCGGCGACTTCACCTTGACCAGGACTTCCGGCATCGGACTCAAGGGTTGTGGTGAATTTTTCGGTTTAGATGGATGGTTTAAACTCACGATCTAGCTTTGGGACGTGGGGCATGGAAGGGCGGGGGTAGTTTAGCGGTAGCGGTTTCCTCTACGTTGAGTGACACTCTCGCCGGTGACATGTAACTGCTAGTGGCTAGGCAACGCTCAGACAAGCGAGTACCTCTCGGGGGCATACAGGCCGCCGCAGCCGGATGAAATAGAGCTGTAGGAGGACGTAGCGTGAGCGCTAATTAGTTGAGTGAACAGCGTGGAAAATGGGACGTGCTGCAATGTGAGCTTCTCGATGGTGGCTTCGAGGGCCGTGAGCCTCTACCGGCGCTCACAGAAACTAGTGATAAAAATACAAGCCTATATGAAAGAGAAAATATCCATTGACAATGAGGGCTGATTATGCGCCAGCAAGCCAGTTGAGCCACCCTACTCCTGGTGTTTCTTTTTTTTTTTCTTGTCCTCCTTCTTCGAAGCATCATTCTTCTTGCCCTTCTTCTTAGTTGGCGACGATAGCAACTCGCCCTCCGCGGCAGTATCCTGGGTCGCCTCCTGGGTTGCCTGCGAAAGTGGCTCATCGGCAGTGATCTGGGATGATGGCTCTGCGTTGTTTGCGTCGTACGAGGCCTTCTTCTCATGGTAGCTTTCGAGCTCGGCGCGGCTCTCCTCCTGCAACTTCTCCTTCTCGCTCTCAGCCATTGCCTCCCAGTGCTCCTTCACGACAGTCGAAAGCTCCGGGCGTGGCAGATCGGGCTGTCCCTTCGCCTTGCGCTCCTCAGAGATGCGTTTCATCTCGTAGTTTCTGAACTTGAGGAATGCGTTCAGCGGACGCTTCGGCGCGTTCGGGTCCTTGGGTGCGCGCTTGCGTTTGCGCTTCCCAGATGCATCGGCGTCCTCGGCCTCGGGCTCTGCTTCTGCCGATGGGCTCGTCGCCTCGGCTTTCGACGCAGGGGCCTTCTTTCCCGCTGGGGTCGCGGGTGCCGCAGTGACAGGGGTTGCTTTTGCATCCGCAACCGCGCCGAACGCGGACCGCAGCTCCTCAACATTGAGCCCGGATGCATCGAGAAGGTTGACGAGGTCGAGCACGGCCGCCGTCGCGTCGCCAGCTGCCTTATGCAGCGAGTATAGTGCGCTTACCGCCTGGAGTTATGAGTTAGCATCGTCGAGCGGGGAATAATAAAATAAAGCGATTCAGAGCCGCTGCATATACTTACCGCGTCCTTTTTCACCTTGAGCTCTGCTGGAGAAAGACCCATGGTGAAGCTATGCAACCGTCACGCGTGAGACTCGCGTTGGATGTATGTTTGTTGTTTAGGCAGGAAGGGGTCGCAGTGATGATCTGATTATTATGTACACAGGTCCCGATTACAGTCCCGATTATAGCTGGGCGATAGGGAGGGTACGGTACTCCAAGTACTCTAAGTATCTAACATTGCTAGCTCACTTACCTCAGCCTGGTACGCGGCTAAGGGATGCCAAGACCGTAGTAGGGGTTGCGTGGTTTAGCGGGGAGTGGAAACTTGAGAGTTAGAGCTAGCATCCAAAGCAAGCCATATATGGAAAAGAGGGATGAACTCGTATGCGCGATTACTCAATTAAAATAGAAATGATGAGACCAAAGAAAGCCACAGGTAAATGTCAATTGAGCCGCAGGGTGCCGGTTGGGCATCACAGAATTGCTTCTTAAGTACTATCACTGACCTAGTATGACCATTCACGGCATCTCTGTCGATTACGCATTGACAATCCTAGCGGTGCTACCCACTTAGACCTTAATGACAAGTACGCATGCCCTCGACTCGCGCAGGACGGCCTCGACTATCAGCCTCGCTGCTGTTTCCGTTTACACACCATGTAATCTGAAGCCTCTATAGATAGAAGCAATTAAATAACAAGCTATAAGGGGCTGATTTAGTGGCCCTGGCGCCTGAGCTCAGCGATGTAGGTGTTCATGTTCTCGAACTTGCGCATGGCACGGCCGTGAGTGCCGAGCTTCTTCTTGGCAAGCTTCTTAGCGCGCTTCTCCTGCGAGTTGCGGATCAACTCAACAAGGCGGCGCTCGTACGGGGCAAGACCAGTCACCTCGCCGACGAGCGAGCGCACGAACGCGGTGCGCTTCGAGACAACGCTCTTGCGAGCCGACGGCCGCGGCTTAACAGCCTTCGGCGTGACCTTGTGGCCCTTGTTCTGACCAACAGCAATACCAGACTTCGGTGCGGGAGCCATAGTTACCTCTGGTTTGAAGATGAGAGATGTAAAAAAGTCAGCGTGACTACTTGGTGGTGAAAAATTTTGGTGAGTTAGCCAGAGTGTGTCACGTGCGACGATACGCGATGTGGGGTGTTGGGCAGGAAGGAGGGCAGTCTTTGAGGCAGAAGAATCTATAGCGCGTAATCATGGGGCAGAGAGGTAAGGTGGGACTTGCCATGGCTTGACGGACTAGGGGACGCGATAGGCTAGATGTATACGTGCATTGACACGGAGACAGAAACCAGCCCAAGGCTGCTCGGAAAGCCGAGGTCTTTATGATCAGTTAAATAGAAACTATGAGAAGTATTTACAAGTCATTATAATCTGACGGTCGCCCTCCACTACGGGCCATGCCACGCATATGAAGCAAGCGACTTTTTACGACACAGGCGCAATCAAGACTATGCGGAGCAGCCAATTCAGCTTTCGCCATGTTATGCGGGGATTTCCAGGCAGTACATGTGGTGTGCCTGGGCTCTCCTACGCACCGGGAGGTTCCGTCTCTGCAAGTCAAGGTATCATCTACGCGGTCGCTTTGTACTGCTCAACATTTACGCCTTTGGCCTGCAAAAGCTTAAGAAGCTCGTCACCGCCCAAATCGCGGTGCCTCAGTCTGAACTCCTTGAACGTCGGCACTTGCGCGTCCGTAGCAGCGACAGCAGTGAAAAGATCCTTTATGAGTCGTGCCTTGCCGACAGTAAGGCCATCAATCGGACGCGGCTGCACCCGTTCTGCTTCCTCCAAACTCTTCAGAACGTCATATCTCAGCTCCCAGCCGAAGGGGCCGAGTTCCTTGATCCTCGATGGCGTGTTCTTGATCAAGTAGTTGTCGAGCCCTCCCTCCTTCGTGATAGTGCGCAGTACGGACGTGACGAGCCGGATCTGCAGTTTCTGCTTGAGGGCGTCGCTCCACAAGGTGGTCTTCTGCACGTTCGGGTAGAAGATGCGACCGCTCTTTTGATCAAACTTCTCGCTGACCTTGTTACCGAACTGCAAGTATTTACCGCCATATAGACCGCGATTCGACTGCTTATAGAGATGTGACTCTCCGTATGGGTACGGTGGATACTCCGGTCGCTGGCGCGGAAGAAGCGTGTCTGGGCCGTTCAGTGGAAGCTCCTTCGGTTTCTTTACCTTACGGTTCACGACGTGCGCAAATTCTCTGCCAGCGGCCGCAGTGGAAGAGAAGAGCCTGATACCTTTGGCCGGGCTCGCCGAGAGTTCAGGAAGCATCCAGCGCATCATAAGGTCTCGCGCGTCCACCTAGGCTAGCTTGAGGAGCTCAGAATTTCTGACGCTGCTTACTCACTGGTCGGACTGAACCCTCGGCCCCATCATCACCCACCGCGCATTCAGACATCCATCATGAGTAGAGGTGTGTGTGTGGCAGTCTTCAAAAGCATTTAGCCATAAGCCTCTCGGAAGCCTGAATATTAGAATCTAGGCTATCCCTGCATCTACGAGCCACAGGCCGTGGTATATATAGATGAAATGACATAAGATGTACAGGATAAGGAATAGGTGTACTAGTGCGCGCAATCCATTTTACAGTGCTAAAACCTTTCTTTGCCACTTTCACAGTGTGATCCCTCAGTTGTGCACGAAACGCCATACATTTTTATCTAGGCTTTGAAATTGCTGGACTCTCTGCATAGCTCGGTGGCTATGTCTAAGCTATTACCCCGACCTGTCACCTGGCCCATCCATCCCATCTACTGGCCGCCTCCCGTCTGTCATCATGCGTCGGAGCACTCGCGTGCTTTAGTGTGGATCTTCGGCTGGCCGTAAGCGCCGTTAGGCCCCGTACCCTATATGCATTATTAACCGATGAGGCCAAATCTCCACCTCGCTGATTGCGGCACGCAGGCGCAAGGGGCTGCGCTACTTACCGGTAAAACGGGGCAAACTGCCAGGGGAAAGCGGAAACCACAGGTGCTTTTGAGCATACAGAGGGCCATTTGGTCTAGTTGGTCACTGAAAAATGAGGGGTGCTGTCCCCGTTTCTTGCCACAAACACCTCGATCATAGGCATTATCATATCTGTGACTAAAGTAACCTAACCCAAAGGCATAACCTCCCCAGCGTATATATAACCAGCGCAAGCGTGGCGGTTCTGGATCAACATCAAGTCATAGAAAGCACAAAATGGGACAGTTGGTTAACGGAGTCTGGCACAACGTTTGGTACGACACAAAGTCGACCGGTGGTCGCTTTGTTCGCACCACCACTTCCTTCCGTAACCGCATTGCGCCGAACTCGCGGTTTACCCCGGAGAAGGGTAGGTACCATCTCTACGTCTCCCTCGCCTGCCCGTGGGCGCACCGCACTCTCGTCTTGGGCAGTCTCAAGGGCCTGTTTGGTACCCAGAATGTGAGCAAGCTCACGCCGGCAAGCGAAGAGAAGGATGCGATTATACCTGTTCACGTTGTCCACCCCTGGATGTTGGAGAACGGCTGGTCGTTCAGCACTGACTTCCCGGGTGCCACGGGCGACCCAGTCAACCACAAGGATTTCCTGCACCAGGTTTATACGACGGCTGAGCCGGAGTACACTGGTCGCGTTACTGTGCCGGTGTTGTGGGACGCCAAGGAGAAGACCATTGTAAACAATGAGTCGCAGGAAATCTGTGAGATTTTCAACCATGCCTTTGATGAGCTTCCTGGTGTCACGAAGCTTGACGTGCTTCCGCCGGATCTGGAGGGCACTGAGCTCAAGGAGCTCGACGATCTTATTTACAATCGTGTGAACAACGGTGTCTACAAGTGCGGATTTGCGACCTCGCAGGAGGCTTATGACGAGAATGTCTACCCGCTGTTCGACGCCCTGGACAAAATTGAGGAGCGCTTGTCCAAGCAGCGCTACCTCTGGGGCGAGCGTCTCACGCTTAGCGACATTAAGCTGTGGACGACGCTAGTGCGCTTCGACCACGTTTACACGACGCACTTCAAGACTGATAAGAAGTCGCTGCACTCGGACTACCCGAACCTCAGTGGCTACCTGCGCGATATCTACCAGACCGACCGCGTGTCCGAGACGGTCAGTCTGCCGCACATCCGTAACCACTACTTCAAGTCGCACCCGACAATCAATCCGTACGGCATTATCTCGATTGGTCCGGACGTCGACTGGAATGCGCCGCCGAACCGTGAGAAGCTTGGCAAGCAGATTCTCGTTGAGAAAAGCTAGAGAGATCTCGCTTGGTAGGATACGTAGCGTTATATAACTTTTAATGGCCTCGCGGTCAGCGAGGTCCTTTCTTCGTTGTTTTGGTACAATCGTCGAGCTTTTATGCAGACCTCGAGTGCCGAACCCACCTGGGGTACGTTCGCGTTAATAGAAAAATCACGCACCAGCATTTCTATATGCGTAAATATGCAGGACGGGTATAGGTAGTTATAAAAGTGTACGAGAAAGGCCAATCGTATCACCGTTACGACAGTACCTCTGTGAGTGCTTATGACCAAGCCGGTGGCTCTGGGCGAGCTAAGGCGAGTTCATGTACCGACTCAATGGTTGTCTAAGGCGCTAGCTAGAGACTCTTGCAGAGATCCCAGCTGAGACTCATAGCGTTTGTTGACTTCAGTTAAGTCGTTAACGCGTTGGAGCAGGCCAGCGGTGGATAAGAGGTCTTGACTTTTCCGCAAGAGATCCAGCTCTTGCTGCATTTCGGAGCGCTCGCTCTTGAGCTGCGCGACCTCGGAGGTAAGCTCGCCAAGCTTAGCCACAAGCTCGCCGTATGTGCGGTGCTCCACATCGATCGCGGCGACTCGCTCTTTCAATTCGGCGTTTTCGTGCCGCAGTTGCGCAAGCTCGAGCCCGCTTTCGACCATTTTGTTCGCAATCTGAACATGCTCGGTGTTAAGAGCTTCGAGAGATGAGTCCAGCTGCTTATTTTGGAGGGTGAGACGCGCGTTCGACGTGCGCAGGGTATCGAGCTGCTCCATTCTTTCCTTCTCGAGACGGTTCAGCTCCTGGTGCTCGATCTCATACTTGGACAACACCTGCGGGTACAGTTCGACCTGGCCAGCCAGTCTCACCAACTCATTTTCGTTGCCCATGAACTTGTCGAAGATCTGCTCTTTCAGGAACGGCAGAAGCTGGTCGATGCCTTGCAGCGACAAGATCGTGTCGGCCGCCGCCTGCATGAGGGCGACTGCGAAGTGCAGGATCGCCTCAAGGCCCTCGGCTATCACAATGTCAAAGATGCGGATGACAAGGTCGCGCGGAAAGCGGTAGGCGAACATGGTCAGGAACCACTGCGACGCATACATGCTCGACTGCACGCCCTGGCGCCGCAGATGAGTATAAACAGATTCGAGCGTGTCCTCGAGCAGGCGCTCGAACTGGTAGAGCCGCAGGTGCAGCCCAGGCATGTCTGCTGAGAATATTGTGCGGAAATCATAGGTCTTCATAAGCTGCACGAAAAGACTGAACGTCTCGACCTCAGAGAGTTCAAACAGCAGAGGAACGGCAACGAACGCCATTCCCTGAGTGTAACCGACCTCGGGATCAAACAGCGAGTACGCCTTCAAGACACGCGCGAGGGCGCCGCCGTCGACCTGCTTGGCCATCGGCGTCCGATTCAAGTCCTTCTCGATAGCGGACATGCAGGGTGCATCCGCCTCCGCAGACAGCGATGTGTACAGCTGCTCTAGCGCCGACGACTTACTAGACGCGATGACTTGCCATAGCAGCCCGCGAAGTTCGCTCGGGAAGCCCTCCTGAATAGCGCGCCGCAAGCGATCGGGCTGATTGCGGGCAACGGAGTCGTAGTCGCCCACCACAGCCGCCCAAAACTCCCAGTTTGCCGAGTCAAAAGAATGCTGCTTCGCGACAAACGTCTGCTGCAGCTCGCGAAGCCCAACACGGCTCTCCTCCTGAGCCGTCTCGGTGCGCCGTTCTTTCGACTTCTGGATGCGGCGCACGAAAAGACTGGAGCCACCGTCAAGCTGATTCAACGGCGGAAACCAGCTGCGGCGGTTTGCACCTCGAATGTCAACGATGCGCTCGGTCGTCGACTGCGGCACCGACTGCGGCGCGGCAGAGTCGGAGTTCAGCGACAGTGACGACACCGACACCAGCCCAGCTGATTTCGGCGAGGCGTTCAGCGTGCCCACGGCTGAGACTGAGGCTGGAGCCGAGTTCAACGCGGCGGTCGAGCTAGCGACCTGCGCCGACGTGTACGAGGAGGCGATCGACGTCGGTGAGCCCTGTTCAGCGACGTCGTATTCGCTGTGCGACCGCGCGGTTCCGGAGCTTCCATGAGTCTCATAAGAGTCGTCTGCTCCTCCCATAGGCGGACTTCGCGTGGAGGCGGTGGAGTTATGGGCCGCTGAATTCTGCGACGCGCGCTGGGTTGAAGTTTCACCCCGGTCGCCGCCGCTCTGCACGGGCAGTAAGCTGATTGGTATTATGCGCGACTGCCGAGCTTTCGAAGCCCTGCGCATGGGCCGGCGGGCTTCTTCTTTGAGCTCTGCAGCCGGTCCGGGTGCGTCGTCCATTGGCGTCGGGCGCGTTAACGAATTTGTAATGCAATGTCGCTCACCACCGTTGAGACACACCTGCCCTCCCCCACCTCCGCACTTTTCAGCACCGGCGTACGCGACGCCGAACCGAGACGGAGGTGTTGCTGGTCGCGCGAGAAATCTGCACGCGCATCTTGGATATACAAAGATCCGTTTTGTCCTATTTAGCGATAAATACGAATTCGAGCGGTGCGCTGACCCTAGAGGCATCTAGGTTTCCTCTCCTCATTTCAGCGAAGCTATCGATCCAGTTGCGAGCAGATGCGTGGAAGAAGATAAAAGCCTAGCGCTCGAACTTATACCTTGTAGTTAAACAATGCCCCTCCTGCCTCAACCTATATGTTGACGTGCCACCGTGTTTGTGATTTGTGGTCATGACACTCTCCGCCTGATTACACCCTATCTACCAGCGGCGCCAGGCGACGTCCCTACCCAAACGCCTGCTTATACGCGCGTCATGGCAATGGCAGGTAGTGGGGGCGCGGGTGTAGGCTGTGTATATATATAAGCGTGGCAGCTATTGGCCGGTAGCACGATTAGGCTGATAAAGGGCACCAATCGGTTGTTCAGGCCTGTTAGCACCACCATTGACAATGAGGCTCCAAGAAACACTGCTGCTGGAGCGAAGAGGTATGGCCCTGCGCCACACCATTGCTAGTGAATTTTGGTCGCGGCTTACTCGGACGATGACGAGAGAGCGGGCTGCGGACGTCGCATATGATTCCAAGGCCCCCCAATCTTCAGACGTACCAGTAATCTTTCTCTCTCAGCTCCAGAAGGGCTCTGATTCAGAGCGCTATTATGCCGAGGATGACTCGCTAGAGATTCGCTTTCTCCCGCCGCTGTCCAAGATCAATGACGACGTTGTATATAATATAAGCCACGAGCCCGGTGTCCTTGCGCTGGCATTCAAAGATGGCAAGCCGTTGAACTATTTGGTTCCAGGTGGCCGGTTCAACGAATTCTTCGGCTGGGACTCATATTTTATTGCGCGCGGGCTCATACAGGACGAACTCACCGAGGCTGCCGCGAGCATTGCAACGCACTTCGCCTACGAGATCGAGAACTACGGGCGAGTCCTCAATGCTAACCGTCCTTACTTCCTTGGCCGCTCGCAGCCACCCTTCTTGACGGACCTCGCGTGGCAGCTTATCGAGCACCACCCTACCGACTTCGTGACATGGATCAATGCAGCAATCCACGAGTATCACGGCGTGTGGATGTCGCGAGACCATCTCGATAAGCTGACCGGTCTGTCAAAATATGCTGCGATGGGCCGCGGCATTCCCCCCGAGGTCGAGAAGGGCCATTTTGACAATGTGCTTCGGCCGTACGCTGAGAAACATGGACTCACCATCAGCGAATTTTCGGACAAGTACAACGCCGAGGAAATTAAGGAGCCCGCGCTCGATGAATACTTCCGCCATGACAGCGCGTTGCGCGAGTCTGGCCACGATGTCACTTCGCGCTTCGTTGGCGTTTGCGCCGATCTGGTTACTGTGGATTTGAATAGTCTCCTGTACAAGTATGAGAAGGATATCGCCCGGGCAGTTGCAACTTACCCGTCTGATTTTCCGAACGAGGACGCGGCAGAATGGAACAAGAGAGCGGACAGGCGCCGGGCAGCCGTACACAAGTATCTTTGGAATGAGAAGGACGGCTTTTTCTGCGACTACAATGTCAAGCTTGGATCGCAGCACAAGCCTCTCGTGAGCGCAACGACGCTCTGGCCGCTTTGGACTTATCTTGCGACGCCAGAGCAGGCTCAGCGGATTGTGAACGGCGCGCTGAAGAAGCTCGACATGCCTGGAGGACTATCATCCACGTCCGAAATTGAATCAGCTGTCTGGCAGTGGGACTACCCCGAGGCATGGGCGCCTCACCAGCTGCTTGCCTGGGAGGGCCTGGAGAACTATGACTTTCATGAGCAAGCGGCCTCTCTCGCGCTGAAGTGGCTCTCCACCGTTTCTCAGGGGTTCAACCGAAGTGGAGGCGCTGTTTACGAAAAATACGACGTGAGAGGGGTCGAGGACCCCCAGAACGTTAAGGTAGAATATGGCAATCAAGGTAATAAGGATACTGGGTTTGGCTGGACGAATGCGGTGTTCGCTATCGGATGGGACCGCTATGTGAAATGACGGGCAACCGACTCTGCAAACAACCAACCGGCAAGACTAGTTTAATGAGCAGTATAATTACAATAAATCAACGTAAACGGTTGCATTGGGTCTTCTTCTCGTATTTACCCCTGAGGAAGAAGCAAATGGTACAGACAGTATGGTGCAATTGCGTGGAGGAACCCTGGAAAACGATTAATATGATGTGACCGCTGCCGTCCCTCTTCACGATTGCGTAGACTCGAAGGCTTCTGCATCGCCCTGATTTTCTATATGCCGGTGAAGCTCGGCGACCCTGTCGCTAAGGCTCATGAAGTACATGTACTCCTCGCGCATTGCACGCGGAAGCGCCTTGACACCCTGCTCGTCGTAAGTGATGCGCTTGCCGAACTCTTCGGCCGCGACTACCTCTTGCACGTCGCGCATCGCCAGCGCAAGCTGGTCGAGCTCGTCGTCTCTCGACACAACGCGTCGGAAGTATGGGAGCAAGCGGTCGTACTTCCTTGGCTGGTTAGTGACCTCCGTCAGAAGCTCCGCATCACTGTAGTCGGCCTCGACGAGCTGTCTAAGCTTAGCCAACTGGTTGTCGTCATACTTTAGGGTCTCCCGCGCAGCGGTAAGCTTGAACTTCAGGAGTTGGACGTCTCTTGGAACACTAGTAACCAGCGTTCGGTGGCTTGAAATTGTGTTACTCAGGTCTTCGCTCAGCTGGATCTGTTGTCGAATGTACGAATCCATCGTCTCCAGCTCCTTCTGAGACGCCTCTGAAAGATCACTAGGCCGGGTAAAAGGTGTGATAACTGGCACCTGCTGCTGCTGTTGCTGTGCGGGTTGGGCGCCGAATTGCTGCGTCTGCTGTTGCGGTACCTGTGTTTGGGTAGGTTGTGATCCGAAAAGGGGCTTGTTTGCTGAGTTCCCAAACAAACCTCCACCTCCAAACGTGGTCTGCTGCTGTTGTTGTTGCTGCGGTTGCTGCTGTTGCGGTTGCTGCTGTTGCTGCGAACCGAACAGGCCCCCACCTAGTGTCTGTTGAGGTTGTTGTTGCTGAGTTCCCGAGCCAGCGCCTAGCTGGTTATTTCCGAACAATCCGCCGCCGCCTGCAGCGGTTTGAGGTTTCTGACCAAAAAGGCCCCCTTTGTTCTGCGTGCCGAACATATGGCGCGAATGAAACGCTGGGAGGATGTTATTCTTTTGTGTATATGCTCGCTCGCGGTCGGGCAGGGACCGGTTACGTTATCAAGTCTCTACAAAGTAAAGCGGTCAAGGTGAGGCTCAAGCCATTGTCGGAGCTAGAGAGCTGGTTCGAGGTTGGAACTTTGAGAGAAAACTCAATAAGTAGTCGACGATGGGATGGGATTGAGATAGAGCTCCATGTGATGTGTCTGTTCTATATATTTTTAAGGGCTCAAGGTTCGGTGCTACCAAACGCTGGTAACGCGAGTGTAATCAATGGGGGGCACTTATAACTGTACGAGACGCGCAATTTAGAAATCCTGTCCTTTTAGCCTAGTGGTCAAGGAACTTTGACCATGGGTCTAGGGCTGGGTTGGCAGAGTGGTTAATGCGGTGGACTTAAGTCTTAATTTTGACTAAAGTAATCCACTGATCTGAGGATCGCAAGGGTTCGAACCCCTTACCCAGCATACTGGACGTTTTTTGTCAGTTTGGAGTTTCGAGATCGCTCTGTCCGGAAGGAGGTACGACTTCTTTTTTGGTGGGGTCAAATATTCTCTCAGTGTATATATTTTGTTTATGTCGGATTAGATTTAGTGCTCTCGATTGCTGTAGAAAGCCTAGCGGTAGCTGCGATTTGCAATATAAAGCTCACCACGAGAAAGCGTCTTCGAAGTAGTCCACGCGAGCCTCCGAGTCCATGATAGTTTCAACAATGGCATCGCGCACGGCGTCTACAAACATGGGGGGTCCACATGAGCAGACGGCTTTACTCCCTCGGGCAGTTCTAATGAAATCGCTGGTTTCCAAAGATACGTTGGGTCGCCCATAATCAATATTTAAAAGAACGTCACCGTTCACAAGAATTCGACAGGCATCGGGCGGTGGTGAGCTGTCAGTCCCATCTTGGATGAGCGAGCGCAATTTAGAAGTGCCATTGTCAGAGGGCTCCACTTTGACAGGAGCAGCTGTAATTGGCGTCAGACGGTGACCCCCTGAGCTCTCCTCTGAAGAGGCTCCAAACATTGACTCAGTTGGACTATCAGCAATGGATGTATTGATGACACCTAAATCGATCTCTTCCGGCTTCGTAACAAAAATCTTGAGCCGGGTAGGATGCTCAGCTGCAATCGCCGCAACTTCCTCTTCGAACGCCCGAACCGAGTTACAGTCCTTCACCACCCAAATCATATTGAGATCCTGTCCTGGCTTCAGGCGCTCGACTAGCTTTGAGGCAAAGGAGTACATTGCTGTGAAACCAACGCCGCCTGCGAACAGTAGAACAGAATCATACTCGCAGACGTAATTCTCGTTGCCATATGGACCTTCAATAAGAACTTTGCGTGTAAGCTTCTTTTCTGGGCTAGCAATGATTTTTTGGAGAAGGTTTCTCGTTGCCCCCATCTGCGCTTTGCAGCAAAGATCGAGAGAATCATCGCTACGCCCACCATAAGACTGGAATATTGAGAACGGGTGCGACTGCCAGAAAAGATTGGAGTCAAAAACGCGAATGTAGACATACGCACCAGGCTTAATCGCCCATCGACGCTTCTGGCCCTTGATTCTGACTCGGTACATTTTTTCGCTAGCGAGGGTAAACTCCGCCTCTTGGATACCTCCTGACAGAATCACTCGCGCTATCCTGGCGAAGTATTCACCGCCATAAAAACTCAGCGCAGCCCATAACCAGCCCAGCCAGCCGTAATCACTGCAGTGCACTATAAGGCAAATTATGAAGATGAGAAACATCAGGATGTGAGTGGCCTTAAATACCTCATACCACCGCAAGCGGACCTGGCGGAGAGCCATGCAGAGCATGAAGATAACCATGTAAACAGAGATGTTCCCACCCCTCCAATTGTGGACGTGCCTCCATTTATACATGACGACCTTTTCCACGAGGGACGTCCAGTACATTGCCACCCCATGGATGATTGCATTTATCGCCATTAGGCGAGCAGCCCACCTATGATAAACCATGAAGGTGTCGTAAGGCCAGCCAGTTAATGGTATGAACGGGTTGTTCCTGCATGCAAAGAGAACAATCAGGGGAATATGAGCGAATGCCACAATTCCTGTTCGATTAGCCAAGTAATGAAGAATGCGATCAGATTTGCTGGCAAATGCAATGGGCGTGTCCCCGACTACACCCAAGAAGGAGACTATGCCGGCGATATTGATGGCTATGAAACCAGCAATTATAAGCGCCTGACCTCGAGTAGGGGCATGAATTGACAGATATTTCGAGAGTCGCCAGGGATTATGATGCCGGCTCCCAATAAGCGCGGGTAAAGTGAGATGTTTCCGCATCCAATTCACGCGACCTGTTCCCATGACATTGTAAATGCTAGGATTCACAATCCTAATCACATTGGTGACAACTGCACCGGCAATAATAAAGCCCCAGTATCCGATAACTCCCCAGCCAAAGCAATTTCCGACGTGGTAATGATACTTCGTGTCGCTGGCCGCAGTTAGCTGTTTGTTAATCATCATGCTTGGCACTGCCACGGGTCCGGGTGCGACAGTTGTGCTCGAGTTGAAACTGTAAGGTGAAACCAGACGCCCAATATTGGCTTCGTAGATATTCTCCATTTCCTCGATAGACATACTTCTGCTTCCCCAGTAGTGACATTGGGCCCGAATGTAGTCATAGCCCGCTACAACCTGATCTATACCGGTAGCGTGAACCTGCACACAATTCATCGCCGTTGTGAGAAAGTCATCCCTTGAACAGCGGCAATCGAAAGGCAGATACTCGATAGGACAGTCAAAATTCCATTTTAAGGCGCAATTGAAGCATCCAAAGCCTAACTTGCTTCTCAGACCAACCTTTTGAGCATTCGCAACGGCGAGTAGGAGGGCTACGGTGATCAGCGAACGCACGCTCGCTGTGCAGGAATTCATTTGAGCCAAGCACCGGAGCGATGCGAGGTTTGCAAACCAGCAGTCAACGTGTATCTATTTGAACTAGGGTCCAGGAGATTCTTGAAGGTTATTCGACCCCTTTTAGCTTTCCTCGTATTTCGCGTAGAATAGTCCGGGACTGAAACCCAAATGCATCCTGCGCAATTTGCTGGAGATTCTGGTGATTCATTCCCTAATTCGGATGCTTGCAAGGACCGCATTGGTTTAGCGGAACGAGGGCTGCCTCATGTCTTAGCGATGCAAGCATCCATCCAACAAGCCAGCTAGTCTTCCGCACTTAGAAATGGTGATGCTCAATTGCTCACGACGTTGAGCGATCTATTTTTTTCAAGGTTTAATCAAACTTTCGCCTTGTCCAGCGAAAGCCTCTATCTATCAATGTGGCTTAGGGTTAACCTTTTCTATGAGCCAGGCTGCGTTAGCGAAACCCTAGCGACGCCCCCGGCTTCCAATGTGCCGCTGTTGGCTGCAAATTAGGTTGCACATGCGTAGCTCCCCCGGAAATAATGCAATAATGAATAATCAGTGAACAGGCATCGATTAAGCTCATGGTAAACAAGCCTCGCGCGAAAATTCACATCGATGTGCTAATTATCGCACGTGGCATGAAGGCTTAGACTCGAGCATACTCTCTTTTGTCAATGCCTCGCGTGAGGAACCACCTAAATCAAAAGTTCCAGGCCTTCGCCTTTTCAACCGACGTCGGCGCATACATATTTTTTTTTTGTACATCAGTTAAGATGTGTGTCAATCAATTAGTATTAAATTGAGGTCCCGCTAGTATACTCAGAGCCATCATCATCTTGCTGAGTCTCACTGGATCTCCGGTAAAGGTTTGCCAGAGTTCGCGATACCTCGGCAGGTGTTTTTTGGCTGAGTTGCTCGGGAAATGCAAGATAGCCTATCTCTGAAGGCATGTCAATTTCAGTGTGCTGGGAGGAGCGATAAAGAGTGGAAGCTTGTTGCCTGATGCTCGTCGGATATGTGGCCGGTCCGAGCGGAACAGCATTCGACTGCGGCGGCTGCCATGCATTTTCATAAGGCAGCTCCGTAGCAGAGTAGCTGAGGGGGTCCATATTATCAGTATCAATTACTTTTTCTGGATCATTCCCCCGTGGGTTTTTCGAGTAAAGCACACCTGTTGAAGAAAACAGAGCGGCCTCAGGGTCCCGGTGCTTGGGGCTCGGATCCATAGCTGGATCCGCGGTGCCCTTTGCTCCAGGAATGCTAGAGAAGTGGTTGTCATGAGTCGAAGAGTCAACGTCCCTCACACTCCGCGCCGGAAGCCCGCGTTTGCGAGCTCCGTCATGGTGGCTCAAAGAATATGGATCAGAGCCATGAGTGTCAGCACGTTTACGACAACGCATTTCATGGCGGGTCATGGAATCGCGTCTTGAGAAGTCAGACCCGCATAATTTACAGACATAAGAGGTCTGGCCAACGTGCCGAGTGATGTGGCGCTTGAGATGCTTGTAGTTCCGGTAAGAAAGGCCACAGAACTGACAGTGGAAGCGGCCATCATCGCCCAAGGCATTGTTGCGGCTAGAAGACAGGGACAAGCTAGGTTTTTCCTGTGACATCAAAACCGCTCTCGGCGCCCGCGCCAATGGGCGGTACAGAGTGGTAATGCGGTGATAAGGAGGCTGTCTCTGCTGGTGCGTCCGAGGACCGTAATTCTAGCGGTCGTCCGTTCACAGCACCTAGCTCTTTTGTATACTTAGAAACGGTGGAATGATAGCTGTTAAACACGAACCAAATGCGCCACTACTGCTGCTCCAAAATATTACCTGGATCTTGCATGGCGTCATACCCTGGAAATTTCATGCATAGCAAAGCATCGATTCCCGGCAGAGAGCGAAACTGACGACGAGAGTCAACGGAAAATACGGGTCAGACTGAGTCGGGATAAGACTATGGCATAGATGTGATGCAGCCACTTCTTACCAGAAAAGCGCCCGGAAAAGAACCGGACGCTATCCATTTACCGAGTGTCAGCCGCGCAGACGTTGTACATACAGGTTAGGGACACAGCGTTTACTATGCATAGACCATGCGAACTGCTCGCCGCCGTAGGCCACGATTCTGACGCGCCGAGATCATGGTACGACAAAAAAAGGCGATAAGCCTACTCGGGGATGCCACACGGCTCTGATGTCTTGCCCTAGACGCGATGGAAGCGATTATTGATTGAAGATTCACCCGCGCATAATTATTCATTCGTGGAGCGGCATTCCGCGATGCAAAAGTCAGATAATTCTTAGCTCCGCGCTGCACGGATCGTCTGACTCTACGGAAAAAAGCACATACATGATACCCTAAAGCTTTTTAGCGTAACCCTGGCGGGCGCGCGGCGTGCGAGGGTCAAAAAAGTGGGCAAGCCTTACGTGAAAACACCCGCATCAAGTTCTAGAACGTGCCTGCGGCCCCATGAGTGGCGGTACAAAGAGTTTTATCTGCCGGATATAGCACATTGGGCACATGCGTTGTTTCCGACAGACGTCGGCGTCACGGGGGTTTGAGGCGCTTACTGATATCCGAGTTCGAAAATAGAGAGGAGGCAGGGGGAGGGAAAGGAGGGGGGGTACACTGCAGACGCCTGGCCAAGCACCGTAAGCACACAGAGCACTGCCACACACCCGCACGTGTGCATTCTCTCACCTGAGCTAGTTCAAACCTCGCTTCTACTTGCCTTACACGCGGGCGTGCTGATAATCCTAAGCGGGTCCCCACAACAGCGTGACTTGAATGGTCAAGAGAGGGCGCAAGTTTGCACCGAGCGAGTTTCCGGTTTTAGATGAGTTAAGTTTGTATGCAGCTCCAACCAGGGGCGACGGTAATTGTCTGTTCCGTGCATTGAGCGACCAGCAGTTCGGCGACGAGTCGCGGCATGCAGAGGTCCGCCGCAATGTGGTTTCCTACGTCAAGTTGCATCCTGACCGCTTTGCGGCATTTGTCGGGGAGTTTGGTGAGACGTTCGACCAATACGTCGCACGCCTTGCCCAAGACGCAGTGTACGGCGGCCACATTGAGATTGTTGGATTCGCAGAGGTCTACAACAAGCAGGTTGTTATTTATCAAGCCGATAGTCTGTACGTAGTCGATCCCCAGACCGCAGGGAGTACAACGTGGGACGGCGTGGCGCACGTTGCATACCACACATGGGAGCATTATTCCAGCGTGCGCCCGAAAGCCGGACCGCACGATGGTCCAGTCAGTTTCGGCATTCCAAATGTAGGCCCTGGTGGCGACAGCGGTAACACGACGACGAACAGCGCTGCCCAGTCCGGTGAGATGCCTCGATGGCAAGTTGAGATTGTGCTGCGAAGCGTACCCGACGCTGATGAGGACCTCGTTAAGCGGATGCTCCGCGAAAAAGACCACGACACAGTCGTCGAGGAGCTCATTATGCGCAGTTTCGACGATACCTACGACGACAAAGCTAATGCGGAAGAACCCAAAGAAATGGGAATGGGATCAAGTCCCAACAGCAACAGCATAAGTAGCAGTAGCAGCAGCACGAGTCGCGGCAGCCGCAACAGCCGCAAACTTCGCGGTCGCGGCAGTGCTACTGACCAGGGCGCGACAAACTCTGGGGAAAAAGACCCTCTTTTAAATGCAGCGGCCAGCGAGCATGGGGATGATTTCCAGCCGATCAGCAACAGGGACACGGGGGCCGATCCCGGCAATCGACTGGCTGGCGATGTACCTGCGCAGGCTAGCGACGCAGTGCAGCAGCACTGGGGAAACGACGAGAACGCGGCTGGACCGAGCCATGCCTCTCAAAACGTGCAGGACGCATCCTCCACTATTAATAGCACCCCGCGTACCCGGGGTGATGAGCAGACACGGCCGGCTGCAGCTGACAAGAAGAATCGACGGCAGCTCGCGCGCGAGCGGCGGAACCAGAAAAAAGAAGCCGTGCGAGCGAGAAAAACAAAACGGATAGCCGTGTTTGACGATGCAGGCGGCGCAGGCCCTGGAAATAGCAGTTCGTCGGACGGGCCGTCACTGTCTTCAAATGCAAGCCGCATCATCCACATATGAACGCAGCGCGCACGGAACGCATGCTGGGCATGCTCCTGTTGCGTAGCTTGTACATGGATAGGCCTAACACAGGCAAGGCACAGCAACCAATATTAATAGAGATCGTATGAAAACTGCAGCTAGCAAGGAGATTGTGTGGGTATACAAGCCCACACAGAAAATAATGAAAAAAAATTTGAAGACACAAATACATGAGTTTTTAGTGCTATAAATTATGACGTTAACGTTGTTCGTTGGACGTTAGATTTTATTTGAGATCGTCAAGACCCTTCTTGATCTGGGCCGGCGCAGCACCGCGCACAACGTTAACAACCTTGCCATCCTTGAAGTACAGGAAGGTTGGGACGGCAGAGACCTGGAACTGAGATGCGATCTCCGGGACCTCCTCAATATCAAGCTTGATGAACTTGATGCCCTCGTACTGCGGCTCGAGCTTCTCGAGCAACGGCGTGACCATCTTGCACGGACCGCACCATGTTGCAAAGAAGTCTACAACAACGAGGCCCGAGGCGGTAGTATCTCTGAACTCTTGAGCAGATGTAACAGCGTGAACCATTCTAATATTCTGAAGTCGACTGAGATATGACGGTTGGAGTGGCAAGCGCTTTATATGTCGGAACATGGTCGATAAGCTAATCATGTTGGCTGCTCTATGTATGGAGGTCTGGGCCTGGGCTAGGTCAAACCAGGCTGCATATTTGTCAGTGGAGCCTTCTAGCAGAGTTTGCTGATACCCCGTGATGCAAATGAGCAGGCTGGGCCATGCATGAAGCAACGGCCGGACTCCCAGCCCAGGCGCAGGCCCGTCAGCTTGAGGGTAAGCAAGCCCTCTTCTAGAAGGGGCGCGCGCCACACTCGACCATCGCGCATAACGGCGGACGCGGGGCAAGACAGTGGCGCTGCGGGGTGGTATGGGGCTGTGGGTAGCGCGATCTAGAAGCGCTTGCTGTCGCGCTTCACGAGCAAGTCGTCGATGAGTGCAGCTAAGTCTTACCAAACCATCCCATAACATACATTTAGAATACGATCTTCATTAACTCAGCTACGCAAATCGGGCTCTCTATAAGCAGTGTTGAAAGTTTAAGGCGAGCTTACAAGCGATTCTTCGTACGACTTACCCAGGCTAGCTCCCTGCGCTTAGCCCTAGATTGGCTGGGTTTGGCGAAGCAGGCGTTACGACCCGCTGCATGCGGACCAAGATTCTCAACCGTCGTGAGTCATGCGGATTGGGTGATTGGTGAATGCAAGCGAATGCATGTGTTCAACCGCAAACTCTACTGATTGCGCGCGGTATCACGCGAAGAGGGATGTGGCTGATGAGATAACGAATTGACTGTCTTCTGTGCAATACAGCTTGCGTGCTAAAAATGAGTATTTAAAATCTCATGGGTGGCTCAGTGGCCATGTTGACGAATGAGTGCCGCTTTGCGTCAATTCTGGTGAAAATTAAGATACTAAAATGATGGTGCCTAGGAGGGCCAGCTAGAGGCTTTGAAGTCAAAATCAATCTTCCCCGAATCCTCTGTGAGACTGAGCAAACTCCCCATCACAGCGAAAGCAATAAGAGCGCCAAGAATATAACAGACAAGTTTGAACAACTCCTGTAAGAATAGTGATTTACGCAAGACCTTGGTGAGTAGGTAGACACCTCCTATCGCAAGGGCGGTATAGCCAATTGTGACAACACCTTGATCGGCGAGAATCAGGAAAACAAAAGCTAATAGGAAACCCTTGATAATAGCAATCCCAGCCGAACGTAATAAATTAAAGGTCTTGGATGAAGCCTGCACCACGAGCCACGCTACCAACGCAGCTGACGCGATCTCCAGCCATTCATTGAGACTTGGTCCATCAGACAGTAAACCCTTCACACTGTTCTCGTAGAACCTGCTTATCGTGCTGAAATCAAACATCTGCGATTTGAAACGTGTGCGTCAAGAGGAGAATGTGGTGATCGGCCACTCCGTCATCGTGTGGTGATCGGCCACTCTGTCATCATGTGATCGTCGATTTTGTTGTTGGTAGCATTATGCCCATGCCGCTTGTCTAGTCTACACAATATTACGTATATAAAAAGCTCTGCTTGATTGCACTTTCACAAAATATAACGCTGACATCCGTTATATAGGCATCATTAATCATGCTAATCGGGACTAGAAAACCCTGGCGAGGGTGTGATGGATGCAGTTGAAGTGAGGCTTGTTTCAAGGCAGATTTGCTAGTTGTCACAGCCCATGGCAGAGCGTCGTTGTCTACCTCATGTTTATAGAGATATACTATATTATTGCCCGCCATCAGCCCTTGAAGCTACATACTCACCTTCGACCCAGTTACCTGGGGCATTAGTCCTTATCCTAAAAGCCAGATCTGGCCAAGGGCTCTCTGCCTGTACAAAACCCAATGAACAAGGTATGACCAGCATTGATCTGAGTGCGCACGCTCGCCCAGGAGAATAGATCCGCGCAGCCTCTCCACGGAACTGCCTTATCTTTCAGACTAGCATGAATCATGGGTTTGTAGTTATCGAGGGGAGATATTTAGTGAATACTTACAATTAACTTCTAGCTGGAAATGACTCAGATCTCGTTCGGTGATCTATCTATAAGTTCTGCGCGAGCTTATCAAGCTCTGGAAGGTAGCGCGCAAGAACGTACCTCACCAGCGAATGGATCCATGCCGCGGTGTGCTTCGTCCAGGGAACCACTACTCCAGCCCCCCATGACGCCCAATTCGTTACCTCATCCGTGAATACGGTAGTGCCCACCTCCCTGACGTGAAGCGCAAGCAACACTGCGCCAACAGCAAGGAGGAGTTTGAACACGCGGCGCACCACAGCAAATGCCATGCGCAAAGAGCTGAGGACGACGAGGAAGGATACGTAAAGGATAATGAGAGCCAGAACGAGCCTTATGAGCTCATTCGCAGTCATGTGCTGCAGCTGGTGAACGGCAGACGACAGGACGCCCGTGGCAACGCCAAGGCCACGGATCGGCAGGGCCGACAAGTCAAGAAGATCATCAATTACCACCATATCCAAACTAATTTGCTTTCCAGGTAGTAACGCAAGCAACTAGAGGCTTCAAAACAACGACTGCGCGCCACTAGGAGGAAACCCAAATAACGATAATTGTTTTGTTATTAAATCGTGTCGTTGATGATGTGATATACGTCCATATGGGCTAGGGTATAATCACCGGCCGCGGGACCTTCTAGGTGGACAGCGCCCTTGTCAGCCCCCTCTTCCACCGCCTCCGCACTTGTCGCATGCGTGGATGTGTGCACAGTCAGCAGTAGTAACGGAGGCGACAGAAGCACTAAATCACACCCACACACATACGCAGCGACGTTACCTCGCGCCTTTCCCCCTTTTGGGACCCACGCCCACGTCCAAACCACCACGGCCATAACTTTCTTACACTCATACCACTCTCCATCTGTCCGGACCTTAAGTTCGTGTGAGCGATAGAGAAGCTTTAAAAAAGGTTGCTGGATAGTTTTCCTCGTCATCGTTTGCTTTTAGAGAATGGTCAAGGACACGTATTACTACGAGGTCCTACAGGTGGAGACAACGGCGACGCCGGACCAGATCAAGCGTCAGTACCGGCGTCTTGCAGTCCGCACGCACCCGGACAAAAACCCAAACGATCCGGATGCGGCGGACAAGTTCAAAGAGGTGTCAGAGGCGTACCAAGTGCTGAGCGACCCTGAGCTTAGGAAGAAGTATGACGAGTTCGGCAAAGAGGCAGCGACAAATTCGGAGGGGTTCGAGGACCCCATCGCATTCGCGACAAATATCTTCGGTGGTGGTGCGTTCGAGAGCTTTATTGGCGAGATTGCGTTCATGAAGGAGATGACGCAGCTCAGCAAGCTTGAGGAAGAGGAGGAGCAGCAGCAGCAGCAGGAAAAGGAGGCTGCTGCCGGTGGTGCCACGGCAGAGGGCGGGATGGCTTCGTCGTCCACGCACAGTGAGGCTTCCTCGCCGCGCCCGGCGAGCCAGAACCAGTTTGCCGCGCTCGAGTCTGGGCGCCAGTCGCCCGAGCCGCACACGTCGCCGCGGCCCGGCTCGCCGCCGCCACACCAGCGCCACGGCCCCTTCCACCGTCGCTCGGCGAGCGGTGCTCACGCGGCCAGTGCGGCCGCGGCCGGCACGGTGAGCCACCACGCGTCAGCCACGGAGCAGCGTCTTGCCGAGCGCCAGGCCGAGCGCCAGGCGCGACTCGCGGCGAAGCAGCGGCGGCGCCAGGAGCGTGAGCGTCTCGACCAAGAGAACCGCGAGGCCCGAGAGAAGCGCATTGAGGACCTTACGGCCGAGCTGCTGAGGAAACTGGAGCCGTTTATGGAGGCGAAGTCGGAGACCAGTGCGCGGTCGTACATCGAGGAGATAGAGAAGCAGGCAAACGAGCTGAAGATGGAGTCGTTCGGACTGCAGATGCTGCATGTGATCGGTACGGTGTACTACCAGCGTGGGTCCCACTATTTGAAGTCGCAAAAAATGTTCGGGTTCGGCGGGATGTTCAGCAAGCTCAAGGAGACCGGTGGGATGTTCCGCGACGCCTACGACACGATCTCGACGACGCTTGATGCGCAGAGCTACATCAGCACTGCATCGGAGATGGAGGCGAACCTGCCGGCCGACAAGCAGATCGAGGTGGAGCAGATGATTCTGGGGAAAGTGCTTGGCGCGCTGTGGGTCGGCTCGCGCTTCGAAATTCAGGGTATTTTGCGTGCTGTATGCGACCGCGTGCTGCACGACAAGACCGTGCCGCAGGCGGTGCGCGAGCGCCGCGCCCAGGGACTCAAGCTGATCGGCGGCGTGTTCAAGACGACCCAGCGCACGAAGGACCAGCAGGAGGAGATGCAGTTCTTCGAGTCGCTGGTTGCCGAGGCGAACGCAAAGAAGGCAAAGAAGCTGCGCAAGCAGTTCGCCAAGTCGGAGGCTGCGAAGGACGCCGCGCGGCAAGAGGCGGCCGAGGCCGAGGCGGGTCCGAGCGCAGCGTGAGGATTGACAGCCACCGACTAACGGCGCCTGCCGTCCAGTGACCGCTCAGCTCGCAGCTGCAGACCTCCTGCCAGCCATCCACAGGCCAGTTATCGGCACCTCTCTCATGCGCAGCTATGTGAGATGTGTCATAAAGCATAAAATATGTGATATTTATTCAGATGTACTCCTTGCGATACTTATCCTGGGCAGGCTTGGCCGCGGCGCCGGCTGCGATGTCGATGGCCGTCGCCTCGTTAGCCTTTGCGCGCAGTGCTGCCGCACGCACGACGGCCGCGTGCTCGCCCTGCGGAACAACAACGACCCCGTTCACGTCGGCGTAGACAATGTCGCCCGGGTCAATGACACGCGTGTCGCTGACCTGGAGCCGCTTGTTCACGGCAACCACCTTGGCCGTTTTGTTCGCCGGACACGCACCGACGCCGTACGAGAACACGGGATAGTGCAATTCCTCATGCTCGGCAAGGTCGCGCACTTGCCCGAGCACGACAGTGCCGGCAGCGCCGAGGAATCGGGCCCGCGTCGACATGAGCCCGCCGTACAGCGACTGGCGCACGGTTGTGAACGGCGCGTAGGGGAGCTGGCAGTCCGCCGTCGTCGCGAGCACGAGCACGGCGCCCTCCGGAACAGAGTCAATGTAGTGCCCAGAGACGGCTGGGCGCGGGTCGGCCTTCGGCGCGAACTCCACCGTGTACGCGGGCCCCGAGATTGTGCGCGAACGATCGCCGGACTGCTGAGAGATATAAGGCAGCTCGCCGCCGTCGGGGGTGCCGTTAATAACGAGGCCGTCTGCGATGTCGCACGCACTCAATTCTGCCATTCTTGTGGTTGAAAATGCGCGTACCGGCGTCCTGACCGAGGTCTTGCAGGACATCGCGAGCCGCGGTAGAACCACGCGCGGACGCGGGCCCCGGGCCTGCACTACCCCACACGCATATCGTGTCGTCTCCCAGCTGCTGCTGAAAACACGCTGCAACAATCGCAGCGCGTACGCACGCCCGTCCAAGCTCGACAATGGCGCCGCAAACAGTGGGCCTCCTTTCCTAGCACCAAGCTTGCCCCGCATTGGGTAGTTAGAGTCTTACATACGTAGTTTACATGAACATGTCTCTTAAACCAGGTCATCACCACGTCATGGGTAGTCAGCCAAAGCGACAGCCTGAGCGGCGATGGTTTTAAGCAGGACGGTCGCTCTTGGACGCAGTGCCCGGGCGGGAAAGCGCACAGCATGAAATAGCACGACCCCTTAGAATTATAAATTCCGAAAGAGCACTGGCCCATATGTACCCATGCAGAGCGCCCTACAAGTGCAGAGCGCCCACACCGGTATGGAAGAAAAAGAGGAAAAGCGCGCCGGCAGACGCCTAAATCGTTGGGAGTTTCCGCCGGGCGCTCACGGCCGCATCGTGTAATCCCGTGCTGCTGAGTCAGGTAGTTTTCTAAATTGACTGCGCGTGAGTGTGCCGTTGGGCAGGCGTGGGCCCGGCTCAGCTCAGCTCAGCTCTGTCAGGAGACCCTAAGGAGTCAGCAGCGGGGCACTCTTATTACCGGGTATAGGTAAAGAGACGGACCAGAGCGCACTCCAGCCGCCCCTGCGTCTTCTCCCACCCTTTCATTGACCCCGATTCTGCCGGCATGCCGTCTCTGAATGACCAGCTGAATTCGTTCAAGGCGCGCATGCGCAGTGCGCCCGTGCTTGGCAAGCGGACCGTGGTCAAGGCAGAACCGGCGCCCGCGCCCGGAACCGGCGCCACCGCGGCCGCCACGGAGGAGTCTGACGCGAAGCGCGCCAAGCGCGCTCCGTTCTCGAATGCGATGACGGGCGCGCACCGCAGCACCCAGTTCGTGCACGCCATCGAGTACCTGAAGAAGATGGAACGCGCCGTGCCGTTCGAAGATCTTGAGAACTATCTGTCTTCGCCAGTAGACCCGCTGCTACCGCTCATGGAGAACAACCCGCATCTCCGCGTCGCGGACGGCACGGTTGCCTACGTGTCAAAGCTTGGGATCTACTCTGGCGAGGACCTGCTGCGGTACTTGCGCAGCATGACGACATTTCAGGGTTTACCTGTGCGCGAACTGAAGGATGGCTGGAGCGGTGCGCTCCCAACTATCGCGAACCTCGAGACAGAGCAGAAGATCATTGTCCTGCGGAACCGCAAGGACAACTCGCCGCGGCTCATCTGGGCGAACAAGGGCGGCCCGATCGGCAAAGTCGACCCGAAGTTTGTGAGTCTGTGGCAGTCTGCGCGCGTTCCATCTGCGAACGATCTGCCGGGTAGCCTTGAAAAGCTTGGGCTCAAACCGTCAAGCGTCGACCCCAGCAAGATCAAGCGTGACGCGAAGCCGGCCGCCGAAAAAAAGCAGAGGCGCCGGACGCCTCGCAGCAAAATCACAAACACACACATGCGCGGTCTGCTCAAGGACTTCTCCTAGGTGCCACACGTGCAACGTGCCCGCGGCTGCCGTACAGGATGCATTGGTCCCGCTGCGCTGCCGTGCACTCCGTACTCAATTCATTCTTGTGGCCTTTTTCAAACTCTCATCATCCCAAAATCTCTTCCTCGCATGCCACAACCGCAGCTTTCCAGTCGCCCTCTACGCATCATTCGCTGATATAGGCGGTCCCTGATGCTCGTGCAGCACCGCATCGACCTCGCGCTATCGCTACGTATTTTTTTTGGATATAAACAGAAAAAGTGATACATACTTAGGGCCGCGGCCCGCTCTCCGAGCTTGTGCAATTCGCTCCTGCCATTGGCAGGCAAGGCCTTTGTGGACGCAGGCGTGCATCGTCCATCCCCAACTAGGGGTGGTAAGGGTGCTCAATAACGGTGTGCATACTCGTATCGTTGTAGTGGCGGGGGAAGGCCTCGGTGTACTGGACATAGTTAAGTGGGAGTGGCGTGCCAAGATCGCGCTCGGCCACATCGCGAACCTTTCCGCAAAAAAATGTGCATATTCGTGGCTAGCACGGAGCACCCGGACTAGTAAGTATAGACAGCCCCGGCCTCACGCGGATGTGCGTGCTCGAGGCAGGCACCAATGCGTGGGGGAGGAAGGTGCGCATGACCGATAGGACCCCACGCGTATGCAACCTAGCCATTCGAGGCATTCGCGCCTCGGGCCCGACGAAAAGGCAATGTACTAACCAGTCTCACCCAGTTCGTTTGTGCTATTAGACAATAGAGATGAGTTCCTCGATCGCGGTACTGCGCCGGCCCATTGGTGGCCGGCGTCTAACATATACGCGCCGCAAGATCTCGAGCGCAGAGGGACGTGGATCGGTGCAAATAAATCGGGCCGTGTCGCGGTACTCGTGAACTTTCACGACGAAAACAAGCCGCCATGCGGCCTGATCTCGCGGGGGAACCTACCGAGAATGTACCTAGAATCCGATATGCCCCCGGCGGAGTGGGTCAAAGACGCGCAGAGCCGCCATGCAGCAGAGCTTGCCGAGACGGGGGGCTTTACGCTGCTTGTCGCGCAATACAGCTGCGACTCGCACAAAATGGACATCCACTTCTTGTCGAACCGTGACTTTCGCAAGCCGGACCTTGCGGAGCAGCCGACAATCGCCGTCTCCAACGGCGCTGTGGACGACGACACGTGGGTAAAGACACGGGACGCAGAGCGCCTATTCAGGCCGCTGCTCAGCATCACCAGCGAGCCACAGCTAATAGACAACAGCCTCGCGCTGCTTTCAACTGATACAGAGGGCGCAATACGCGGGCAGCAGGACCTGCGCAAGCACATATTCATTCCGCAGGTCACCTATGCAGGCGCAGCTTACGGAACGCGATCGCAGACGGTGATCACGATTGATAAAAAGGGAAACGTGTGCTACACGGAGGCAGATCCCATCAGTAACGAGCGCCACACCGAGCATTTCAAGATAAGTTATAATTGACATTAGAGTGATCGTGATGATTATTTTTTAAAAGCAGCGAAGCTGCAAACGGCCCGACCCGCTTATTCCGGCTTGCCCGAGCTCTTGTCTTTCGACTTCTTGTCCTTCGACTTCTTCGAGTGCTTCTTCTTCGCGTCCACATCGTCGCTGTGTTTGTGCGACTTCTTGTGCTTCTTCGAGGGTGTCTCTGTTCCTGCGGTTCCTGCTGAGGGCGCATCGTGGCCGCGCTTTACGGGCGTGGTGTCGACGCCGTACGAGGCCGGGCCGTAGCCTGTTGGGAAGTGCCGCATGCGCAGGTTTGGCTTCTGAGGAACCAGCGGCTTCTCCTCATGCACTTTTTCGTAGTCGACCTTCGGTAGCGGCACGCGCTCGGTCAGCGCGAGAAGCCCGGCAAGCGTGACGCTACTCGGCTTCAGCGCTCCGTCCTTATCCGCAACGAGGACAGCACAGTCTGCCAGCGACGCGCTGCTGTTCACGAAGTAGCTCACGCCATTGCAGACGATCTCAGTGTCAGACTTGAACACAGCATTGGCCGTGTCGAAGCTTTTCGGGACCTGTGCGAGATACACCTGCTTGCCGGCAAGGTCCGTATCCGCAGCCGATTTTACTTTCTCGTAGCCTGCGGGGGGCATTGTGCAGGCAGAAGGTCAAGAAAACGCCGGGGTAACGCTTTGCCGGATCTGCCAATTTTTTTTTGTGATGATGCGCACACCCACCTTTTTTTCCACGCAGCTGCTGGGAGAGAGACGGTCGAGAATTCTGACCGGCCATAGCCACAGTCGGCGGCAGGCCCTTTGGTCCCAGCCAGAGATTTTTCGGCTTGACTCAGCAAGCATCCCGCTCTCCCAAAGGCAGGCCTTGTTGAGTGAAAAGTGTCACCCAGCGTTTATAACGATGCGCTCGGCAACGGCTGCGGTAGCATCATTGTTCGGCGCAGCAAAACGGTGCGGCGCATGCAGCTCGCGTGCCGGCTTCCTGCGAGCGTACAGCAGCAGCGTAGGGCCAAGCAGCGAGGACACCAATGCCCGGCGCGAGGCACACATCGCCCAGCTCTCAAAGTATTACCCAGAGCATCTTGTGAAGTCGATCTTGTCTGCCGAGTCTGCAGTATCTCCGGAAATGCTCCGCACCTTGCGCCCGTCGCGAGGTGAGTTCGGCGTACCATACGCTGACGACTTCGCTGAGCTCGACCCTCTGTTTGACCACGCACAGGGTGAATGGGTAGACAAGACACGGCCCCGGCAGCCGATTCCGCAGCGTGCGCCGCGCGATCTCCGCGAAAAGGAGGACATGATGTCGTCGCGCTCACATCTCGCGATCAATCTCAGCAACCTGGAGAAGAGTACCGGCCTTCGCAAGGAGTTTCTGGCTAAGCTTAAGGTGAAGCCGCTTGTCACAAAGCGGGTCGTGAATATGGAGCCGACGGGCAAGAAGCGCCGCATGTATGCGCTTGCTGTCGTTGGCGACGGCAACGGCCATATCGGCATTGGCCAGGGAAAAAGCCAGGATGCATCTGGTGCGCTGAAGATCGCACACTGGGAAGCGGCGAAAAACATTATGTACATCCCTCGGTTCAAGGAGCGCACCATATACGGTAACGTCGACATCAAAAAAGGTGCCGTGCACATCCAGCTGCGCGCGGCGCGCCCGGGCTCCGGCCTCCGCGTGAACCACGTCATTTATGAAATCTGCAAGGTAGCTGGCATTAAGGATCTCGTTGGCAACGTCTACGGATCTAGGAACCCCATGAATGTCGCAAAGGCCACAATCGAGGCGCTCACGGGCCGCCAGGTCCTCATTGATGAGATAGCGGCCAATCGCGGCAAGCGCGTCGTCGACGTGACAAGCACGTACCTGAACTTTTAGGTCCCTAATTTCTCATTTGTGGGGTGCGCTCGAGCCGCAGCTTTTGACGGTGGTGCTGGCCGGGAAATAAATATTTGTCTATATGTACATATGAAGAGAACGAAAACCACTCAAGAAGCGTGCTTGGCTCATACGCCGAGCAGACCGAAAAAAGGGAGTCTCCTGAAGCTGGGAGCAGCCGATTTACGCCTCGACGACGAGGTCCGGCACCGAGTACATCTGGCTGATCCTGCCCTGCCTATTTACAAGGGCAAGCGCTTGCCGGCCCTCGGCAAGCAAAGTGGCAAGGCGCTCCGGATCCTGTTCATGTCTGTTCTGGATAAATCCATCGCGAATACGGCGGAACGCATAGCTGCGGAAGTTGTAGCCGCTGAAGTTCGCGGCGCGGCGAAGAAGGCCGCGATAGAGGGCAAGAGTTTCCTGGGGAGCGGACATACGCAATATCAATACGAGCTAATGAGAATGCTTTCTCAAATGCCTGTGGAGCTGCTAGTGCTGATGCTGCTGATAGTGAAAGTGCTACACCTAGCACCTCTCGCCACGGGATTAGTCACGTAACGTGATCGCGGAGAGAGAGGCCGCGGCCCTCAAGTGGAGTATGATCTAGTGCTACCTTTATCCTTGCAGCAGATGTGCGTGGCAGATCGTCACGTACGAGCCGTTGAACATATGTAGAGTGCAATCGCAATCCAAAATTGAATAGAGGGCTTTTTTTTTTTACAATAGAAGATGATTAAGTTACTAGGAATGTACTTCATGGTTAGAGTGACATAAAATATGCGTATGGCTAATGCAAACTTACATTGAATATAATGCATTGCTGTACACAGTACGTGAGCAGAATAGATATTGCATCGGCGAAGACCTATCGATAGAAATCTGGGCGCTTTGTATTTACCCCGTAGTCGCCTAGTACGCCGCTGAGGCTATCCATTGTGAGCAGCGTACGGTTAGACCCGCCCCCTGGAGCGCGCGATCGGTTCGTTGCACCACCAAGGTTGCCGCTTTGCGTGCGGATCCGCGAGTACTGATAGGCGTCGTTCGCGATATCGGAAATGAACTTCTGTGTCGCCAACGCCAGAAGTCGCTTGATGCGATGGTCGCTCGTCTTGAATCCAGCGCGCGTGAGGTAGTAGTCGGTGACGGCGTCAGGAATGATCGGCGAGAACTCGTCCATAGCCTCAAGTAGCTCCTTCAGCGACTTCTCACGCCGCTCGAACAGTGGTTTCATGAGCATCTGGTCAAATACCGGATCCACGTCGACGTTTACTCCGTCCCCGTTGTCGTCCTTGCTGTCGGCATCATCTTCCATGTCGTTCTCATCCTCGCCTTCGCCGTCCCTGCTCTCATCATCGTTGCCGTTTTCCTTGGCGTTTCCAGAGCTGGCCAGTGCATCAGCATCATCTTCCATTTTATCCTCATCCGCAGAGGCTATTTCGGCTGACTCTGACTTCGCCTCGTCGTAATTGGTGCTAGCATCCGCAGTTCCAGCCGTCTCGTCCCCAGCTAAGGTATCGCGGCCTGCGTTGTCTGCTGGGCTCCCAGAAGGAGCGGCCTCGGTCTCAACCTTAGGTGAGATTGAGCCGCTCCCTGACTCGGCCGCCTCGTCGATTCTAGGTTCCTCGATCGACATAGAGCTTAGCTTGTTCGTCTATGCACGAGTTCCAAGTGTGAGGTCGGAAGGGGCTCTGTAAGCACACGAAGGGTGGTGCTGGGAGAGCGGAGCGTTGTGAGAAGACTTGCAAGGTCCAAGTGACAATAGCTTGTATGAGCTGCTGGATTTCAAGCATAAGGGTGTAATTGGTGCTTTTAAAATCAGATCAGCGTATCTAGACCCCGTCTCGCCTTACTTAGTGAGCCGTGTGGCTGAAGGTATGTAGAACACATGTAGTGGGGTGAACCTTTTGGTACGTTCTCCTTTTATTTCTGTCGCTACCTATTTAGGTTTGCCTATCTTGCCGTCGGCGTACATGGTGCTACTCATAGGCAGGAATGCCCTCAAACTGCGGAGATGTGGCCAGAGTTATATATGCAAGCTAACTATGCCTCACTCCTGCATAGATCGCACATGGGATTCCACACGTGAGTAATAATTACTCCTCAGCGTCCCTTCAGCTATGGGGCTAAAGTGTCAGACATGCCATTCCGTACCACTCGCATGATCATACAAATACACAAATATAGACCACTCTGATAGTAAATAACGATAGTGAATATCAACGGGTGCTATCAAATGTTATATAGGGCGAAGCTACTCACGCAAGCGTAAATAGTGCCACATCATGTTTTCCCGGCCATCCGGGGCAATTCCACCGTCCGGCAGTGACGTCCATTCCGCAAAGCCGCCACGAAAAACTACAAACCGCTGGCAGGATCTACCTACCGCAGTGCGGAGATTGAGTGGGGCTCTTGCAGTCCACACATCGTGGAGCAGGAAAGGCTAGCCGCCCTTGTTCTCTTAATTCTTCTTAGGAGCAATGAACGAGCGCGCCTTCTCGACCTCGCCTTTGCTTCCGAGCCAGATACCAGATCGCTCGTGGATTTGGGTAGGCACTAGATCGAGGATGCGCTCGCCCTCGTCGTTGATTGCGAGACCTCCGGCCTTCTCGATGACCATCGCCATTGGAAAGCCCTCATAAAGAAGTCTCAGCTTGCCCTTCTTCGACTTCTCGTCAGATGGGTACGCAAAGATGCCGCCGTAGAGGATCGTGCGATGCATATCAGCAACCATGGATCCGATGTAACGGGCCGAGTATGGCTTGCCGTCATTCGGGGGGTACTTCAGAGAGTGGAAGTATGCCCGTGCCGCATCGTTCCAGTACTTCGAGTTACCTTCGTTGACTGAGTAGATGCTGCGGTACTCAGGCACCTTCAGGTTCGGATGCGTAAGAATAAACTCGCCAAGCGAATCGTCAAGGGTGAAGCCGTTGAGCTCGCCGCCGACGGTGAGCACAAGGTTCGCCGACGCACCATACATCGTGTAGCCGGCCGCGACAAGTTCGCGGCCTGGGCGCAGCACATCCTTGATCGAGCCAGCGCTGCCGTCGAGAAGGCGGTAGATTCCGAAGATCGTGCCGACAGACACTCCGGCGTCGAGGTTCGACGAGCCGTCAATCGGGTCGCACACGACCGCGTAGCGACCCTCGCCGCCTAGAATGATGAGCTCCTCCTGCTCCTCAGACACGATCACCTTGACTTTGTTCGACGCCTTCATCGCGTTGATGAAGATGTCGTCGCCGATGACGTCGAGCTTCTTTTGGTCGTCACCCGTCGAGTTCGACGTGCCAGAGAGACCGATAAGGTTGACCAGCGTCGACCGGCGGATGTTGTACGCGATGTGCTTGAACGCAAACTGCAACGCGTTCAGAAGTAGCGTAAAGTCTCCTGTCGCACTCGTTTGCTGGCTCTGGATGATGAACCGCGTTAGCGTGACGATGTCCGTCTCAACTTCGTAGTTAGAAGGCATGGTTATGTGCTCTGTGCCCGTAGTATCGTCCGTGTACAGTGTCTTGCGGAGTTGGGAGGTGTGATCCTTATATTACAAGTTGGAACGGGATGCCGGGCTGGGGAAGCTAACGGGCCGGCATGGAACCCTTGCCCTTGACGTGTGGGGGATGGACGGTTGGCCTGTTTCCGCTCCCTGCTCCACAGCCTAGATCTAAGGGCACGGGGCCGAGGACGCACGAGTGAGACGGCGGCAAGGGAGCGTGAATGCAGATGGGCCGTGCGCCACCACCGGCTCCGCACAACGGCAGTACTATGTAAGGGCACGGAAAATTGATGTTCACGAACACATTTCCGGCACTCCGGTGCGTGGACGCCGATCGGACTGTCCTTGCTTGAGTCTCCGCTCCTATCGTGGGCGCAGCACTGGCCCCACGGTAACTTGAGGATGCACACCATGGGCGTGCAGCAGTGCTCACTTGCGCACACACTGATCATCTGTGCCCATGTGAGCCCCATGCCCGTTATGAGAGCCGTTCCTCATGGCACAAACAACAGCACAATTCCGTTTCGTTTCTCAACAGAAGCCATGCATAAGTGTAATTCTTAGTCCATACGTGATATATAACATCAATGTCTCTATCTTACTCCCTTTCGACTTCGTGATAGCGACCGAGAGATATTTTCACGATCGTTCCGAATTCTTCCGCGAAGCAGGCAATTTTGTATTAAATTAACGATAATGCGTCTTTGTAGAGCGTCAGGGTATGCAGAATGCTCGACAAAATAAACAGAAGAGGACATTACTCCTGTAAATCAAGAAAGAACCAAATGGACCGCACGGACCATGGCTTAAAAGATTTCGATATTCTTCTTGCTCTCATTATCAGCAAGACTCATATCGGCTGGGCTGGTGCTGCCCGGAGTATCATCCTGCTGCGGGGTGCTGTGCTCGACCTCTTCAACCTTCTGCTTCTCCCCACTATGCGTCTTCATGTTCTCGAGATCTTCATCAGTGACGATGGCGCGCTTAGATTTCGCGCGAATCTGCGGGCCAAACTTGAAGAGAATGAATGGAAGACTTGTCAAGAGCGTGGCAATAATGGAGAGAATAAGACCAGCATACTGGCTTCCGACATTATGGAAGAACTGCGCACCAAAAAGAGGTGAAACAGCGCCAAGCGTGTTACGCATGAAACCCTGGCCAGCGATGGCCGACGACGCACTTGGTCCGTAGCAGTCGGATGTAAATGAGTAACAAGACTCAAAGATGAAAAAGATGCCAAACGAGATGCATGCAAGTCCAATGCACGGACCGATCCAGTGCACATATTCGTATTGCGTGAAACTGTAGATGAACAGGCCGAACGGAAGGAAGATCGCACCCATCATGGCGCCATACAAACGGTGCTCTGGGGCGATACTGTGACCAGCCTTGGTCCGAAGCTGCTCGTACTTATGAATTTGGAGAAAATTCGCTGCGAACGCCAAGGTTACTCCAATACACAGAGCAATGTACGGGAGACCAGCAACGCCCTCACCCCAGTGCTTCTTCTCAGCAAAGGTAATGCCTATGACAGAAAGGAACAAGAACGTAATGAACCAAGCAAAGGCGATCCACAGACCGAAGAAGAACACTACTGGCTCAGTGGCAAGCATAATTACCGCTTTAACAGAGGAGTTGTACAACATTTCCTTAAGGCCCGGCGCCTCAAGCTCTTCCTTAGCGACCCAGCGCTCATCGCCTGTGTCCTTACGAAGCGCCTTGGCTCTCTTATGCAGAGTCACGGATCCACGCGTCTCACGGAGTCCGAACACACAGATAACCAGAAGCGGGATGTTCGACAGACCCTGGATGCCTTCAAGCCAGCGCCAGCCAATAGCCTGGTCCACAAACCCGGCATAGACAGGAGCCCCAACAGTTCCAAGAATGGCAACATATGCGAAAAGTGCCATCGGAATCGCACGATCCTCAGGGCGGTACAAGTCATCAAACGTTCCGCCGACCAGGATTGTACCAATGCAACCGAAAAGACCGAGCAGAGCACGCATAACAACGATGGTAGCCATATTCTTACCCAAGGCAAGACCCACAAAGCAAACAGCGAACAGAAGATAACCACCAACGTAGATAATACGGCGACCGACGAGCTCAGCAAATGGCGCCAAGAAAAGCGGAGCAACAGCGCATGTCATGTTGAAGGTGAAAAGACCCAGCTGTCCAATCTCAGTGACAGAGTGCAAATCTTTGACCATCCGTGAAATGGTCGAGCTGTACGCAGTGGTTGCAAGACCAATGAACAAGGTCATTCCGCAAAGAATTGCCGTAATGAGGCTCTTGAGTGCTGGATTCCAGTTGTAGGGATCCTCGGGATCCTTATCCGCGAACTCAAGAACGACCCATTCCTTACCATCCTTCGTAAAGGAATCAGTGAGGGTCATTGGCATGTCGATTTCTACCTTTTGAAGCGGACGGTTGGCCTCGTCCTGGGTCGATTCTTCGGAAACCTCATCGAGGAACTTTCCGCCAGCGACCCGGCCCTGAGGCTTATCGATGTGCGACCAGTCCAGATCAGCCGATGCCCCTAACTTCATCTTAGTTTAGAGACTTGCAGGCTACCGTTTTTTAAAAACTATTGGGAAAGTCATACGGGATAAAAGCTTTATAGGGTACGGGCCTCATGCACAACAAACCTCTCATGTATGTCACATCGCATATGCTCTTTTTTGGCAGGTCTCCCAAAATATTCTTGGCGTTGCCGAGGTCTACGAAGTTAACATCAAACGGTAATTCATTATTACAGCTTTGTTAGTCGACCAATTATAAGTTAGAAACAGTTAGGAACCACATTTAGCGGGTGAGCATTTACTCGCGTTTAACGACTTAACTGCAGCGACCAAAGAGAAATACGATCGGCGATCGGAGATACGTATCCGCAATCATTCTTGATACTTGCTGGCATCTCGCCAACTCGTTATTCCTGGTTACTTAGCGTGAATTTTGATCAGCACCCTTCACGGTGAGGGTCCGCCGTAGGGCCCTGAGCAAAAGTCAGAGATAAGCGATATACGTGCATACGAAACGAACCGCAGGCGATCGTCGTTGCGCCAAACAGCAGCTTACGCCCTCCTCCACGAAACTCTGTAGATCTCTACAGGAAGCGCGAATATACTGATAAACCTAAATGAGCATCAAGAGCGACGCAGCCTTTAATATGTTTACTATGCAGAAGGGCCCATAAAGATTTTCATTGCGCTTATGCCCGCCACGTGAGATGCATCATGCCAACAACCTCTGCCCTGCGCGAGGCGGTAGGGTGCAGCGCGAAAAAGAGCAAAGGCATTGGCGCACCAAAAGCAGTCCTTAAGCGGTCAACCATCGACATACACAAACACAACAAATTTTCCGCTGAATACCGACAAAGAACTTCCGTATCTAATAGCAACCGGGCCGATTATGGCATCCTTACACCCGGTGCAGCACTCAGTAGAGGGTTCATAGTTAATCCGAATCTCCGATGACGTTAGAATTACTAACGCCCCACTGGCAGCAGTTATGTAATGATCATCGGGGAGCGCCGTGTACGGTGCTCAGACAGGGGCAGGACAGGGTCCACTCAGTTTACGAGTTAAGTTTAAAGCCCACCCACTCCTCGACCGTTTAATGTATAGAGGTACTTCATCGTATTAGAGCAAAAATAGCGAGGCAAGACGATGCCACTTAGTAAATAGTGCCATTTGCTGCGTCACTCAAGCAGTAGATTCGATACATGAAGGGTCGGTAAATTTGACTTGGCCCCACACGGCCCAAAAACTCATGGCTATATATACATCAGGGAAAATAGTGAGAGGATGCCTCTTGTCAGATAGCCTTTCTGTTGGTCCACAATTATGATGCTGTTCGGAAAAGAGATACCGTTTACGACCGCCTCCAGGGGCAAGCTCGCTGGTGTCTATAAATTATGTTAGCTTGATCGCGGAATTTCGCCGTTGAGAACGTTCGCGGGACTGGATTTGATTCTGTACCTGCATGGCCTGGTTTTGAATCCCGTAAGGTGAACTTGAGCGCCGCGCCACTACATCTTTTGACAGCTGTAGATCTGGATCCTGCCAGCCTTGCTGCCATATTTTGTTAAGTAGGTACGTCGATACGCTCTCGATAGCGCCATGACTCTTCGAATTCGAGTATCCGTCGGGGAAGGTGCTGTTCCGCTCTGTAAAATCAGACATCTGGTTTGCAGTAGTCGCCACGAGAGAGTTCACCTTTTTAGCAGTCGGCAGATAAGTCGTACGGTGGCCATGGATCGCCGATTCACCTGAGACGGCCGACCCCATTGACGATGAAGCAGATCGGCTGACTTCCTGGTTTACCGAAATCCTGTGCAGTGATCCGAGCACAGGGTTGCTGATGGCACGCGTGTTCTGGTACTCCCTGAACACCTTTTCGAACTCGCGTGGATCCTCACTACCGGGAACCCCCGGGGATTGTTGTGAGCCGCCGCTCGCCAAGTTGCCCCGCGCATCTCCAGCACTGGCTTGTGAGTGGAGCGACGTAGTGGATGTACCGTGCGGGTGGTTTCGCGGCCGCTTCGTGTTCCAGCCGTAAACTATCTGGCCCATGTCACCAAGGTTTTTTGAGCGGTTCACGGCCGTGAGAATGAGATCTGCGTCGTCGACAAAGCCAGATTTGCCGCGGGCATCCTTCAGTGCTGAAGCCATGTCTGCCAAGCTGCTAACAGAAATCACCGTCTCATCACTTAGCTTGGGTGGGGTCGGCTCGACAGGTTGAATTCCAATGCTCAATTGAGAGTCGCTACGGGGCGCCATAGCCGGCCTCTGCGAAGCATACTGGGCAGGCTCATCTTCGTCGTCCTCGCCATCTATGTCTTCGAAGTCATTCCCCTCACTGGAGTATCCATCCTCGGCATCGTCGTCCTCTCTATCGAGCTGGATCACGGGCTTTCGCTGTGTCTGCGTAAGATTACCGAGGCCGCTGAGGCCACGATAACGATGACCGCCAAGACCGCCTGTTCCTCCCAGACCTGCAGCTGGGTGTAAGGAGGCGGCGGAGCGCCCGCGGGGCAGTCGATTTCCACCGTGCCGTGGCGAAGGTGCCGCACCCGACGCGGCGGGGTGATGCTCGCTACCTTCGCGACCATTGTCCGGGCCAGCCGGATCTGTTACAGTTGGGGTCGAAGAAAGTCCTCCATGTTGGCTCAACGATGTTGTGCTCTGAGAGCGTGGCACATTGGGTCTGACACGGCTCTGCTGTCCTGTCTTCGTACCTCTTGTGACGCCTTTCGTTCCTCTACCATAGCGAGATAGATGAGCACGGGGAACAACTTGTTTACTAGTATTTCGCTTGAGTTGGGCGACCCCCTCCTCCGGCATTATTCTTGCTCACGTACCGCGAGTATAATTTGGTACAGAGTAGCACTGAGGCACGCCGTCAAATCGGGGTCTGTCGTCCTCGCAGATTGGAAGCCTTACTTATTGACTAAGGCGTGCGGCTATTTAGTCAGGCTGGGCCCCTCTCTATCTGGGCTTCCGAGGGCCTTCTTCACGCTGCAAAACCCCCACCCCGACGGCGGCGGCCGCGCGGATCGGGAAGCTGGGAGGGAACATTACTGACCTCGCAGGGTTACCCCGCTAAAACCAAGGGCACGCTTCGACCTAGTGCAGAGTATCTTTGTATGGCCAGCATTGAGAACCGTTGCTAATTCCATCTCTCGCATATGTTGCGTGGCCATTGACTGCGCCTTGTTGCCCCAATATTTCTCGATGCGCACGGCTGGAGACGGGGGGGTCTCGACCGCGGCCATAGCCGCGCGGCCTGGCTACACCTTCGCATGACACTCGCAGACACTCAGGAGTTATGGACTAGGGTATAGTCATAGCGTGTATGAAGCAGTATGTTTTTACGGGGTGCCTCGGAAAGTCATGGAAAAGGGTAGTGGCGCTTGCCGCATGATACTGCTGTAGCCGACTCAGCAATCATAGCGTTGCGAATTCGTGGGCAAGCCCTATGGGGAAGGTGTAAGAAGAGCAGAGTAGTTAGGCGTGGGAGAATCCATTTGCACCATCTGTGCATACCAACTACTTTTCAGGCTGCTATCGTATGTGAAAGAACAAAAAAATGGTGACGAGGGAGGGATTCGAACCCTCGCCTCCGAAGAGACAGGAGCCTTAATCCTGCGCCTTAGACCACTCGGCCACCTCGCCCGGCTCTTTCTAGTGCAAGGCATGGATCGCACCTTGCCTGCACGGCAGGAGAGGATTTTGGCTCTGGTCCACGTGAGTTGTTAAAGCTCTAAATTATGCCCTCTGATTGGGAGCGGATACGCGCGATAGGAGAGTGCGTTATGCAAGTCCGAGTGCTAATAAATACCGCGGCAAGGGTGAGATGACGCCATCGTAAAAAAAAAGATTTTTGCACCAGGCAGATCATTAAACAAAGCTACGCCAGAAATGACCAAGTAAAATAAATTAACGATAAATATTGTTCCGCGCCCAACTCCTCGAGTTTTCACTTCTGCACAGGTGTGAATGGTGACCGCTTGGGACAGATTGTTCACACTAACCCCCAACCCGCCAAGCCTATAAATCTCCCGGCAGGCCGTGCATGTTGCGGGACAGGGGTGGCAAAAAAAATGGCGGGGTGGAGGCAGGGATAACACACAGCGACGAAGAAAAACAGCGGAAGGAATGGAACCACGGCAGTCCTCAGGGCCTGAGATGTCCGGAATTAAAACACAGACAAAGTGGGATTGAGTAGCCAATCTAAGAGCAATAGTCCCGACTGCCCAGGGTAGCGTACGGAATGCAGGGGGACGTAGGCATATGACGAGCATGGGGACGGGTAAAGGGCAGTGCCCGCGACCCCGGCATTAGCGCGGCAGGTCACGCAGGCCGGCGAGGAGCCAAAGAAACCCGCCATTCATTCCCGGTACCGGCATCGTGCAGCAACTGACGCCACCGCTAATATGAGCAGTGCCTATGACTGACTTCGTTGCCGAGCCAAGACTTCCACAGATGCACGAGTATTGCGAAATGCCTGGCCAACGACAGCGGTGACATGCCGATAGGACCGATCTATTTCCTCGTGGATCTGTTTTTCTGCGCGGTCAAGCTCGTTAAACATTAGAGCTAAGACCTGTTCACTATTGGATGAGCGTCGGCTATAGCTGGCTGCCATGAGCTGTCCCTCGAGCGATTGGGTGCCGCGCGAAATGAGACCAACCACGAAATTGACCTCTCCAAAGCCAATGATGGCTCCCGACTGGATGTGTTGCACGCGCTCCCAGTTTTGATTGTTCCAGTCCACAAATGTAATTCCATAGATCTGACCTGTTCGTACGCCACTATAGAGCACGAAGTCCGCGAACGGCTTCTCTAGGCCCGATATAACGACGTCTGCATCCTGAGTGCCAAACACGACCCACGTACTGTGAACGGCCAGGTTGACGTAGTCACTGCTGAGCACGAAGGTCGTACCGGCCGGAACCGGCTTTGTGGGATCCCATTTCGACACAACCCGTTCATTTCGTATAGAGACGGTTATTCCCATATGTTTGGTGTCAATAACCACGGTGGTGGTTAGCAGCTTCAAACCCCGCTTGCCGCCCGCGTTCTTATCTCAGCTCAGCAGCATGTGTCGCCGACTGCGCCCAGCCAAGTCATGCCTGTACCGGGGGATGGGGGGAAAGGGCGGAATAGCGGCAGGGTGCTCCCCGGCGTCAGCGACCGGGTAAGGTACTGCATATCTGTGCTCAATCGATCAGGATACGCTACCGGACTCTAGTGCCGCGGTTATGGCGCCCCGGCGAAAACCCAGTCTATTTTTGTCCGGGCGGCTCGCTGAGTGCCGTTCATTCTATTGCCGCCGCTGCACATGTGCAAGTGCCCACTGGCAGTGTCTAATCGTCGACTTGGTATGCATAAAATCCATGTGATCCATATAATCACTTTTACTCCCAGAGCGCGAATCCTCGACCGTACATAACCGACAGAACATCCGCGGAGGTAGTGCCTGCAACACCTGCCTATGCCTCAGGGCCTGCCCCTCTGTGCTGATCCCTAGCCTTTTCCTCCCTACTTTGCATAGGTAAGCGGGCACGTCTGGGGCAGTGAGATTGCCTACTGCCATCTCGCCACAGTTTCCCGGGCTACTGAGCCACGAATATCTAGATAGCCATCAATCAATGTCCGCACCCTATGAAGTAATCGTCGTTGGCGCTACTGGGCTTTGCGGTTCTGCTTTTGTCCGTCAATTCGCCAAGACTGAGGCAGTCGACAAGGTGTGGGCGATCTCCCGCCGCCCTTTGCCGGAGGCTGCGTTAACCTCGGTTCCCGAGGCATCCTCGCATAAGATTGTCAAGGAAGTGATACCTGACTCAAATAACTGGGGAGCGAGCTTTCCTAAAGGAGCTGCTGCGATTCTTTCTGGTGTGGCAATCACCCGCTCAGCTGCAGGTGGCCTCGACAAACAGTATCTCATCGATCACGATCTGCAGTTACGCCTCGCCAAGGAGGCAAAGGCTAGCGGCTGCAAGGCGTTTGTGCTTGTAAGCTCAACCGGTGCGAAGAAGGGTTCGTGGATGCCGTACCTCGATATGAAGGGCAAAGTCGAGGAAGATATTGCTGCAGTGGGCTTTGAGAAGACACTTATTCTGCGGCCCGGACCGCTGCTCGGAGACCGTACGCAAAAGCACGATGGCTTCGGCAGCAACGTTATAGAACGTGTGCTTCCCGCCTTCCATCGCCGCTGGCTGCAACGGCTTGTTTCGTATCCCGTATACGCCGACGAAGTCGCCGAAGCGGCGCTGAATCTACTGTCTACTCTTCCTGACGGCGTTCACTACATAGAGAGCAGCGAAATCCTCAGCGCGTCACGGTCGTAGTGTGACCCCTGCTTGGCGCGAGCGTGGTTTACGACGAAACATTAGAAACAGTAAGACAGCCCACTAAGTGTATGTGCGACTTCGATGTCCCTATGGGTCATCGATCAGGTGGTGAGTACCCACACGACTCGCAGATCCCACCGATCGAGCTATTTGCCAGCCCGCGTTGGTGCCTGAACAAAGAACCCATGATTTTTCGCACTGTACGACCTCGCTACTGTCTGGTCAATGTTTTTAAATGCTTATCACCTCATCGTTAGTGTGCCAGGAGGCGATTGCATGAGGAGTGCTTGGCGAAGCGGCATCTAACGGTGCCCTTGAACAGCGCTTATCACGCCTATAGCAATCAACTGAACCAAAGCCTCACAATATCACCATAACCGACGAAGCAGCTGACATTCCCTGTAAACAATCCCGATGTTTCAAGTCGGAGGTGACAACGTTAAATAGTAGTGTTATACCCCATGCTCATGTTTAGCAAAGCCCAATTCTTTCCCACCTGCGGTCCCCGCTTTTTAAGTACGCCATCGGCCGAGGGAACACTCCATGGACATGTGTGCCAGTATGGGTATCATGCGTCGCAGCGGCCTGCGCCCAGGGCGGTTAGTGGACCGTGGCCGAGCCTGCGCCGATAGGGCTCCTGCCCCGGGCCGGGTCGATCGATCCTGTCGATCACCCCGCAACCCCACACGTTGAACCGTTTGAAAGCGGTCAATCGAATTGATACGGCTGTGCTTTAGCTGTCTTGCTTTTTTGCCGTGCTCGCATGGGTCGCTTCCAAGTGTAGTGCTGACCAGTGCCTAAAAACAATTAGTCGCCTAGCCGCTCCTCAGGGCCGGGTAGGGGGACCAGTGCCTGGATTCTGGTTCTACCTGGGTCTCTCTCCTCTTTATTTTCCCCACGCCCATGCTGTGAGACCCGGGTAAAGTGAGACCGCACGTGAAATGCGAAGCTACGACAACGTTAAAGGCACACACCATTGTGCGCGGATTGCGGACTCAAACTGAGCGTAACTTCAGCCAATGGGGTCGAGCCCATCCTGCTGGTCTCCCGTGGTCCTAGCCGCATGTCAGCCTGAGGATATCCCGGGTTCTCAGTCCGCCATCAGTAGCGGCGGCGCGTGGTGATGACCAGTGTACTTGCGCCGCTTTACCCGCGCCCCAGGTATGCCCTAGACTTGCTGTGTGCCTACGCCTCGCTGGGTTTTTCAAAAGCCACGCGAAGCGCCGCGTCCTCTACAACGTCGCCCGCACCCAGACTCAGGGTACGCACAAACAACGAGGGTGGTGGACCCCCACCCGCCTAGCCCTCACGCGCGCGCCTGGGAGAAAGCACCCCGGCGGTGGACCGCGCGCTGTTACGCAACCCTGACCTTTCAGGCACGAAAGGAAGCCCGCCCGGCAAAACTAAGGTGGGAAGAGAAAAGGAGAACAGCCTCTCTAAAGTGTCAGCAGCTACAAAGGGCGAGCATCCACTATGATCGTGATAGTCGGCGGGCCTGCTGGCAGCGGTAAGTCCACGGTAGGTGGACTCGTCTCTGAGCAACTTCACACGCCGTTTATCGAGGGCGACTCCCTGCACCCTCAGGCAAATATTGACAAGATGTCGCACGGAATACCGCTCACCGATGAGGATCGCTGGGGCTGGCTGGAAAAGGTCGCCGAGGTCAGCGCACAAGAGGCGCGGAAGTCCAAAAGTGGCATCGCCGTAGCCGCGTGCTCGGCGCTGAAGAAGAGCTATCGGGACTGGATCCGCGAGAAGGCCGAGGGCGAGGTGGTCGTTTTTGTTTTTGTGGCGGTTGAGGAGCAGGAGCTCTTCAAACGCGTCCAGCACCGCCAAAACCATTTCATGAAGGCTGACATGGTCCACAGCCAGCTCCAGATCATGGAAGTTCCGAAACCGGACGAGCCAAACTGCATTGTGTACTGGAACTGCGCTGACGTCGACGACTGTGTTGCTAAAATCGAAAAAATCCGTGCGGGGCTACCAGCAGGGAAATAGCCGGGATCGTACGCCTTAAAACATACGGGCAGATCTTTGCTCACCCCCTCACTCCCTACGTCGTAGGACTGTGATCGTGGAGCTATATTGCACGTGTATGCTATGTAGGTGCGTGCCAAGTGGTGTGGGTCTCTCGCATGCCTAAATCTTATGAATGGTAATAATACCTACGTTATGGAGTGAGGCGATTTTTGCATTGGACTAAATCATTATACTAGATGCTAAACCGACGATGAGATGGCTCGTGATCCTAGCTAATTAGCATGCGCGCGTTTTGCTGAAGTACGCGGGGCATTGGATGGTGAAAGCCGTTGATTATGCTGCGCTGCAGCAGCGCCGGCATTCGCCGGGGGCCGCCCCGTCATTTTGATGGTATTTTTCTGGGCGCTACGCTGCTCAGAAAGCGCTTTGTTCGGCTTGCTGAGAAGCTCCATGAACTGTGCATCACACAGGCGGCGCAGATCTGTCGCGCCCTCGCGATCAACAAAGTTGCATGGAAACCTGTAGCTCAGCCACAAGAACAGCGTGAGCGTTTTATGTACAATTTCGAGTGCTTGGCTCACCGCTTTGCCACTCCCGAGGATGTCGATGATGCTAGGAAACATCTGCATCGCGTTTACTGAGTCTCCGCGCGCAATAACCCGGCACATATCCGTGAACGCCTCGGCGACGGCAGGCAAATGCGACGGGACGGGAGCGTTCGACAGCAGCATACGGTCATCGAATGAGAGATTTCGCACGCGGTCGAAGAGCGCGGCAATCTCTGTTGCCGTGCCAGGATTAGGTCGGCGGTAGTGGGGCCCGACCAGGCTTGCCTGAATAACCGACTTCAAGATGTGACTGAAGCTGACACCGCGGCTCTCAGTCCCGACGGTTGTCGACTTAACGACCTGTGGATGCGGAAGTAGAACGGCGCGCTCGATGGTCGGCGTCGGCGTCACGAGAGCATGCTTAATGGCCGGGAGATCCTTCTCTTTCAGACACACGACTGATCCCTCAACGCCATCGGACCCCGTTGAAGTGCGGAAGCGACCTGCGCGGCCCGCAATCTGTTTGATCTCACTAATTGTGAGCTGGCGCATACGTGTTCCGTCGAACTTCGCCAGCGTCGTAAAAATGACGCGCTTAATGCTAAGATTGAGGCCCATGCCAATTGCATCACTCGCAACGAGAAAGTCGACGCCATTATCCGGTGTATTGAATAGGCGTGCCTGCTCGGCACGGATCTCAGGCGGCAGCGAGCCGTAAATAATTGCGCACCGCATCTTGTTTCCGTGAGATTGTAGAATGCGGTCGCGAGTCTCCTGGACTTGGCGCTTTGTAAAGCAGACGATGCAGTCCCCTGGCTGAATTGCTTGATAGAGAGAGGGAACTTTCTTCTTCTTATGGTTCGACAGCTTGCCGTCCGAGCTGCTGGCGTTGCTCTTAGCGCTGGTGCCACTGCCTGACGAGGCAAGGAGCGGTTTTGAATCGAGTACGAGCGGCGATAAGCGCTCGTACCTATGTACAGTGAGTGTGTCGCCCGTATCGGCGACAAGTTTACGGACGATCTGTTCGCTGCTAGGATCGCCGCACAGATGCAGGGTCTTTGCCTTTGCACCTAGGAAACTGCGCGTCCATGCCCAACCACGGTCGGGGTCCTCGAGCATCTGGATCTCATCTATCACGGCAACGTCCATCTCTGTTGTCAGGTCCATCATCTCGACCGTGCCACTGTTTAGAAGCGCACCCTCTTTGCGCATGACCTCGTCACCGGTGACGAGATTGCAAGGAATATTCTCGGCTTCCATACGGTCATAGATCTCGCGCGCGAGCATGCGCAGTGGACCGGCGTAGAACCCTGTCCGCGCGGCCTTGAATGCAAGCAGAGCCGTGTAGCTCTTCCCCGAATTTGTGGGACCAATGTGCAGGTGCACATCGCGGCGAATGCGTCGCGCCATCGGGAAGAGCCGGGCCGGGCTCGTCATGTCAATTGGCCGAAGGAGATGGCTAGATGTCGTTGATTTGTCGATTTTGCCCTCAACAAGCACACGCCGCTGGTTGCCACTGCCAGGAGACGCTCGCAGAAGCTGCTGTGGGAGGCCTCGCCTGCTAGACTTATGCGCTGCCTTAAGCGAGCGCCATCGTACAATGTTTAACGGCTGCAAATGCCGTCCTACTAGCATAGCACGGCAGGTGCAGCTGCGGAGACGAAAGGTCTGAAATTTCGAAACCGCTCGAGTAACGGACGCTGAGAAGTCACAACCGCTGACTACTACGGTGTGAATATTTTGTGGCCTAGCAAGAGCACTCGAGGAAGGCGAAATATCAGCGCCTGCAATCTATCACAGGATCATGACGGCTCTCAATCTAGAAGGAAATAGAAGTTGTAAAATTAGGGACTGAGCTCACCGTGATATATTTCCTGATAGTGCGTCGTCAGCAAAAAGATTCTCGATCGCTGAAACAAATTTAATATATGCAGAGATTATTTGATGTTAAAATCAGCAGCTTCGGCTCAGCCTCTCGCCAGTAGCCCCTGCGAGCCACAGCACGGGAGATACCAGGCAACATGAGCATATGTCGAGGGAGTCCGAAGACCTCCCAACACAGGAGGTGTGGTGGTAGCGAGGAAGGGGAGGAATCCTACCCTACGTATGCGCACGAGCTGCTGATAAAGCCACGGCCCACGATCACCTACCCCGGGGTGGTACTGAATTTGTTTACCTCCTGTGACGTGGCTAATTCATATCTACTCAGCACCTGCAAATGACATATTTCGACGAGCTTCCGCGGAACTTCACAGATGTATTCGTCTATGAAGATGAAGGCGTGAATACGAGCGAGTTTCTTGCCGCGGCAGAGGGGGTCGTGAAGCTGTTTGACCTGCTCGGCAGTACTGCATTTGGAGTTGTGCAAAGCGACATGAATGGCAACATTGCGAAGATCCGCAAGCGCCAAGCGGCCGTGGGCCCTGATGAGGTCGGTAAGACACTGCAACAGATCGTGCTCAGTGAGGCTGGCCAGAGTAAGCGCGACGCGACGCAGGGTCTGCTGTGGCTCACGCGTGGGCTTCAGTTCACATATGTTGCGATCAAGCGCAATCTCGCGAACCCGAGCGAAGAGCTTTCGACGTCGTTCTCGACTGCATACAGCGAGACGCTGTCGAAGTACCACAGCTTCGTCGTAAAGCCTGTGTTCAAGCTCGCAATGAGCGCCGTACCGTATCGCAAAACGTTCTACGAGAAGCTTGGGTCCCCGCTAGAGACTGTGCAGAAGCAGCTCAGCGACTGGGTTAATGCCCTCGAGCGGATTGTCAAAATTATCATGTCATTCCTTGAGAGCGGCAACTACGCAAAGGGTCTTTGAGATTGTGCGATGCAGCGAGTTCTCGCTTTTACCACCCATGGTTGGCCCTATAGATGAAGGTAAGCGCTCGGTTGCCGGGCTGACTATCCTCCGTCGAACGCGAGCGCATGAGGTGTCTACACTCTAGTACCTCTTTTATCAGCGTGGAGGCAGCGTGCCGTGCACGCAGGTATATTTTCGCCTGCAACACGCATACCTTGAGGTTTCCGTACACTCCGAGAGGAAATCAGTTAGAAAAAACTCCTCATACTTCTATGTAACACGAACTTAACAACAATTGTGCTAATTACAAGTATATATACCATGCCTGTTAACAATGCATGGGGCTGATGTTCTGCTTTCGTTTTACTTGTACGCGGAGCTGCGTATGCATGCGAGTGTTCCTCTATGCAACCTCAGCCGCCGCCGGCATATGTCCGACCGCAGGCGGCCCATCCACCAGCGATACATGGTTTGGTCATCCAGTGCCTGCACGGGCAGACAGCGTGTCCAGCCTTTGGCGGCGGCAGCTATAGGTAGCGGCATCACGTCATCTCGGTGCTTCCATAACGCCGCCTATCCCCGTTGGGAGGAGGACGAGTCATCCGCTATAAAGACTGACAGACGAACGGGAGGGTCCAGTAAGCCATCGGCTAGACAGGTTCCGCGCCACAAAAGATAGTCGGATACTCCGGAGTAGACATATATCAGACGGCAGTAAGAGGTTACTACTCATCCTTTGCAGAGAAAATGTGCCGATTCATGATATACAAGGGCGAAGATACGCTCCGGCTCGAGCATCTTCTTACCCGGCCAGCACATTCGATCATCAATCAATCCTACGATAGCCGGCTGCGTCTCGACTCGCGGCGGCCCATCAATGGTGATGGATTTGGCGTCGGATACTACCCGGATGATACCGAGCCCGATGAGGAGCGTGGTCCTTGCGTGTACTGCGCGACCACCCCTGCGTGGAACAACCTGAACCTTGAGAGGCTAGCGTCGAAGACGCGCAGCAAACTCGTGTTCGCCCACGTTCGCGCCTCGACTTCCGGCGTGCTATCTGAGACAAACTGCCACCCTTTCGTATACCACACCCTCATGTTTATGCACAACGGAGGCGTCTCGAACTTCCCGAACCTGAAGCGCCGGCTGTGCGCCCACATCAAGGAGAAGTACTTCTTATTTATTCAAGGCTCCACAGACTCGGAGGCTTGCTTTGCACTCTTCCTCGACTCAATGGACCGTCTCGGCGTTGATCCGGCCGATCCGAACGGCGACTTCCCGTACGAGATCATGGAGCAGGCTATGCTCACCACGATTGATCTTCTTGTTAAATGGTCTCTTGAGGCCGCGAAGGATCTGGGAATCGAGTTCCCGGAGCCCTCGCTGTTGAATTTTGCTGTCACCGATGGTGAGACCGTTGTTGTGAGCCGCTACGTGAGCTCGCGCAATGAGGAGGCTGCCTCTCTGTATTATAGCACGGGTACGCGCTTCTACGAATATGAACCGGGCCAGTATCGTATGGAGCGCTGCCATCGCATGAACACTATTGCCATGGTCGCGTCCGAGCCGCTCACGTTTGAGCGCTCCGACTGGATCGCGATTCCTACAAACACTATTCTCGTCATCAGGAAGAGCCCGAGTAGCATGCTTCTGCGCCCGATCAAGGACCAGTTTTATGTTGATGATCCGACAAAGATGCGAAGCAGCGATCTCATGGTTAAGAAGGGTCTTGCAAGCCCGCTCGTCGAGCCGTCGCGCCGCACCCAACTCGGCTCGCAGCGCGGCGTACCACCGCTAGGACGCGAGGGCCGCAAGCAAGAAATCACTGCATTATGATGCGGGCCTCTCGTGCCTTGTAATGCATGTATGCGTCTGCATTTGCAACCCCGGTCTTCCGTTGTTAATCTACATTTTCCTCCCTAAGCGGCTGGGGAAGTTTTTAAATCTGTATCTTTAGTCACTGTACATTGCCTTGAGACGTTAAGTATGCTGATGCTGGATGCTTTCGCAGCGGCTTATGCTCTAGAAGACTGGGTGTTAGGCTTGAGGCTCAGGCACAGTCTCCTCTGTTCGCGAGGGCTCTTCAACCGCCATGCTAGGCTCAGTCTTCACGGCACCAGGGTCGCTCAAGTCTGCCTCCTCCGAGATGGCAGCCTCGGCGGTTTCTGGTTTCTTGGACCTGATGGGCGGAAGCTGCGCGAATGTGAGGTAGGACGTGTGGCTCTTGAACTCTGTCTCGGTCCACGAGATTGGCTTCCACGAGAACCCTGCGTCGCCCTCGCGCATATGCTTGCTACGGCCCCAAGGATTGAAGGCAGCATTCCCGGTGATCTCGCCGCGCAGCAGAGCCTTTTCCTCTTCGGTACGCTCCTCTTCGGGGCGGTCCATGGCTGCCCGCTTCCTCTTCTTGCGCACGAGACCCTCGTCGCGGCGCCGGCGCACATCACGCAAGACGTCCAGCGCCTCATCAACTTTGCGCACCATGCCTTGGTGGCCCTCCCACCGTTTGGCTTGGTTCTCAACCATCTCGATATTTCTGAAACCCTGCTGGTGCAGCGCGTCCACCGTCTTCGCGACCTGCTCAATGCACGGGCTAAAGCAGCACACATTCACGACCTTTGAACGGTCGAGCACACCTTCGTTGGATAGGAACGGAATAGCGGCCCACGGTGCCGGCAAATCTAGGAACACTGCCGTCGCGAGTGGCGCCTTGCCCTCGAGCTCAAATCCATCTTCGCACACGTTGCGGTGTGTCGCATTGATAATATGGCCAAGGCCGTGCTCGTTGAACTCATCAACAGCCTGTTGGTAGCGATCGAGGTGGTACTCGTACGTCCATACCTTCGACTCTTCGCTCGACACGGTACGTGCAAGCGCGTGCGTGAACGCCCCCGAGCCCGTTCCTGCTTCGATGACACTGCTGTCCGGGCCAACGCGTAGCCGCTGCACAATGTAGCTTGCATCGGGACTGTAAACGATCTGGGTGCGGTGTGGCAGGGACAAGGCCCACAGCTCTGGAGTTGGTGCAATTACGTGGACGAAACCGCGCCCCGTGCTAGATGGAAGCTGCGAGCCGAACCGCTTGCCAATTATGTCGTCATGTCGGAAGGGACCAAACTTCGTCTGTAGGCATTCTCCTGCTTGGATAGTTAGGGGCTTCACTGTGCCCCTTGATATCCAAACGAGGACCAGGTCCCCATCTTCAATAATTTTCTTGCTCTGCAGAAACATGTTTCCTTGGTAGTAGAACCAGGATGACGGGCTTCAATACCTTCTATGCTCTGCCCTCAAGTGCCCGGGTGGGTTCTTTTCACTCTGTCTTCCGCAGAGAAAACGGAATGGTTTTTACAAACTACGCCTCAGATGTGTGTGCACACACAGATTTTTGGAAGGGTAAATGAACCTGGGCAGGTCCCGGAAAAAATTAAGTAATCTGAAAAATTGGAGACTCCTTCTCATAGCGCGGACGTTACGCTGTGGAATTAAAACAGAGCCTCAGGCAAGAAAGCAGGACTACCCCGCTCTCCGTCAATGGCTCGAAAAGGTACGCGCAATGCGAGACCGCAGAACAAGTCGGCGAAAGCTAGCCGGAATCGCGCGCTCAATGCATTCGACACGGCGGTTGATGACCAGTACTACATGAAGGGGCTTCGCCAGCAGCAGGATATTGACTTGGAGCACATTGCTGATGACCGGATTCGCGAGCTGCTTAGCAACCAAGTTAATTCTGAAGATGATGAGGAAATCGACAGCGACGAAGCCATCGGTTCTGGCTCTGACATCTCTCTTTCAGAGCCAGAGAGTGAGAACGAGGACGAGTGGGGCGACAGCCTGGACGAGGCTGAGCTCCTTCCTCTGTCTGAAGTCTGGGATCTTGACGATGCTGAGAATGGCGTGGATACGAAGAAGTCGTCGGCGGCAGTTGCGACCACTGAGATCTCGGGCCTCTCCGAATCAGCATCAGAAGTTGAAGCGGAGTCGGGGTCGGGGTCGGAGTCCGAGTCGGAGTCCGAATCCGAGCCTGAGGGCAACTCGGAGTCCGAGAGCTTAGGATTGAGTGACAGCAACGTGTCGGACGATGAGGAGGACGACGATGACAATACTGACGCCCTACGCCGTGCAATCCAGCAAGTGAGCGGTGCTGGCAACCTTAGCCTAGCTGGTCAGAAGCTTGTCGAGGCAGGTGAGGAGAACCCATTTGCCCTTCCTTTATCTGCTGAAGGTGAAGATTTGTCGATCAGCGACCTCGCTCCTGGCGTCAGCGTTGGCAAAACCGTCGCCATGCCCGCACCGAAGCGCATCCAGGAACGTGCCGATCGCTCAGCTGCCTACAAGATCGCCAAAGAAGAGGTCAACAAGTGGGCAGATACCGTTCAGGCAAATCGCCAGGCCGAGCACCTGCAGTTTCCGATTAATGCACCGCAGGAAATGGAGATTGCCTCGCCGTTCGCGCCTTTCAAGGCGGACGCTCGCAGCGAGCTCGAAAAGAAGGTTGCTGCTATTTTGGAGACGAGTGCTTTGGCCGATGAGAACGCTATATCGACATTTGAGGAGCAGGCTCCTAGCACGCTGAGCGTCGAAGAGGTCAGGAAGCGGCGCGACCAACTCCGATTCATGCGGGAACTCATGTTCCGCGAGGAGCAGCGGGCGAAGCGCATCAAGAAAATCAAGTCAAAGAAGTACCGAAAGATCCACAAGAAGGAACGCGAACGCATGGCAGACCTTGAGCGCGAAGGTGAGTCCGGAGAGGATGCTGAGGAGGCAGAACTTGATCGTGCCGAGCGCGATCGCGTTCTTGAGCGCGCCACGCTGCGCCATAAAACCAACTCCAAGTGGGCGAAGCGCATGCTGTCTCAAGGGCTCACGCGTGACGCTGGCACACGCGCCGAGATCGAGGAGATGTTGCGCCAAGGCGACGCACTGCGCCAGAAGATTCGAGGGAATGAAGAGGACAGCGATAGTGTGGGCAACAGCGATGCAGACCTGGATCTCGAGGTCGAGGCTCAGCGTATAGAAGACAGCGCCAGCGCGACCCCCCAGAAGGGCGTTCTTGGCATGAAGTTCATGCGCGACGCTGAGGAGAAGCAGCGCGAGGCAAACAAGAGGTCTCTTCGCGACGACTACGATTCGGACAGCGAGAGCGAGCAGAATGCTGGCCGCAAGTCATTCACGCCAGCCGGGCAGCAGCTGAAGCGCGATATGAAGGCGCTTGAGGAGGAAGGCGTACTCGACGAAGACGACGATGAGCCGTCGAACGGTCTTGCCGCCAAGAGCGTGAAGAATACCAAGAAGCGGAGCCGTAGCGCTAGCAGCGGCAAGCTGGAGCGTGGTGACGAGGCTATCGAATTTCAGCGCGTTGATGAGCCGGTCTCAGAGTACGCGCCCCGGCAGTCTCGATCCTCGGCTTCAAGAGGTGCACCATCAAGACATGCTACTGATGAGGATGCCGTTGTTGAGGAGAATCCGTGGCTGAAGGCTGCCGCAGCATCATCTGGGCCAACTGGTTCTGGCAAAGGTACAGCGGCTGCGGTGAAGCTAGCCTCGAGATCACATAACCCCGTGGGCTCGAAAACTAGGTCGGCCAAGAACACCATCGTTGTGGAAAATACGCTCGGCGACTCGCTAGTGCGGGAAAAGGACCTTACGCTGCAGCAGCAAGATCTTGTTCGCCAGGCGTTCGCCGGCGATGACGTCGCGGCTGAGTTTGCTGCTGAAAAGCAGGCCGAGATCGACGAGGATGGCGACCAGGAGATCGACGAGACGCTTCCCGGATGGGGATCGTGGAGCAACGAGCAGCCGCGGGTCAGGAAGATTCGCAAGATTGCCGGCATCAACGAGAAGCAGCGCAAGGACTACAAGCGCCAGGGTGTAATTCTGAACGAGAAGGCTAACAAGAAGTCCGCGAAGTACGCAGCCAGCGCAGTCCCGTTCCCATTTGAGAACCGCCAGCAGTACGAGCGGTCGTTACGCATGCCGATCGGTCAGGAGTGGGTCACGAAGGATACGTTCCAGCGCCAGACGAAGCCGCGCGTGCTCGTGAAGCGCGGCACGGTGATCGATCCGCTGGAGAAGCCGCAGACAAACTAAGACGCTAGGAACTGCGGAGGCCGCAGCGGTGTGCGGCTGACGAACTATTGAAAATATAAGAGAAAGGGCCATGTGAAGCCCGCCCTTTAAATTTCCTCTTTATGTATGAATAAAGATGCTAAGGCACGACACCGCTAGCCACGCCATCTCCGACAAACTAAACCGCCACTCACAGCGATACCTGGGCGCCTCCGCGGCGTGTGCTCCTCTCTATTTTAATTACAAGGAATCGAGGCGGTCCTGGATTTCCTGCGAGCTCAGCGAGCGGAAGCGCGGACCTTGCGCGCCAGCCACGCCCTCGAAGCCGAGCATGTCATCGTTCGGCACGCCGACCACGCAGATCTCGACGTTATCGCCGGTCATCTCACCCTCAATGCTCTCTTTCAGCGTGAGTAGCGTGATGTGAATGGCGTCCTCGAGCTCGAGCTCTGGGTTCCACCGCTTCTCGAGGAACGTCTTCGCCGAGGAGGAGCCCTTGCCAATGGCTGTCGCCTTCCACGGGTAGTATGAACCGGATGGATCGATCTGGTAGAGGCCAAAGCCGTGGTCCTCGTCGTGGCCGGCGACCAGAAGGGACACGCCGTAGGGCCGCACGCCACCGGCCTGGGTGGCCTCCTGGACCGTGCGCGCGATGTCCTGCACCACAATACGCGTCGGTGGATACTCCTGGTAGATCTGTTTGTAGTTAGAGTGGGCAAGCTTGCGAGCCTTGTCCACGAGAACGCGGTAATCCGGGCCCATGCCAGAGTACACCATGCCGGTGTCCGGGGTGATCTGCGAGATTTTGGACAACGAGTCATTGTCGACTAAAGACGAGAGTGCCTTCTTCTCTGTCGCGAGCACGACGCCATTCTGCGCCTTGATTCCTACCGACGTCACGCCGTGGTTCACGGCCTGCAATGCGTACTCAATCTGGATAAGCTTGCCGTTCGGACTGAACGTCGTCAGCGAAAACGAGTATCGATCGGCCATTCTGCTGCTTCACACGATCTCGATGGTGCAGACAAAAGTATACGTCGTGAGAAGCTGGGCGTTTCTCGCGGAGGCGTTGGTGAGACTGCGGTGGTCGAAGGCGTTTGAGCTTAGGACCAGGAAACCCTGCGTAGTCAGCACGACCCAACGGTGGTGGAGGCAAAGGCTGGGCAGACCAAGCCAGAGGCAGCATTCGAATCACCGTGTATCTACCGGGATAAATACACTTTCAGTTATGGACTACATTGCAAATGCCGAGCAAAATGCGCTCTGACGCGCTACACACATAGTTGTCAATAAATAGGTCGTTCTGTAGGCATTTAAGCGCCGGCGCAGCCAGGACGACTCAAAGTACGCTCAGCTGAGGCTCAATTCAGGCTGCCTCAATCTGAGGAGGACTAGCAGCATACTCCTTTTCCTGAGCAGCGAAGAGGCGCGCCCAGAAATGCGGTGGCAGCTCAATCTGGTGCGCATAATTGCAGTTCAGCTGGCGCTGGCAAGCGCTGCCCTCGCGGCACACAGCAAGCGCCAGCGACCGCGACGGCAGCAGCTGCGCATAGATCGGCCGCTCGGCAAACCACCGCGAGTTCAGGCTGGCAACAACGGAGGCAGCGTCGCTGCTTGACGCAAACGAGAAGTATACGTTTCCCTTGAGATGTGGCGAGTCGTTGGCTGCAACAAACATTTCATGCACAGGTGCAAGCAGCGCAACCTCGACAAACAAGCTTTCCACAAAAGCCTCGAGATCGGGCCCGTTGTATGCGGGAATTGGTAGTCCCACGATCATCAGCGCGGGCGATGAGTCCGGCGCCGTGTGCCGACGGACGCACTTAGCGCCGTGGCGACACGCGCCAACCTTATAGAAGAATTGGCACTCCTCGTGGCTCGGAAGGCCAGTGCAGGCCGCCATTATCAGAGCACGCTAGTGTCAGGCAGGCTGGGAAAAATCAACCGCTCCACACCAGCGTTTGCAATTAGTGGGTAGGGGTTTCACGAGTCCTGGCGATTACGACGCCTCTCACGAGACGCCCCCACCCCTAGCGGTTTAGGCGCGCACATAGGGGCGGCTGTGCATGCGCCACTGATAGCAGCAGCCAGGGGTCATCGAATGGGCGCGGACGGAGGCTCTATAGCGAAGCGGTCCGAGCTGGTGGCTCCTGTAGCCAGCGTGGATGGTAGGCTGGGGACTATTGGCGTCGCTGCGGCGTCCTCTGGCGCTCGCAGCGGCTCCTTGACGCCGGCCGATGCTTGGCGATGGTGCGCACTAGGCGATTGTTTACTCGAAGATCCGATTGTCAGTGATGCTGCCGGTGCGCTGTACAACAAGAAGTCCGTTCTTGAGTACCTGCTTGGCCAGCTGCCGGCCTCAGCGCGACCGCGTGTACCGATCCGTCAGCTTCGTGACGTTGTTGAGCTGCATCGCGAGCTATCCAACGGCCGTTGGATCGATCCGCTTACGCGCAAAGACCTCGCTGAGGAGGCGCTCTCTGAGGCATTTGGCTACATCGCGCAGTGCGGGCACGTCTCGTCGCGCGCAATGCTCGATGCGTCCGAGGCGTGTCCTGTGTGCGAGCAGTCGTTCGACGACTACGTCATTTTAAATCCGCGCACCAGCGACGCCGAGCTGCACAATGCTCGGCGTCGTGAGCGCCTCAAGGAACTCGGGCTGTCGAATAGCCTGCGCACCGCACAGCGCACGGCCAAGCGGTCGTCCAACAAGCGCGACGCCCGCGACCGCGACGAGCTGCGCCGCGCTGGCGGGCAAAAACACTTTCGCCACTCCTAATAGAAGCATTTCATACCCCTTTGTTTTTTGTTGTTAGCGTTTAGAGGAGACGGTCTGAACTAATGCTGGTGCTCGGCTCGTAACCTTCTCAGTCCTTATTTTCGACGATCCATGGCCACCCTCTCTAACTTTCCAAACCCCATGTTGGTGGGGCAAGCGCTTGAATTCAGTTTTTAGTGTTTAACTATGTACATACTGTGGTTATAAGACGTTCCCGCAGCTCACCGTTTCGTGGCAGCAAGGTGATGCTACCTGCGCGATAAACGCTGGCAACGCCTATACCAGTGCTGCTGCCGGCAATGCAAGCCGCGACGCGGAGTAAATCCACGAAGCCAGCCAGGTCCTATGCACACACCCTATGCGCACGCCTTGTGCGCAGTGTGTTGTGGCCATTCCAGCAGATGGTCCCGATGGCAGCGTTGGTCTAGGCCGAGTGGAGCACAAAATGGAAGGAAAGGCCAAATTGGAAGCTGGCCGGCACAGAGCGCACCCCAGGTGCGAAGTGGATGCTTGATAGCTCATTGGCGCGGCGACTCTTCGTTGTCGACAACCCTTTCTTGGAACTCAGCCACCTCCTCGGCCTTGTTGAGCAGGACGTTCCGCTGCTTCCGCTCGTAGTTGTGGTGCAGCGCGCTGCCGATCCCGTACATCATATAACCCGAGTATCCGAGAATCCCGAGCACCGTCAACCGGTGAATGACGTCTGCTCCTTGCACATACCAGGGTCGTCCCGACATTGGTTTCTTCTTCTTCTGTGTCAGATTCTAGAGAAGCCCAACCTGATTTTGGTTGTGGGTTAGGGATTAGCGGCGGCGATGCGCTGTGCGGTGTAGGCACCCCAGCTTTCACATTCGAATTGTGCGAAGTCGACCATGCCAAAGTTGTGTTGAAATACCGAGCAAGAATTGGCAAATATGCGAGCTTCAGGTAGAGCTTTCCAGAGCGCAATTGACCTTCACAATTAGCTCTCGCAGCTCTTTATGGCTAAGCTCAATGGGCCCTCTCAATGGTCTTTGGAGTGCGCGCGCGTCGCTGTGACGCCAGACCCATAAGGACACTGCATTGGTTGAGGTTTTCGAACGATTTATTTATGTAGAGATCTGTGGATTAATCTAGAGATCTGTCTTGAGAAGCTGGTTAGAACCGAGGAGACGGCTCAGGTATCCGCGGAGCTGGCGACCCGTGTTGCGGAAGTGGAAGCTTAGCTTCTCGCCGAGCGTCTTCGGCGGGGACTCACCGTGCACGAAGTAATAGTAGCGCTCCTTGGCAGCAGCCACTAGGTCGTCCTTCTTGCCCTCGACTTCGGCGCCAAATTCAGACAGGTAGTCCTTCAGGTCCTCAATGCTCCAGTGGTGGAACGTCTTCTCCGAGGCCTCCTTCCATTGGCCCCACTTCGAGATGGCGGCCTCGCGCGCCTCCTCGCTCTTCTCCTTAAAAGAGGCCGCGGCCTCATCACCTTTCTCCCTGATCGTCTCCGCGACCTCTTCGCCCTTCTTCTGTCCGTCGGCGTAGCCGCGCTCGAACGCAGTGCTAAGGCGCTGCACCAGCTCGCGACGAGAACCATCAACGCGCTCGCCCAGAGCAGACAGCTTCTGTTTCAGCTCGTCGTGGCTCCAGCCATCGAACCAGTACGTACCCGTAGGATCGTTGAAGTTGATGGGCAGCCGGTGCTTCACGCGCGCAACATGAGCAAGAAGTTGGTCACGCGTCGAGTGCTGGGGCACATTGAACCCACGCGCGTCGAGGAATTGCTTCAGGCGCGAGTCCGACCACTTGCTCCAGATGCTCTCGCCAGCCGCCGCGGACGCATCGGCCACAGCCTCAGCGGACTTCGTGTAGAACTCCTTGCCCTTTTGCAGCAGCGCTTTCTCGTAGTCCTTGCTCTGCTCAGCCCAGTCGCGGATGTCCTCGAGCAACCACTCCTTGTGCTTCTTCGCCTCTGCGAGGGCATTCTTGCCCTGCTGTTTAATACCGTGCGCCTCCAAGAAAGCGTCGATGCTTTCAGGATCAAACGCCTCAATTACGCTGTCCTTTACGAGCCCAGCGCTGTCGGTAATGTCATAGCCGATGTTTTCGAGGTTTGCCTTGATACGATCCGACTTCGAGTCCTTGAAGAAGAGTGAGCCTTGAGCGGCACCGCTCAGGAGCGCGAACGACAGAATGCTTAAGATCTTCATCCTACTGGTCAGCGGTTACACAATTGAAACCTTACTAGAATGTGTAGTTCCTTGATTCAGATTTATGGGCCGTTAGTTATATGCACGCCCTGGCAGCGAAATTACCCTAACCATGCACCCGACGTTGCTGCATATTGCTCGTAGGTCTCCGCATTTTCCACATGGAAGGTGCTGCCTGATGCTGCTTGGAACACTGCCCGCATACTGTAGCCGATGAGCGAAGTGTATGTTCTGGCCATTCCACCTTCTGTCCGAGACATGCATTCCAGGCACACACGAAAGAGTCTTGGGCCTCAAGGAGGAGGGTCCCATCCTCCACGGGACCCGGCAGGACGCACTCCTGACGACGCCGGTGGGGTCTGCCATAGACCGCGATTCCACACATAGAGCAAGGTCACGGGATGCCCCCTAGCCTGAGCTGGGCGACGTGACCCAGCGTGACAGGGCGGGCGACCAGGCATAACCGATCTATGCGGCTGCATGATCCATTACAAGCAAGAACCCTACCTAGAGCTTGCAGCATTGGGCGCGGGTCGACCTGGCTCAATAAATGACCTTGAGACATCCTGCCAGCCACAGCCGGCTCGCTTAAACTAATGCTCCACTATGAAAAATCTTCAACTATCCTGACCCATAATGATATGGTCTCGAAAAATACGACTGTTTCTTATAGCTCATAATACGTAAAGCGGCATACTGCGCTCATCACTCATGTGTTACGGGGCCTGGTTTGTTAGCACAACCTATGCACTTGCCGCAAGTGTTACAATGTGGAAGCGCGCGCAGGGTTCTGTCCCATGATCGCCATAAAACGTCGCAATGAGGCTTATTCAATGCCCATCACAGCCAGTTTCTCGCGCACGAGCAGTATAAGTATAAGCCGGCATGAGGCGGTAGCCGCCCTCTTCCGCCCCATGTTCGAGATCTGAGAACGTTTCGGTGGAATTATGCCCATTGAATTCGGCACAAGCTGGTAAACTGGGGTGAAAAAATTGCAACATCCGGAGCGAGCATGCTAAGAGGCCACCGCCCTCGGATTATTTCAGTTAGGATTTTAGTTGGCTGTTGTTCGATAAGACGCAGACCAGGATACGACTTTTTGGCGACACCCGCCCGTAAGGTGTGCTGGGTTCAAGAGGCGGGCACGGGTTACGGGTAGTGCGAGAAAGGTTTCGCAGGCGGGTTTAAACGCTCGGCGAAGTGTTGGAGAGGGTGGGCAGCGTAATTTTCACGTCGGTTTGACAGCGGTGTAGCCTTAGGATAATCATCGAAAAATGTCGCTGGGCGTGGGTGGATTCGATCCGACTGCGCGGAAGAAGTCCTTCTCGGAGATGACGCCACAAGAGCAAGGCGAGGCGGGCGCCATGGCCATGATGAATTTCATGCAGAGCTGCCCGGGCAAGACGGTGACGGCGGGCATTATGGGATTCGGTCTTGGTGGTGTCTTCGGCTTTTTCATGTCGAGTTTGTCTTATGATACAGCAATGGGCACAACAGAGGCGGCCAAGATCGCTCATTTGCCATTTCGCCAACAAATGAAGATTCAGTTCAGCGACATGTTCAAGCGTGCCTATTCGTCGGCCCGCAACTTCGGTAAAGTTGGCGCGATTTACTCGGGCGTCGAGTGCTGTGTGGAGTCTTTGCGTGCAAGGGATGATATTTATAACAGTATAGCCGCTGGCGGCATAACTGGCGCGGGTCTTGCCATACGTGGTGGGCCTGGTGGAGCAGCGCTCGGCGCCGCTGGTTTTGCGCTATTCTCATTTGCAATTGAAACTTATCTGCGCTCGGATAACAAACTGCCACCATCAACTGACGAGGATTGGTAAAAATGGACAGATTCATTTAGCCTCGCAGCACCGGTATGACGGCATGCTATTGCCGTGCTTTTTCTGTACATAGATGCGACTCAACCAAAGCATAATTCATATAGTTGCGTAAGAAAGAAAGCAACGCTGAAATAACGCGAATCAGTCAGTCACTAATAGGTGGGAACGGTTATGAACAGACCGGCCTAGCCCGGGATGAAGTCGGCTGCTGGGGTTTGTTCGACGCGCGCAGGACTGGAAAAGCAGAGATTGGAGCAACAATGTGTTGGATTATATTATGCTAATAGAATAGGTTCGTTAAACGTCAATAATAAGAATAGGTTTGGCGGTTGGGATTACTGCTCATGACGTGAGGGGCATTATATCAGCGATATCGCTGTCAACGGGAATGTGATACCGCTTCATCTCTTCTAATACGATCGATGCCTCAGACTGCTTCCCATTCGTAATATACGATTCAATGAGTGCTTTGAAGATGCTGCGATCAGGAAGCACCCGACTATTACGAATCAGCCCTCGGTAAAAATCGCGAGCACCCTCGAAATCTTTGAACAGAACGCCGCGGGCACGGAGCAGCGTCGCGAAGCATTGAGTCGTGATGGGGGCCCCGTCGTGCCGCATAAGCGAGAGAACCTTGTCAGCGCTCGACAGCGAAGGCTTTTGCGCCTGATGCGCGAGCAGGTAGGCCTCCATCAAGAGGCGATACGTGTATGGCGTGGCCATGGTGCCAGTCGAGCGCAGCTCAGCGAACACGTCAATGGCCATATTGCGATGCGCCTTGACATGGACAAAAAAGTGCATAAGGTGATTGAACGTTTTGATCTCGAGAAGCGTCTTAACCATCGGATTGAGGCTCTTGAGCATGGCGAACGCCTTCTCGCCCTGTCCGTCTCGAACATACATCCTGATGAGGGCGTCCCATGCGGGGACAATAGGCTGGAACTGGAGCTCTTTCATCTCAGTCATAAGTGCCTCAGCTTGCGCGACCTCGGAGCTATCGGCTAGCACGATCAGAGTGGCGTTGTATATTTGCGGCGTGCTAACAAACGGAGCGTCATTCTTAGCTTCCTGGAACAGACGCATGGCGACCGCGCCATTTTTGCTCGTCCTGATCAGAGAAGAATACACAGGTGCAGTAGGGTATACGCCGAGATCCTGAATGAGGAACTCTCTGGCGCGCATTGCCAGTGTGTGATCGACCGGAGCGGCGTGCATTGCTAGCGCATTCAGCGATACCTGCGTCTTCGGCATGATCGCAAACAAGGCATGGAGTTGATCGAGAGACTCGTTATTAGCACACGCCTTGATCAGTGCACCCACAGCACTCGGGCTGACCTCCTGGCGGCGGCGTAGCTGGTTCTTGAACAAGCTGAAGGCATGATCGAACCCATTCGGAGCGAGCGCATAACGCTGAATGGCCAGTGACTCTTCAGCGATAACCTTCGCACGGCGCTTCATGTCCGTCGGGTATTTCCTGAGGAAGAGTGCGACCAGCGCATCAGGATCCTTGGTCAACATAAGTGCCTCCTCGACAATGTCGCGCTCCTCATTCGTGAAATCAGACTTGAGCGCAATCGCGTCCTCCGTGAACATCGTGAGAAGACGAAGGACAAGCAATTGCGAGTCATCGGTAGAGAGTGAGTTGCGTGTGGCAAGGTGTGCAAGGGTGATCACAATAGTCTTAACTGTATCGCTATCGATAAGCTCAGACAGCTCGTGGGGCGCGCCAATTCTTGCCGCCGCAATCACATCAAGTACAAGATTTCTCGCAACAGTGCTGAGAATAACCACGGGGAATATGCGAATAGCTACCTCAAGGCAAAGCTGCCCTCTATTCTGAAACATGCGCACTACATCTGTCGCGATCTCTTGGTCAACGAAGCTTCGCAGCTCGCTATTGAGAAGCTCGGTTTCAAGCTTAGGAATCTGCCAAGCGAAGACATCCGCGGCGAGCATCTGCTGCCCAGAGCTGCTGAGAAGGTCCACAACCTCGGTAAGCGTCACAGCGTCCCATGTGGCATCGTGCAGTCGCGACTCGCGGATCGCCATATATAGAGGCTCTAGCTGGCCAGCAGCGACGCATAAACGCAGATATGCATTTCGACCAGTTGATAGCTCATCCTGATCATTGCTGGCACTTCCGTTGCCGCTGCCGCTGCCGCCACCACCATCAATAAGGCGATAAAATAACTGGGTGGCAGATGCAAGATGCTCCCCAGCCTCAGACGGAGGGATAGCACTTATCGCTGCTCCTATCTCACTAGTACTGGCGTTAATTTGATCCGCCCACATCCTTGCCGTAGACACGAGGCCGCTAGATGTGAACCCGGTAAGAAGACTCTGACGTAGATATGCGGGCGTCCCACATCCCGAGAAGAACGCGATAGCCCCGCGCGGCTCCTGTAGCCTAAAATAAGAGTTCAGCATAAGCGACTGTGCCGCCTCCGACCGCTGGATATCTTCAGGGAGAGAAGTGAACTTTTCAGCAGCGAGTGCAATGGTTGGCTGCGCGGCGATGAGCTCCACGACCGAAGGAGATGTGGTATCCAAAATAGTATCTGGAACATCGATTTTAGCACGGATGCAGGCCGCGACAGCGCGGTCAAGACTCGACTGCAGATGCGCATCAAGCGTGCCTTCGTGCGATGCGAGAACAGCCTGCAGGATGTTGACCGCCAGAGTCAGATGTTCCTCCACGGCGAGACCCTCGTAGATCTCGTCCACGGACTCAAGCAGCTCACGGTCTGCACCAAGCACGCTAATAAGCTTCGCGCGGCGGCTGAGGAGGGTATCGGCTCCTTCGAGGAGCTCGTTCACCACGATAGAGTACGTTGTCATGTTCGGCTTGATACCGCGGGCGAGCATCTTCTCATATGCCTCCAACAAAATGACAACGTCGCCCGAGGATGCCAATGAGCGCAGAACCATATTATAAGCATCTATGGGCAGATTGTCTTGCATGGACTCGAGGGTCTCAAAGGTAGCGAGGACAGCATTGTGCGATCCAATGTCTTGGAGCCGCCGCATGCGCAGAAGCATGTCGTCCGTGCTCAGGACAGTTTCACCAAAATCAATGCCACTGTCGAATTCATCCTTGTCGCGGCGTTCGGCACGATATGCGAGCTTGGGAGCCGCCGGCCGGTATTCGGAGCCGAGAGCGAGGCGCGCAGGTGCCCGCCGTGGCGACGAGCTCGGCCGCGACGCAACCTCCTCCTTTGTCTCGTCCTCATGGAAAAGTTGGTGCGGCGCAGCACCGCAATTCGCGCCACCAGACAACGCGAGGTACGGGTTGCCTATGCCGCCTCCGGAATCCGCAGATGAGCCAGAATTACCAGCACCGCGACCATCAAAATACGGCGCTAGCTGCGACTGCTGGTGACGTGTGAATTGCGGCGTCGACACGAAGAAGCCAGGCCCTGCCTGGGACTGGCCCGACGCAGACGTGCCCCATAGGTTTTTTGACTTTGCCGACGCGAAGGTCGACCGCGAGATTGACGACGCGGATTTGTGGAAGATCATTGTTAACTAGCGGGAAATTAATCCCGTTCCTGAATACACCTCGAAGGAGGTGCCTTTAGGAAGCGAGGGAAAGGAAATGCACCTTGTGCCGCGCTCAGACGGATCTTGAGATGTGCGATTTTTAAATGATTACATTTCGCGGCGCGAGAGCGTCGCTCGATGGGTCATAAATGCCCTTGCCCTACACCGACCTGAGATGCTTCCACGCAGGCCTTGTTGGCTGTAATTGGCCTTACACGTTAGCACTAGTATGGCAGGCATATGCAGGGTAGCCCAGGAACGAATCGGCGGATCTGTGGCCCGGTCCCTAGCGCATAGAGTGTGTCTGCGTCGCTGCTAGGGGTCTCCTTACGGCCCTTCTCGTGCCGGCTCTTCGCAACAGCCAATACTATTATTAAATACGGTCTTCAGGCCTAATTCAGTGTTCCGCAATAACGCCGAGGCATTGGCCGATTGTACTCGGATTAGATTGCGTAACACCAGTGATCTCGCGACGGCTCCTGCGGAGCTGCGCGTCATCCTTGCGCTTTAACAGGCTGTGCGTTTTTTTAGCAGGCACCTGGCATTTTTCCGCCACCGCGACGGAAGTACTGGAGATTAGATATATACGCATTACATTAGATCAAATTCATTTATATTAGAGCTTGCTCGTAGCTTCTATGCTTTGAATCAGTTTGTCAAGTGCGTCCTGGCTGTACGTTTTCGTCCAGGGCCAGCGCATGTCCTGCGACGCAAATTGAGAAAGAATGCGCGATTCTAGCCTAGCGTCAGCAATTGCCGAGACTGCCATGTAGAAAGCGAACGGCATGAGCACGGCAAGGAAGACTAGTATTAGGCGCGATGGAGGCGCGAGGCGTCTTGCCGAGGCATTTACTGTTGCTGGTGGGTCATGAGTTTCTGGAGCCACCTGAGCCAGTATTTCCGATCGTGTGGATGCCGGTCCAACGCCACCTCCCACTCTAAGATCGGCGGTACCCTTAACAGCGTTGGAGGGTGAATCCACAGCCACAGTGCCCTCGGCCTGCGAGTCAGCAGGTTCTTCATTTTTATTGCTTACCCCTTTATCGACTGTGGCCATTGCCCGCCTGCGATATGGCCCACTACGGGTGACTGGTGGCGGTGGTGCACGATAGTTATGCGCGGCGGTAGCATCCAGAGCCGAAGCCGGGGGTTGTGTGTCGTCAGGGGTTTCCGGTTTGATATCAAAAAGTTGCGAATGCTGATCCGGAAGTGATTCATAAGACTCCTCCTTAAGAGCGAGACCGGGATGCTGTGGCGCCTTAGTGCCGTATGTCTCCTGCAGTGCTTCTCGCGGCCTCAACCTGCTGCTGCTGCTGTTCCAGCCATCCTCCACCGTAGCAGGCGCCTGTGTTACCGAATCTCGCCCGCGATGCCATAATTGGGGTGCTGCCTGCCGTAGCGCATGGTATGGTCGTCGCCGAGAATCATGCCGAGGGTCTGGTGGCCACGATCCACGATTGTCTGCACCAGCCGCAGCTGTAGCGATTGAATAGCGCTGGCGCCTAGGGTTCTTTGAAACTTTAGCCCCGGGAGGAGCCGTCTGGTTCGCCGCAATATCCACTGCATCGCTATAGCTCATATATGACTCTCTTGGTTTGCTTATCCGCGTCCCAGCAGCCCCATCTCGTTGTTCACGAAACCGCTTGAGGGTTTCCGCACGGTGCTCTAGTATATCATGAGACAGGGCTTTCAGTTTTTCTGCCGATGCCACAGGCCGGCTCATGCTGCTCCCCTTATGGGCGTGCAATTGAACCGTTTCCGTCAACCAAGAGCACTAGCGCGAGCTAATGTTTATCCTATAGGGTTTGGGTTAGAATACATCGAGCATACTCACGTGCAGCTCGCTTGCATTCCGCGGGCGCAGGTGCACAGGCACCCATCTACCGGTTTTGGCTGACGTTGGCTTCATAGCTGCGGTGCCTGGTTTCAGGCATGCTTGGGAGTCCCTGGTGGCAGCTAAGCATTCACAGAACACAGATTTGAATATAAGTATATGTTAAGTCGTATAGGGAAAAGGAAACCTTCGGATTCGAGCAGGCGCGGCTGTCTAGCAATGTGCCCAGTTTAGCCGCGCCTTCATCCTCTTGCTTCCGCCGGTCGCTGCCGCCCTTGCTCCCACTTTCATATAGCACTACCAGCTGCCTATTGCGCCTATTTTCATTAATATATTGCGGATCTGGCACCTTGAGGGCCTCTTCCGTGAGTTGCTGGGTTACGTTTTGATTGCTGTGTCCTATGAAGGCAGGCCAACCAGTATCTAGTCATCTCCAAGACCATCGAGAAAGTCTGTTGATGGACAGAAAAACAAGTTACCAGTTGCAGCCGTGCTGTAGTCCAGAATGCGGTCGTAGTTGCCCTCAGGCTTGCCGACAAACATGTTGTTCAGCATTGTCTCCGTGACGGAGGGGGACTTGGCATATCCGATGAAAAATGTGCCAAACTCACCTTTCTCAATCGATCCGAATGGCATATTGTCGCGCAGAATGTCAAGATCATTGCCCTCGTCGTCTTCGATGCTTGTGAGAACGTTGTGCGAGTAGGATTCCTTCTCGTCGTCCTCGAGCTCAATGTCGGAGAGCTTTTTGCGGCCGATAATCTTCTCTTGTCTCTCGGTCGAGAGCGCTTCCCACGACTTCAGGTCGTGAAGATACTTTTGGATGATGACGTAGCTGGATCCTGTGTACTCTGCATCGTCACCTTCACCGATCAGCGTGGCATTGAGGCGTGAAATGCCAGTGGGGTTCTCAGTGCCGTCAACAAAGCCAAGCAGATCGCGCATGTCGAAGTTCTTAAAGCCGTGTACTTCGTCAATAACCTTTGCCGCTCCTTCTAGCTTGCGCGTGATCTGGTATCCCAACTCAAAGCACAGATCCATGGTTGGTCCCCTAATATGGAAGAAGAGGTCTCCTGGCGTCGAGGGTGCATGCTTCGCTCCCTTAATCTCCTTGAACGGGTGGAGCTCTTTCGGCCGCGGGAACTTGCCCTGGAATATTTTGTCCCAGGCGTCGGATCCGATGCCCCCAATACACGTTGTTGTGGATGTTGCATCGCGGAAGCCTACTCCGCGCGTGAGTCCTGAAAGGTTACCCAGCACCCCAGTTACCTGCTCAGGATTTGCAGAATCCTCGAGTTTTAAGGTTAGAAACAATGCGGAAGCCGTAAGGTTCTCGTTAATCGCTTGAGGACTAACCTGCGATGCAAGGTGCGGACACACTGTACTGCTCAATTTCATTCTTTTTGGCTCCATAAGAAATCGGACTCTTTGCAAACCACGAAGCATTCAGCTTGCTACGCAGATAAACCAATTAATAATAAGCCCGCTTAACCGTACTTAGCCAGCTCGCGTACGTACATGCAGGCTACCAGACAAATCAGCGTTACGGGATATCGGATTCAGGCAGCTGGCGAAATAGATAGACACACTTTTCTCCACTGCACGTGATGCAATCAGTAGCCGACGCAGGAAGTGACGTGGGATGCATGGCCCGTGTAGTATGAAACGCGAGATAGCTGGCCCGGTTAGAGGAGAAAGTACGAACGTGATCATGACTTAAATGAATCGTCTCTAGCGATGGCCGGTGTAACATCGATGTAATTCTACCATACAATGTCAGAGTCATGCACCTAAAGACGCCAACATGGGCTTCAGCTGCGGCACCGGTAATCGACGGTGCGTCAGATCCTGAAGCATGGCCGGAATTGCTAATGCGTGTGTCGATCGATGACCCGGGATATTCTCATATTCCTTATAGGAATATTCACATGCAACGTAGCCGGCCTTCACCCTGTGAATCAGAAGCACGGCCGTCCACAAGGTGGCCTTTAGGCTTACAATACATATATGTATACATATATAAATATGATAAAAAGGATATTAAAGGTTGCGGGGCTGCGAGAGGAGCATTAGGGGACCTCTTTAATGAAAGCTCCACGCGCACTTAGACCCTTCACTCCTTGATCTTGTACTCGCGCTGGAACAACTCGTTGATACCCGTGAGGTAGTAGGTGCCCTTACGGAGGTGATCAATCGAGCCCTTAGGCTCATAATTTTTCTGGAGGTGCGCACCCTCGCGAAGCTTAAGTGCATCCTCATAGCCCTGCGGAGACACCTGGAAGCGGTCATCGAGGAGCTGCTTGAGGCCAGCGGTTTCAACAAGCTTGGAGTAGTCATCCACAACCTTGATGCTGAAGAACGACGACGCAAGACCACTGCCGTACGAGAACATTGAGATACGGTCACCAACAAGGCTGTGGTCGGTGAAAGTAAGTGTCGACAGGAGCGACAGGAAGACACTGCCTGTGTAGATGTTGCCGACGTTCGTTGCAGCCGTCAAACCAGGCGTAAGCTCCTTCTTTGCACTTTCGGAAGTGAGACCAACGAACGTCTTCTCGACGTCCTTGTCGACAAGCGAGTCCTCATAAGAAAGCTTCTGCACCGACTCGGGGACCGCACCATCGGCCGGCTTGAAAGCGCCGTTCAGGTAGTCGCTATACAAAAGGCGACCAAAGCTTTTCGACACGAGTTTGCAAGTCGGGACGTGGAAGGCCGACGCCGAGAACTGCTTCATACCCTCTTTCTCCGTGTGAGACTTGCGCAGATACGTTTGATAGGCGTTGTCGAGCGCCTTCGTGTAACAGGTGAGCGAGAACTTTCCGTCGACAACCGGGTACTCCGAAGTGAAATCCGGCTTGTAAAAGTCGTAGGAGTGGTCCATGTAGCTACCGTGAAGGGGCTCAACAACGAGAGGCGCGTCCGGACCGATCAGCATGGCGACAGTGCCAGAGCCACCAGTGGGGCGCGCAGCGCCCTTGGCGTAGATGGCAATGTCACCAGCGATGACGACGGCATAGCGTCCGTCCCACGACTGGGAGCCAACCCAGTTGATAGAGTTGAACAACGCGTTGGTGCCACCATAGCACGCATTCACAGTGTCGATACCTTCGACATCGTGATTGTCACCAAGAAGCTGCATCAGCACGCTCTTCACGCTCTTCGACTTGTCGAGAAGGGTCTCAGTGCCAACCTCGAGACGGCCAATATCCTTCGGGCTGATGTTGTGCTTATCGAGGAGTTTCTTGAACACAGTCAGAGCCATCGAGTAAATGTCCTCGCGGTCGTTCACAAAGGCCATACGCTTCTGGCCGAGGCCGATGGTGAACTTTCCCTTGGACACGCCGGACGCCTCCTCGAGCTGTTCTTGGTCCACGTACTGCGACGGGATGTAAGTCTCGATCGCTTTAATACCGATATTCTGAGGACGGCTCATCTGTAAAATTTCACCGGAAATGGCTGTGAGTGAAAGTAGGGGTGGATGAGCCGGGGTGTTGTTATATGGGCAAGCCTCCCCGTGTTGTGGTTTCGAAGTTTTACTCTGCGGCGCGTCACGCTTAGGCACAGATTACGCATGATCGTCACGTCAGTACCAGCTACTCCCACTTTAAGTGACGTGCATTAGGGCCAGGGGTGGAAGATGCGAAGATACGGAGGCAGGCATATCCCCTGTAGGTGCTACGCTGAGGAAGATGCACAGGGGCCCACTGGGGTAAGTCGCATCGCTGGGTACATAAGTATAAGGACACGAGTCAACGCAAATGTACTAAACTAGCCACATTATTGCCAGGGCGTTTGTTATGGGTTTGTTATCTTTTTGCAATGACTTGCCGCGGACGTGCATAGTATGCAGCGGCCCTGATGCTTCTCAAATGCAAATCGGGCATGCCAATAGGGTTTTGAGAACTATCTGTCTCTATTCTTGCCAAACCCGGCTTGACCCACGCCCATAAACCCTCATGTTGCGTTGGTGCCGTGTCGGAGTAATATGCATACCTTTGTAACTTACACTCCTCTTCTCTTTCCACTTTTCCCCTTTCGCAGACCAATTCGATGTCTTTGGGCTCTATGCAGACAGCTATTATGTATATATGTAAATGTTTTAAGTGCTAGGCTAACATCTGAGATTAATCCCTTCTCGAAGCTCGGTTTCACGGTACTCAAACATCACTTGAACTCCAACGAACAATAATCCAGAACAAAGGATGGTGAATCGCAGACCAGCTGCGGTATGAACCATATCGGAGAGGAGCTGTTGGATGCCGTCAACGCCCACGGCAAACCCTACAAGGTTAGCAATGAGCATCATCCAGATAACCCCGACAGCGCCAACGCCGGCAGCAAACCGATACCACGGTCGGTTACCAAATTTCTTATAAGGCACAAGAGCTCGGCCGGCAATTTCTGGCATCACGAATAATACAATTAGTCCACCCCATACGAAGAGGCGTAGCTGGATGTCGTGCCACATGGCGACAAACGCGAACACGATTAATGAGTTTCGCAACTGATGCTTCCCTCCGCCTAGCGGAACGTACAAGTAGCGAATAACCCATCGATGGAAGCTGCGATGCCACGAGCGCCAGAAACCGAGCGCTGAGTAGTTGTTCGCCACACAGCGCACCATGTTCTCTGGTGGGTCAATCGCATCGACGAGCGACCACAAGCGGAAGAACCGCCATGGTATCAGCAGCTTCAACCAGATAACGACGAGGTTGAAGAATCCAACCATTGATATTTGCGCTGGCGAGAGGCCCGTCCAGGCGCGGCGCTGCGCCATTGCGACGACAGGGATAAAATGCAAGATAAACTCCATGCACAGAACGCAGAGGATAAACCGCACGGCGTAAGCCAAGGTTCTGCGCGCGGATATAGATGGCAGCCTATGCTCGACCTGAGCCCGGAAGTCGTTGAAGGACAGTATCGGACCAGCGAGGTAGAGTGGAGCATACAAGCAATAGCCAACGTAGTTCACGAAACTGTATTCCTCAATAGGACGGGGAACGCGTATTCTCTGTGTTTCAGCGTCAGGAGGAGCATCCTTTTTCTCGCTAGCAGCTACTCCGCTGTCCTGCGAACCTCTACTAACGGCATCAAGATAGTCGAGATTGAAACTCAGCATACGCATCATTGTGCACTTGAAAAATACCTGCCATTGCACCAGGAGTCCACCGAACTCAAGCCAGGATGGCAGGGGGTAACCACCGGCCATCTCGTTCGCAAAAAGTACTGCGACCCCAAATGCCCAGTCTGCCTTGCGACTCAAGAACTTCTTTCCAATATAGTAATTAATACCAAGGATTGCAACGATCTTCACGGCACCGACGCCATGGAGGACAGTAACGAAGATGATGGCAAAGATGAAGTCGTACCAGTTTCGGCGCGCACCAGACTGCGCCGAAACAAGGCGGCGCAGCAATGTATGCCCGATAAGCACACCCACAAGAATCGGAAACTGGTTACGGAAGCCTTGATACTGGTTGTCGCTGTTGTCGACGGGACGGCCCATCCAGCCGGGGGTGAGGAGGTCCGAAAATAACGCGTAGTTCGGATTTGACGAGCTGCCTGCCGACGCGGCGGTGATAAACATCAGCGGCACGAAGATCAGGAAAATAACACCATAAAAATAGAACTCTAGTGTGCGCCACCGCGGCGGAGTTGCTTGGCTTTGGTTGCGAGTGCGCACAGACAGCGCCGGAACAAACCGGGTGTCCAGCGTTTCGACCTTGTATAAATCGGTCAAAAAGCTCCCCATTTTGCGAGACAGATTGGCCGGACTTGCTGTTGCAGCGAGTTTCCGTTGCCTCTAACTATGGCAGCACTGCTTGACGTGTCTACAGCCACGGTCTTTAGCCGCGTGATCGTTGGCTGACGCGTCATAACCATATGCGGGTTCCTCCTCCTTCACCCCGCACGCTGCCTAGAGAGTGGATAGGAGGTGTGGCACTGACGATCCGACACGTTTTAACAGGCGCAGAAGGTGTAAATAGACGTACGTAGTCCTTGATAACTCTGTGGTAAACTTTATGAAGCTTCTTGTGTATGGCGATGCCACTATTCGGAGACAGACACGAGGCATAGTTCAAGACTCAATCGAATGCCAACGCGGGCATTCAAGCGCCTAAAAATGTTTCAAAACTAGATATTATAGCTCGCATATCTGGTGTGCTAAAGAGCGGCGCGCGATTGATAGGGCTTCTATTAGCCACCTAGGCAGCACTGCGCTCCCGACCTTTCGTAAGCATAGCGTCGTGGACTCCTGATGACAGTATCAAGTATCATATGATGAGCTTAGAGAAGCTAAATATCTCCCTGCCATTGGAAAAATCACGCTATGGAGCGACGCCCGAATCCTCCAGGCTGGGTTCCGCCAAAAGCGCCCTATAATCCTTACGACCCGTCGGATTTGAGGCCGGCAGAGGGCTATCCGAGTGAGTTCAACACTCCTGGACGCCCACGCAGATGGACTCAGGTCCCCAAACAGGCGTCCCAGTACCAGGAGATGAAGGACACCCTGCGTAAACTCAACTACACGCCGAGACCAGCAAGCGAGCTGTATCCAGGGCAGTACAAGGTGCTCCGGCGCAAAGGTGGGTCCCACTTTAATCATGGTGTGCGCCTGATCGGTAAAACGATGACGTTTGTTATCATTGTAGGCAGCGTATTCTTCTATCGGTGGAATGATGGCTACGATAATGTGTTCAGCACCCCCTACCGCTTGCAGCTGCGACTTCGCCAGAAACTGTTTGGGAATCTGTCACCGCAGCAGCTCGAAGACCTCGAGGGTAAGCAACGCGGCATGATCCGCAAGGTCAATGCGCCGTCGCAAGTTCAGATGCCAACAGAACCAATCGATTCCCAGACTGCCCTCGAAAGGCCCCAGGCTCACCATTACGTTGAGGCCGAGAGGCGCATGCAGGAGCGGCAAGAAGCAATCCTCAAAGCCGTGCGCATTGCGAAATCGAAGCTAAATGATGAACAAGATGGCGCAGACAAACCTAAAAAGAGCTGGAAATGGTGGTAGGCGGGAGCTCCCGCACAACTTGCTCGGGACGTATCTGCCGATCGTATCGCTTATGGTAAGACCTATTAATGCGTACTCCGGACAACTTTCTCCATCCGCTCGCACACGCGCATGCATGCATTGCACCCTACTCACCTCCACTACCTGGCCGCGGGCTCTAAGCAACCGCTTAGGTAGTCACCTGCTTTAATTATGCCTCCGATGCTATACCCTTGCCCTCGTAGTACATTCTGCGCCTTCCACTTTAAGTGGGCTGGCTCAGTTGACACCTTTTTGATCGCGAGCCTCAGCTTCGTGCGGTACGTTTTGCGATTATTTCTTGGGCCTGAAGCAGTTTGTTTAGAGAGCGATGTTCTTTCTGTTCAGCCCCGTGTATGACTATGTGCTGTTGGCGCTGTCTCTCGTGCTAGTCGTGTTTGAAGCAGTCGCAACTGGCGTGACGCTACTGATTCCGTCGGCTGCCATCGATGCGATAAGCGCTGGATTGAGGCGTGTACTGCCAAAGAACAAGGAGCAGAGGCAATTTGAAGACGACCCGCTGCTGTCGGCCAAAGTTAAGGCGATAAGCGATGCCGTGTCCTTCGTGGAAATATGCGGGCTGCAAGGATTCCGCGCCACCGAGCACGTCGTTGCGACGCCGGACGGGTACCTTCTTGGCATTCACCGAATTCATGCCTTGGGGAAGAAGCGCGGAACCGTATTCTTGCAGCACGGACTGCTGATGAACTCGGAGATTTGGGTGACCAGCCCGAACGCGACCGACTCGGTGGCCCTTCAGCTCGCTGTGGCGGGCTATGACGTCTGGCTAGGCAACAATCGCGGCAATAAGTACTCGAAGAAGCATGTGACGCGGCACCCTATGTCTCGCGAGTTTTGGAACTTTTGCTTGGACGAGTTTGCTATGTATGACATCCCCACCATGGTTGACTACGTTCTGAATTTCACGAAAGAGAAGTCCCTGACCTACATAGGATTCTCACAGGGGTGTGCACAAGCCTTCGCATCGCTCTCAATCCACCCGTCACTCAACGAGAAGATCAACGTATTTATCGCACTTGGTCCGGCGATGGCACCCCCCAGCGTCGGACCGCGCATTCTTCACAGTCTGATGACTGCGAGTCCTCAGCTCCTGTTTACGCTGTTTGGCCACCGGGTGATTTTGCGGTCAACGGTTTTCTGGCAGAGCATTATGATTCCTGAATTCTTCATTCGAATGATCGACATGTCCAACAAGCTCCTGTTCAAGTGGAGCTCGCGCGACATCTCATATGCTCAGAAGCGCGCGAGCTACTTCCATCTCTACTCCTATACCTCGGTGAAGTGCGTCGTGCACTGGTTTCAAATCATCGCCCGCGGAAATGGTATTCATATGTTCGACGACGACACATTTGGCTTCTTCGGAGGCGTTTCTGTTTCCCGGTTCTACCAAGTCCCGCCTTATCCGACTCAGATCATTACTACACCGATCGAGATTGTATACGGAACTGCAGACACCCTGCTAAATATCGACACGCTTCTGGAGAAGCTACCGCCCCCATCAGGGGTCTACCCCGTCGAAGGGTATGAGCACCTGGAAATGATCTGGGGACGTAAAGTGCCCACAGTCATCGTACCACGGCTGTTACAAATCTTGGCGGCGCATCACGCGAAGAAGCATAAATCTGTTCTCTCCAATAGCGCCCGCCTCGAGCCGAAGCTGCTCACTGCGGCTCCGGTCGCGACTACGTACGATCACGCAGGATCTCACAATGGAGGCCAAAGCCAATCAAAGGCATCGCAAGACGAGTATTCTAACTTGTCACAATTGATAGAGAGTGAAAAACCGCTGCGCTCGGCACGAGAAATCTTTATTGAGTCAACTCAGTATCTGTCTCCCAGCTCTCCGGATTCTTCGTCGATCCTCCACTAAGCACATAAACCCTATTTATTCTATCCATTTTCTGTTTCGAACTACTCGCGCCTTTTCTAGCCAGAACCGCTAAACTAAGACTAGCTTAAACATTGAACTGTCGAAAAGCGAGCCCGCAGCATGCGTGAATCCACCCGCGTCCCGCTCCCGTTGGTTTGGGAGAAGACCCCACTGCCCGCTTACAAGCCAGGCTGACGTTACGAGTGGTGTGGGTGATGACCAAGCCGTCACCCGTTCAGGAGCCCCGTCGATTGTATCGCTCTACAACTGCGAGGCCCATCCGGACGCGGCCCGAATGGTCTCATTTCAGTCGCTGGGCAATCCTGAGGCTCGAGCATTTCAGCTACTCTTGACGCTTGAGTTCAACCAAGTCAATGTTCTCATCGATGCGGGCTGGGATGAACTTCTTCGCGAGCGCGCATTCGACAAGCTCGTAGAAGCGATGCCCAAGATCGAGCTTATTTTGTTAACGCATCCGACCATCGGCCATGTTGGAGCATTCTGCTATCTCAGGAATAAATACCCCCAGTTCCGTGCTATCCCTGCATATGCCACGCTGCCAGTCATTCGTATGGGCCAGATGATGACCCTTGACGTCTATCGTAGCGCTGGAATCTGCGGTCCGTTTGACAACCCCGATGCGCTTGATGAAGGCGATGTGGACGTGCTTTGGTCTGAAGTGCACCCTTTGAAGTACTCGCAGCCACTACAACTACGAAATCACCCGCATTTGGAAGGAATTGAGATCACGGCCTACAACTCTGGGCACTCGCTTGGAGGAACGCTGTGGAAGATCTCAGATGGAGTCGATGCTGCTGTGATTGCCCTTGATTGGAATCATGCGCGCGATGCGCACTTGAGTGGAGCGTTCTTGGAGCCGATGTCAGGTACCGTCGTTCGTGCCATGCAGAAGCCGACGCTACTTATCACATCGACAGATGTCGCAAGCGGCCTTCCATTGACGAAGGCCAGGCAACAACTGCTGGACAGCGTTGACCGGGCCTTGCAGATGGGTGGCACAGTTCTCATTCCGACGTCTAGCGGCTCTAGGCTCCTCGAGCTTATATTGATTCTGGACAAATTTGTTTCATCCACTCACAAGCGTGTGCCGCTCATATACTGTAGCTACTATGGCAAGCAAGCTCTGTCACAGGCCTCATCCATGTTGGAGTGGATGGTTCCGTCGATCATCAGCGACTGGCAAGTACAGAATGAATCGCCGTTTGACACAGGACACATTCGCCATGTGTCGAGCATGAAGCAACTCAGAGATCGATACGCTCGCGGCCCAAAGATTGTATTAGCGGCAGGCGAGTGCTTGGAATCGGGAATCTCGAAGGAGGTGTTTTTGGAAATGGTGGCTGAGGACCCAACTTCTGCCGTTATATTGACCGAGCTGTGCCCTCCTGGCACGCTGGGTGCTGAACTGTCGAAGTTGTCCAAACCGCCAAGCTTGTCACAACTCACGACTACACTACCTGACGTGGGATTCGATAGAGAGCTTCCTCTCACCGGTGAAGCTCTCGCTGCGTACAATAAACGCAAAGAGGCCGAACGCGAGCAAGTCGAGGCGAAGTTTGCCCAAGAGAGGCGTAACCAGGAGCTTATTGATACCTCTGCCGCGGCTCAGGAAGAGTCCAGCGATGACGACGATGAGTACGAGGATTTCAATCCTGAAACTATCGGTGCGAATGTCTTGTTATACGGAAACAATGTCTATGACTACAAATGTAACGAGAACGCGGGTGTGCAAATGTTCCCATTTACGCCTAAGCGCCTTAAGGTCGATGAGTACGGGGAGTATCTGCCGCCACAAATGTTTCAGAGCCTGGCAGAATCCACCACTCACAAAGACGACAAGCAGGAAGGTGATGTGAAAGCCGCCAAATCTCAAGAAGCTAAGAAAGTACAGGCAACGCAGAGACGCCCGGTTAAGCTTGAGGCGATTAACAAGAACGTGAAGGCGCTTTGCTGGGTCGCCCAGGCAGACATGAATGGCCTAACGAACATGCGCTCGCTTGAAATGATCTTGAAGCAGATCCAGCCCGCGCGAGTTATCGCTATCCCTGGCTCACCGCAAGTCTGTGACCAGCTCAAGAAGCAATGCCCTCAGTTTGCTGTGGGTGATCACGAGGTATACTTTGAGCGCACAAACTTTGCAGTGGATGTGCGTCTAGACCCATCGGTTCCGCTTGAATGGCACGATCTATTCAGTGGCCATACCATTGCGCGTGTCGCAGGCACTCTCGAGTTTGACCCTCATGACAAGATTCAAAGAGCTGGAGCGACTTTGGTGCTGTCACGCGACAGCTTAAAGCCAGCGACCACAACAGTAGGAGATTTGCGGCTGACTGCGCTGCGCAAGCTTCTTTCCGAGAAGGGCCTGAAGACTGAGTTTCGCTCCCAAGGAGTACTCGTCTGTAACGACAACATTGTGGTGCGAAAGGAAGAAAATGGAAGGTTTCGGCTGGAGGGTGGCTTATATCCTGAGTACTATGTCGTGCGCGACGCCGTCAGGCAGTTCTTCGCAAAAATATAAAATTCAAGTCAACCAGCCTTTGACAGGCCGACTCTGTACGATAATAATGTGTAACATAACAGTAAACATAACTCACATATACTGGACCTTACTCAAGATAGACCCTCTTATAACTTTGCCAGTAGAATCTGTCATACACATAAATCTGTTCTAATATACAATGGGGGTGTTGCAAGCTCGGTCGAGAAGCCCATTAGAGCGCGTAAACTTCCGACCAAAACGTGCACGGATTGTTTTGTCTCGAAGACCATGCCGACACATCGGAGACAAGGCGATCTGGCCCGCAAGCCATGACGCACGCCTGAGAGTCACTACCTTTGAGAGATGATCCCAGCGCTTTGTTCAAATCAGGTCTTCCAGAGAATCTGCGAATGTCCCCTTTTTGAGACTCTACTCGCCGAAGCAAGCCATCATCGTCGCCCTCTACATCTTCATCGACCTCAAATTCTTGCAGCTCAAAATCCTCCGCACTATTTTCCTCGCTGGCAGTTGAAACGGAGTTGGTCACGTACACGTCGCACTCAGAAACATCAAGGGCTTGCAGAATCGGGACCTCAGCTGGATTTCTCGTGACCCAGATGAATTTCATTGGAAGAGACAGCTTTGCCGCGGCAAGGGAGGCTATGAAAGAGATTCCCGAGCCCCCAGCGATGCCAACAATCTGTGAGAACTCCTCAGGTCTGAATGATGAGGCAAAGGGTCTCCACAAAGAATAGTTCTCACCCTCAACCAGACGGAATCGAGATTCGCGCACTACAAGTCGGTTATCACCTATGAGGGTGTAAGGGTGTGAAGGGCGGAACCAAGTAAGAGGATAGAGGATAGACGTCGATAGACGAACTTGGCTTCCTGGGCCGCGAAGTTGGGTCACAGGAACCGGAGGGTTGAACGTTACCAGCTTCATATTCGGGCCGTAGGACACAACGTTCGTCAAAGTGACCTTACGCGTGCCAAGGGCACGCACGACAGCCTGGAGTCCCATGAGAGCAATGGCAATGCCCACAAGAAGGTACGTCTGCGGCCTTGCATGCCAAATAAGTAAAATGTTGATCGCCAAAACAAGCGGCCAGTGGAGAGCATAGAACAAGTAGTACGCCCGCCTGTGGACTGGGCCCAGCGATGAGACAAATATGACTAGGAACGCGATTTCAGATATAATGCCAAAGCTGTTGAACAAGGAAAAGAGATGATGATGATGCCCCCCATGCCGAGCGCTCAGATCGGCGGCCGCGCCGGTCGCAGCAGCAGCCTTCGCAGCCTCTGCAGCCTTCGCATGACGAGCCTCGAGGGTGTAAGAGACAAAATAAACGCTGCCGTGGAACGAGGCGAAGAGCACCGCAGTGCGGCCGATCCATTTGTGCATGGCTGTCAGCGGGACCTGGTAAGTCTGAGGCAACACTGCAGGCTTGAATGCAAGAAAAATCGTAAGACAAGACGTTCCTACGGCAAGTTGTCCCGCGCGACGCGCTATTTGGATCCAGTCCGCTGCCACATGGTATAGAAGGCCCCACAGACAAAGAATTGTCCACACGGCTATCATTAAAACATTGGACTGTATGAAGCGTAATACCGGTCTCGCGCGCGCATAATATACAGAAATGGCTGCTGTGACGGAGTAGATGCACAGCAAGGCGAGGCCAATCAAGAAAAACGTGTCGGCAATCTCGCGATGGATCGGTGGTCCATGGCGCTTGGCCAGGTGAACAACAGTATTCTCATCCATGACGCGTTGTGACGGCAACGGGTCCACAGAACTTTCACTATTTAAACAACTGGGACCCAACTAGGGCCGGCCTGGTTCGTGGATGTTCCGCTTGAAGGTCGGAACCCTTATGCGCTAGAGCCTAATCCCCTCGTGTGAGTGAGAGGGTAAGCAGGTTTGGATGCCGCGGGAAAGGGCGACGCCTGTTTGTAGGCAGACGCCTCCCAGCATCAGAAGGGCGCCCAGCTTCGCCCTACCCACACGCTGCCGCACCCTTACGCACGCGCCACCTTCCCACGCGTGGATATCGACTAGATGCTGATTACGTGTCCCACAACCTCCCAACGAAGGTCGCCGCGCCTGGGCGCGCACACAGCGCGTGCCCAGCCAGTACTTCCTCCCAGCCCTTTTTAGGCGGCGTAAGGGTAGCCCCCCCCCCCCCCGCCCTAAGGAAGCTCGGCCCACCCAGGAAAGACCGCGCCGGTAGCAGGTGTTCATCATGTAATATCACCGGACCGCGTAATTTCCGGGGTACGGGACCTTGCATCGGCTAATGAGAGAACAGTGTGACTCGGCGCCCGTGACCTCCGAACTGGTAATTCTGAGCACCACAGCGCCAAATTGCCTCATTTCGCAGCAGCAACCTGGGAGCGCCCGCGGCCATTACGCGAACATGAGAGTCTCTGACTTGCCTTGGGAGATTCTAGAGAAAATATGCGACTTCTGTACGCAATCCGACGTGGTGAATCTTGCGATAGCCTGTCCACATTTGGCTGATGCCGTGTTACCTGGGGTGTATCGGTGCATCATAATAGATGTTGTACCACGCTCACTTGACGAGCCGCGGCCCTCAAAACGAGTGTGGTTGAATGGGGATTGCGATACCTCGGTGCCGTACACGTCAGTGCATACAATCGCTGGGATCAAGCAATGCTTGGCGGCTCTGGCTGAGAGGCCGCGCTATGCGGCAATGGTGCGCAGCTTCTCGTGTCGGGGAAATGTTGCGTTGAGTGACAACGATCTTCTCCCGCGCGTCCGTGCCGCGCTGCGGAACCTCACCGGGCTCAGCGAGTTCGAGTGGGTTGCGTGCCCTGAGCTGCGCCCCGATGTTCTTGCTGAGCTGCCTACTGCTGCGACGCGTCTTCAGGCGCTCACTGTGGATCTTGCCATCCGCCCTGGGCAGGTGTATCCGAAGCTTCACTTTCGTGCACTGCGCCGGTTATGCGTGCGCCCGTTTCTGAACGCGGATGTACTCGCGTGGCTTCACGCGCTCGTATCAGAGAGCCACGGCCTTGAAGAGCTCGAGCTGTTTCGCTTCCTCGACTCAAAGCGTGAAGTTGGCTCGAGCTACGCTTTTGTGGGCCTCAGTGACGTCTACCAGGAGCACGACCTTGTGCCTGTAGCATCGAGCTTTTTCGCGTGTTCACTGAACTCTGGACGCGAATGTAATGCCAGTGGCTTGGAAAGACAGAACGGGGTGCAGACAGTGGGCTCTGATCTCACTGGAAGCATTGCAAGAACTGATGCCAGTACTACGCAGTCTGGTCCCTCGACTTTGACGATATGCGGGGAGCGGCGCCGGTGGCAGTTGCGCAAGCTTGGCTTGTCTCAGACGGATACTGCCGATACCGATGTGCATTTCCTACAGGCAGCGCTTGACGTCAGCCAGCTAGAGGGACTGACGCTCGAGGGAACCGGGAAGGAGGACGAGCCAAACCACGGTGTGCTCGCGTGGCTCATGCGCTCGCGCGCTCCACTGAAAGTACTGCAGCTCGACTGGTGCACGCCAATTTCTGGGTTTGAGCGTCTCCTTTCCTCGTGCTGCAGTGGGCTAACCACCCTAAGCTTGCACGTCAAGGAACACCCGCGCCAGGAACTCGATGCCGTTGCGCGACTGTGCCCGAAGCTGACTCGACTGACCGTCCACATGGACTGCATGTTCGAACTCGACGATCTGCGGGTGCTCGGTAGTCTTTGTTCGCTTGAGGTTCTGCAGCTTCCGTTCACGCATGCTGTGAACAGCTGGGAGATCGCTCCGCATATTCAGCAGCTTCGCGTGCTTGGTCTCACGCTGCTCAGTGCGTGCCATGGACTATCCTCCTACGGGTTTGCGTCCTCGCGCGCGCCGCGGGCCAACATGGGCCTGCTCACGAGCGGGATCATGGATCAGTGGAACGATGATGTGCGTCCGCCGCTACAGTGTGCGAGAGTTCTCAATGCCCTCAACACCCACCCGGCTCTTGAGTACGTTGAGATTGACGGCCAGGTAACAGCGTTGAAACCCGGCGCACCGTCAATCGCGGTCTATTACTCATAGCGGTCGCACAAAGCCAGCAATAGAAATGAAACACGCACCCACACCAATTTGAAACGATCTGATGATGAAACGATCTGATGACGAAACGACGAAACGATCTCTAGGACGCCAGTCTCTCAATTGCTCAGCATTTTGATGAGTGCCTGCGCTGTATGTTATTGAACGAACTTGGGTTTGTACCTAGTTGCCGAATCGCGGCTGCCTGCATGGCATCTGCCTAACAGGCATAAAAGATGAACACAATGATGGAATGAAATGTGATGTTTGTTATACACGATTAAATGAGCTAGTGATGTTTTCCTTTTTAATGGTTTTAGATTATAAGTCTTTTCTTTTATTACCGCGTGTTGGTTTCGAGCTCTTAGACGCAGAGAGTTCGTGCCGGAGCCAGGCTTGGGCCGAGCTAGACAAGGGCCGAGATCTACTCCAACGCGCAGCTGCGGTCCCTATCTGCCGGGAGGCTTTTTTTATATATGTGCCCCACTCCTATCAGCCACTAGCCAGGGTAGACGATGATGGCAGATAGGGCAAGCGATATGTCGTAGGATCACGCTGGACCGCTGAGGCGCGGGATAGACTTGAGCCGAGGTAGACAGGCAGCGGAGCCCGACGATATTGCCGACGCCTTATGAACAAATTGAGGACTCTACGTAACCATACTCGTTATTTTAAGTGGATCTGATTCATGCTCACATCGTGCATGCCGAGCTGTAAATAGAGGCGCAGTCTCTTTAAAGGGCGGCCGCTACCGATCAGACGATACCGCTTAGGACGCAGGTCGAGGAGGTGAAGGAGCGGTGGACCCATACCCCGCCTGTAATTGAGCCACGCCCAGCCTTTTAATGGCTCAGACCACGCAGGTGTGCGCACCATCTCTCGGGACGGGACTTCTTATATAAGACGCACCACGTTATCCGTGCGCTGCGGGCGGACACCTTCGAAAACCCCTTAGGGAAGAGGCAGCTTTCGCGCGATAAGAATCAGACTTGGCGGGGTACATTCGGCCTACGTCCGTGCCGCGAGCGAAGCGTAAGAGCATCCACTCTCTAAGTGCAAACGAAGCAGCCGCCAGAGGTACTCATTAGATCTTTACTTGCGCGCACAGCAACTATAAACGTCTTGGCATAATGGGGAAAGCGTCGAGCAAGCTCACAAAGGAGGATCTGCGCCAGCTTAAGAACCAGACGTACTTTGAGAGCAAGGAGCTCCAACAGTGGTACAAGGGCTTCCTTAAAGATTGCCCGTCTGGTGAGTTGAACCGCGACGGTTTGCGCGAGGTATATAAGAAGTTCTTCCCGTACGGTGATCCGACACAGTTCAGTGACTATGTGTTCCAGGTCTTCGACACCGACAATAGCGGGACTGTGGACTTCAAGGAATTTATTACAGCGTTGAGCATTAGCTCGCGCGGATCGACCGACGAGAAGCTCGAGTGGGCGTTCAAGCTCTACGACCGCAACGGCGATGGCAGGATCAGCAGTTCAGAGATGCTACAAATAGTCGAGGCCATCTACAAAATGGTTGGAACGATGATGAAGCTGCCGGAGGATGAGAGCACACCAGAGAAGCGGGTGCGCAAGCTGTTCGACATCATGGATACGGACCACGACGGCGAAATCACCTTCCAGGAGTTCAAGGAAGGGTCGAAGAAGGAGGATACCATTATGGGCGCCTTGAATCTCTATGATGGTTTGGTGTAATTCTGTTGGTTCCGGTCTTATTGACAATCTATACCCGTGCGGAAGTTCTCACGACAAAGACTAGCTCAACGGAAGTGACCAAGGACGAGCGCGGCAGCATTGACTTAGCATTGGACGTAGACGCTGTGTGTAAACCCTGGCCAGTCGCCGGCGTGGTTATTTATATTAATATGGCTATATATATATATATATATATATCTTTGCAGTACCTTGACATGTATTTCTAACCACCGATTAGCCAACGCGGATGGGTAGTAGCTATCCGCGGTTCCCGTTTCGAGGAGGTGTCGCAATTGGGAGAGTGCGAACAGATTGCTTCCACCTCAAATAGAGCAAAGAAGCTGTTCAAGTTTCGAGGAAAGGGCCTTCGTAGCAAGCAGGCTCCAGACAAACTATACTCGTGGCTGTCGTGATCATCATAGCAGCTCGTCTTCTGGTGCATCCATGGCTTTCTTAATATTGAGTCCCAAGGTTGTCTTCCACTTATCGAGCTTAGCAAATTGATCGTACTCCCACAGCTTATCCGTGAACGCCTGCTCGTCGTTAGCGCGCAGCGCTTCGACGAAGTCCTGGAGATACTGATACTCCTTAGTAGCTGCAAACGTGGGGTCCCACTCGACGTACTTATCAAGATTCAGGTTGGCGGCAACAGCGTCGCCGCCGGCCAGTGAGGCAAACACGGCGCGGAAAAAGTAGTCTTTAAGACTCCACTTCGACAAGTTCGAGGTGAGGCTCTGGCGCGCAACGCGCTCGAAATTTTCCACAGCGACATCGTACTTGCCCTCGAGTGCAGACAGCTCGGCAACCTTGAGGAACGCCTTGTTGCTCAGCGACTCGGCGCGGTCGTTGAAGAACCAATCCCCGGAGTTCTCGTACGAGCGAATCGCCTCTGCGGGGTCGTCGAGGTCGTTCTCGTAGATAGCTCCGAGGTCCATTGCGTACTGGGCAGCGCGCCGGAACTGTCCACGGAGCGTGAACAGCTGAATCGCCTCCTGCAGCACGCGCGCCGCGTCCTTGGGGTCGCCCGTGCGATATGCCTTGTACGCCTCCACGAGAGTGTTTGCCGCCTCGTCCTTCGACTCAGTCTGCTTCTGCAGCTCTGCAGCCTTCTCGAATGCCTTGCCAGCGGAATTGCTGTCCTTGTTCAGTCTGAACGCATTTGCTGCCTGCACATAGAGGTCCGCCGCATCCTCGAGCTCGTAGCTTGACGAGCCCATTATTCGGCTGAAGAAGCCGCCGCTAGCGCTCGTCTTCTTCTCTGCCTGTTTGATCAAGCTTTGCGGGTCCATCAATGTATGCGCACGATTGGGATGCTGGTACGGTCAACGGTCACGCAAACCCCAGCTGAGCGGGACCCCCAGCTTAGGCGGCAGGCAGCCGTCCTGGGGCCATAGTGCGGAGCGGCGTGGGCGAGGGGACTCCCGTTTAACTGGGTTAGGCCTGTTGTCCGTCACTGGACAGCGGTGTGCCCTTTGTACAAGAAACAAGAGCGGCTGTTGACTGGCATATTTGTCGATAATTGTCGAATTACATTGATTGCGTGTTATATCGATTGTCTCGGCTTGTGTCAGTTTTTAAAAAAGCTTCCCAAATGTACTTGTGTACCAGATAGTTATTGATCGGGCCATGGGTGCTGGCTGAATAGGCTGCCGCTGTGCTGGCGGTGATCCTAGATGAGGCATTGTCCGTCCGAGCTCTATCTATTGAAAATGGCCGGCAACGCATCTAAGGAAGTGGCTTGTTGAATCGTGGCCTCGAAGTAGTGTTCCCAGCTATTTCGCAGCTATATGTATGCAACTATATGGACAGCTAGCGATGAATAGAGTAGAGTGGAAGGTGTGCATGACCGAACACAGGAGTTCTGGGGGTGGGAAGGTCCGGCAATTGATTTTGACGTCTAGGAGCAGGTACGTAGCTGATCAGACCGCATGCTCGTGCAATCAAGCCTAGTATTTCGCCTCAGCAAGTGCTCCAGAGAAATAGAAGTCCCAGCTTTTAGAGCGTGCTTGTATCAAGGACGCCAGGGAGTGGCTGGCTACCGAGGCGGAAAAGCAAGCCGACCGAGAGCACAGCGGCGACTACAATAGCGACTGTTGTACCAACAATTAAGTTGAACTGGAGACTGATGTCCCGCTTCGAGCAGTCGTTGCCGCCCCAGTAGTAGGTGTAGGCATTAGTCTTTGTCGGCTTGCACCGGCACGCAAACAGCGAGTTTGCCGTCTTGACGCATTCCCCACGCCCAGTGCACTGGTTTGTGGCAGACTCGCATTCCTCTTTACTGTCGAAGAAGTCAGCTGGAGCAACATAGGTAGACCTGTTCTTTGCCGCGCGAGTGAACGAGTTGCGACGTGCGGAGTCTGCTGCCACATTTCCGCGCACCTCCACCGGATTCGCACGAGGCACGCCAATAAGGAGCGTCTTAGCCGCGCTCTGCTGTAATGCTTGGAGCACATTGTCGAGGTAGTCGATCCCATTCCGCACGGCATCAATGCGGACGATGACGTGCTCAGTTTCATCGAGGGCTTCGAGTTGCGGTAGAGAGATAGCTGTAGACCTCGTCTCCAAGTACGACTCGGCCTCGCGGCTGAGGTAGAACGGTGCCGAGCCGAGAGCGGCCTCAGAACGAGCCTCATCGAATCCTCTAACAATTACGATGGCAGTGCCGCGATCATCCATGAACGTGGATGGCACTTCGTGTACAATTGAGGTGTCGGCCGCATCAAGCTCGGTCAGCGCGTCTCCGCGGAAGTGCGAGAACAGCGCCGGAACAAGCGCTGATTCAAACACCACACGGCCCACCCGCGGCGCTGCGACATTCAGGTAGTACGCAGGAAGAGCCGTGGACTCCACGGCCGCGGCCGCGACGCCGGCTACCCAGGCTACGAGTGCCGTAACCACGGTGAACAGCAGCATAGAATGGTGTTGGTGCGGTTGTCGCTGGCTGAGTCAACTGCTCAGTTGGTGGTGATAAACGTGCCCTTCCCACGCTTCAGGTCCTTTTGATAAGCAGCTGGCGAGCGTCTGCAACGCCTTAGTCACTACCGCTGGCGGGACACAGGCTCCGCTGGTGAGTTACATTCATATAATAGGGTAAACATGGTCAATTCATCGGCTCATTCGCTCATATATACTCATATATACTTTCACATAACTTTGGAATCTTCACGAACCCTCAACAGGTGGAAGTAAGGGCGGCTTAAAGGCGCTCGGCAACCGCAATTGCCCCACGACAGCCCTGCTTGATTGTTTCTGTGAGCAGCCAGTATGGTTTTGCTCCATGGGCATCGTGTGCAACGGCAGTGTCAAGATGCTCGAGCTCGTCGTCGCGGAACTCGGAGACAAGCTTCTTCAGCGCATCGAAGTTTTCGGTCCGGGGCAGATTATCGTGCAGATAGCGCAGCTGCGAGTTATAATGGCCACCGATCACGGTTTCGACCGCTTCCGTGCATGCCATGGCCGCCTCCTGGCCGCGCAAAGCCGTACCTGCTCCAAGTACAAACGCGGCAACCTTCCAGACGGGAGTGAGCAAGGACGGACGCACTCGACCGTCGACCTGAATCTCATCAAACGTAGAGTGGTGGTGCACTTCCTGATCCCACATGTGCTTGATGAGAGGTGCCAAGTCTGGACGGGTTCGCGAAAACACGACGTGCTGGCCCCAGTAGATGTAGTCTGCAGCCAGTTCCCCGGCCTGGTCGACCCTCACGAGCCGATCAAGGAATTGGCGGTGTGCTGGATTTATAGGTTTGTCGGCCACGGCCTTCACAGCTCTACCCAGGCGGCTAGCGCTCATCGATGTATTCTGGAGTGCCTGGAGCAGCGAGGCTAGAGCGGTGTAAGCACCAGGACTTCCGCCCTTCTTCGTCAGCATGCGAAGGTAGCGACAGCTACAGCTGCTCCCCGCCAGCCATTGGGGTCACCGTGCAGAAACACTCGTTCTATAAGGGTGCCGGGGCTTCGTCTAATACTCCAAGTTTCATGCCAATGCAATGCCAAGACCACGGTCTATTTCCTAAATTTTTCCTACGATAGCGGATGTTCTAAAGGTCATACGTTCAACGCGTTAAGAGGACGCCAGTTGGGTTAATTGTTGGTTTAACTGCCCAACTTGATAACACTAACGATGCTAGGGACGATGCTAGGGACGGAAATCCTTATCGTTGGCGTCGTCAGCCGCGACATACTCCGGATCTTCATCGTCGTCATCGTTTGTATCGACGAGTACGTTACCTGAACGTACGAGATTGGCCCCAGGGTGGTCTGCAATATATGCCTCTATGTCAAATTCGTCCCTTACCATGAACGATTCATACTCAGCACGCTGCTCCTTCTCCCTAGTTTGGGCATGTGGGGGCCGTAGCTCCCCGGGCGATGACTCCAGGACGAGCGGCAGATCTCGCGGCGGTGGTCGTTGCCGCCTTTGGCCCACACCACTGCTTGCATTATTATGCTCATTGTCTGCCCGCGAAGTCGCCGACCCAGTCAGATCCGATCCTCGCTGCTGCTGCGCATCGCCGCGGTCACCTATTGCCTCACTTGGCCTGCTTTTTGGGGGCATTCTTCTCGAGCTCACGGCGGGTGCCCTTTAACAACTCTAAGTGCCCAACCCGGGATGCAATTAGCTTCTCTGTCGACGACGTAAGTGCAGCTGTGTGTTTCTTAGCGATGAGCGCTTGTTGCCGTGCCGACTGCTTCTTAGGCTTCAAAGCCTTCGCTGCCTGGATCGAGGTTTTGCGATTGTTCTTTTTGACGACCGCCGGTTTCGCAGCGGACTTGGCTTTCTTCTTCACAACACCCTGTGCCATTCGAGCCAAGTGATTTTCTTGAAAGAATAATATTATCATGGTGCGCCGCTTGGATCTGTAGTCTCTAGCACGTGATGCAAGTCTAAAACGCACCTTTCAGCTTGTGGTGCGGTTGAACGGGACGGCTCTGTCAAATAGCTATTAATATCTATGCTTGACCGCCAATTCATTCGGTGAATGCTCCGCGAGTTCATACTAGTTCTCAGTTCTATCCCATCATGATAACGCTCACACTAATCCACGTCCTGCACCGAAAGAAGCGAATCGCTATAGCACACACCCTTAGCTCCGAGGTAGACGGCATTTCCACCCTGTAGAGACTTGGCTTGAGCATCAGGCAGCAGGACCAGAGAAGGTCCGTGTCGACTCGCTCCCAAAAGCCAGCGCGGGGTTATGCCGGGTGCATGCGCATTAACGCCACGTGACGTCGCCTCGGTATGTGAAGCTCGGAAAGCACCCGCTTTCGTGACTGTCAATGCCTATATATCAAACAAAGTTGAAAGTCAATGGCCTGGAGTTCTCAGCGTCCAGCTCATGGCGGCAGAGCCGCCTGGGAAAGTCCAAGCCGACCGAGCTGTTACTGCTTCTGCACGGGTTTCCCGATAATCGGTCGACATGGGAGCCAATGTGGCCGTACCTCGAAGCGGCTTTCCCCAAAGCACTGATAATTGCTCCATCCATGCGTGGGTATGAACCCAGCACTGTGCTGGCTGATTCGGAATATACTCAGGATGCAATTGCGTCAGATGTCATTGCATTCATTGAGAAATTAAGCCAGGGCGCTGAAGTCCATCTCATCGGACACGATTGGGGTGCCGTGGTATCTTACAAGGTTGCCCATTTGCGACCTGACCTATTAACTTCTCTCATCACGATGGCCATCCCATACAGCGTGGTCAACAACCCACTCTACGCGATGTGGAAGCATCCGAAGCAGCTGTGGCTGTCAAGTTATATGCTAACCATGCAGATCCCGTTCCTTTACCGCTCACGGCTTGCACAGGACCCTCAGCAAAGCTCTTACCTTAAAAGCTTATGGGAGTACTGGTCTCCCGGGTGGAAATTCAGTAAGGATGATATTGACGATGTTTGGAAGACCCTTCAGCAGCCTGGTGTTGTGGACAGCGCAACGGCGTACTACCGTAGGCTCCTCCAGCGAATTCCGAGGCGCAATGAGTTCGCCGTTGACTTCAGCCAGACGCGTGCCCTTATTTTGGGCGGCGTCGAAGATGGCTGTATGAGTATAGACTTATTCCGCAGCGACGGGGAGAGCGGGCTCGCCTCTGAGGTCCGCACTGTCGATGGTGTCGGGCATTTTATGCAGCGTGAGGACCCTCAGAAGTTGGCCGGCCTTATAGTCGAGTTCATCAAGAGCTCTCCACAATGAGGCCATGTGGTAAGATCGGGGTTGCCGTGGCTATACAACGAGTGTTTTTTTTCTATATGAGTTCTATTATTATTTCCACAATGATACCACTTTTCGTCTCTTCTCGAAGGCGGCGGTCGATATGCATATCGCTGGGCTGCCTGAGTGACCAGTGTCGGCATCGATTGCACACCGGAGGGTTATCGAAAAGCGAATGTAAGGTTGAAATTTATCAACTCTGTGTTATAAGAAGCTGCTAGATTAACACGCACGTTTTCTCTATGATTAATGCAAGCTGATATAGGGCCATGCTCACGGCACGCGAAGACGTCACATGCACTGATATGGCACCGCAGACATCGTGGGAGATAAAGCCTGGCCCTCCTCAGACGTCCCTAATACACCCGCGTGACACAGATACTCGGCGACTTGGTGTACGCCTAATCACCCAGATCTACGGTTTGGTCAGCGAGAAAATAAGGTTCTCTAGATTGGGCTAGTTTAAATATTGCTTGAGGCGTTTCAGGGGGGTCGTAGTACAAACCGTATTCGCCTGTGACAACCTCGTCAACGTTAACTTGGAGCTATACGAGGTCACTGCTTTGGATTCAAAAAGCGTATCTGAGCGCCCTATCACCTCTTTCCCTATAACTTGGGGTGTTGAGCGAAAGCCGAAGGCTGGAATACATGTTTTCGGAGACCTGGATGATGATGCGAAACCGCTCAGCACTGCTATATGAGAACGCAGTCTGGTGAGTAATTTTTAACACGTGATAGACCAGAAACAGACTAAGGAATTTTCTAATATATTTTTTGGCGATAGGTATCCTTTCAAGCACCCGCTACTTTCAGCTTCCTGTGTCCGAGGGCTGCAACGCCATTGAAACATGATCACAACGAGTGGCAATGTCGCTCTTTCGCCATTCCGAGTGAATGAACATGTCAGCGCGATGAATACTGTGCTTAATTCATCGGCCATAGTTGGTCTTCGCGGTATTTACGTCCACTACATCGAGCCCAAGGCAGACTCAAGTCTCGCCTCCGGTGACGAAGACAAGCTTGCTCGTATTACCAGCATCCTAGACTACGGTGTTCCCCCTCCGAAGGATGATGAAGGCTACGCTACTTTGGTAAATGTGATCGAGCACCCTGAATCGATTGCGACGGCTATCCCCGAGTTCAGCGTTCTCCTTCACGTCATCCCGCACTCAGGCACAATTTCACCGTGGTCATCGAAGGCGACCAACATTCTGCAGAACTGCGGCTTCGCGGACGATGTTGCCCGAGTCGAGCGCGGCATTGCCTTCCTCGTCACGGTGAGGAAAGGTTTCCCGATTCACGACCATGTCACCTCCCCGTCACTTCTGGACACCATTCACGACCGCATGACGCAGCAAGTCGTTGTTGGTGCTCCAGTCGATGCGAATCGTTTGTTTGAGTCCAAGCCGGCCCGCCCGCTGAAGACGGTGCCGCGCCAGGGGGGAATTGCGGAAGCAAACAAGACGATGGGCCTCGCGCTTGAGCAAAATGAGATCGAGTATCTCAACTCTGCGTTTCCTCATCGTGATCCCACCGATGCCGAGCTGTTCATGTTTGCACAGGTAAACAGCGAGCACTGCCGTCACAAGATCTTCAACGCTCAGTGGAAATTCAACAACGAAAAAGAGTTCCGCGCGAAATCATTATTCAAAATGATTAAGACTACCCATGAAAAAACCGCTCACCTCAACCACACTATCTCCGCCTACAGCGATAATGCTGCGGTCATGGAAGGTTCGCCGGCGTACTTTTACTCACCGGATGCAAATGATGGACGCGTATATAAGCTCCACCCTGAAATGGTGCCGTACTTAGCGAAGGTTGAAACGCACAACCACCCTACTGCCGTTTCACCGTTTCCGGGAGCTGCCACAGGTAGCGGCGGCGAAATCCGTGATGAAGGTGCAGTCGGTCAGGGTTCCCGCTCTAAGGCAGGCCTGGCTGGTTTCACCGTAAGTGACCTCCACATCCCGGGCTTTGAACAGCCCTGGGAGCTTGGTATTGGGCAGCCGTACCACATTGCCTCGCCGCTCAACATCATGCTTCAGGCCCCGATTGGATCTGCCTCTTTCAACAATGAGTTCGGTCGCCCTGCCCTTGGCGGCTACTTCCGGACTCTCACCGTGAAAGTTCTGGGCGACGAGAACTCCAACGAGGTGCGTGGATACCATAAGCCAATCATGCTGGCTGGCGGTATCGGCACCGTTCGCCCGAGGTTTGCGTTGAAGGATCGCGTGGTACCTCCCGGCAGCGCCCTTCTCGTTTTGGGTGGGCCTGCGATGTTAATCGGTCTTGGCGGCGGTGCTGCTTCGTCGACTGCGGCAGGTGGTGACGCCAAAAAGGCCGATCTAGATTTCGCGTCTGTACAACGCGGCAACCCAGAAATGCAGCGCCGCGCGCAGATGGTCATTGATCAGTGCATTGCTATGGGAGAACAAAACCCCATCCTATCTATTCACGATGTGGGTGCTGGTGGTCTCTCGAATGCTTTCACAGAGCTCGTTCACGACAATGGCCTCGGCGCGGAGTTTGATATTCGCAACGTTCCGTGTGTCGATGCAAGTATGTCCTCCATGGAAATTTGGTGCTGTGAGGCGCAGGAGCGCTACGTCCTCGCTGTTGCGCCGGATGATCTCTCTAGGTTTGAGGAATTGTGCAAGCGCGAGCGTGCTGTCTATGGCGTCGTCGGCTATGCAAAGGCAGAGCCGCATCTCACTGTACTTGACAGCCTTCATCCTGACAGTCCGCACCCTGTTGATCTCGACATGTCTGTGCTGTTTGGTAACGCACCGCGCATGCAACGCACTGACAACCAGCGTAAGCTTCAACTGCTACCCTATAATGGGGAGGAGCCTGATTTCAAAGAGGCTCTCGGGCGTGTGCTCAGCATGCCATCCGTTGGCTCTAAGGCTTTCCTTGTTACCATTGGAGATCGCTCAATCACTGGTCTCGTCGCGCGCGAGCAGATGGTCGGCCCATGGCAGGTTCCAGTCGCCGACGTTGCAGTGACCGTGTCAAGTTATGGCGAGGGTGTTGTCACTGGTGAGGCATTTGCATCCGGTGAGCGTCCTACGGTTGCCATTGCTTCTTCCAGTGCAGCATCTCGTGTTGCTCTGGCAGAAAGCCTGCTTAATTTGTACGCCGCCGACATACGCCAGCTGGAGGAGGTTCGTCTCAGCGCGAACTGGATGGCCTCTCCTGCCCACGCAGGAGATGGCTATGCCCTCTATGAGGCTGTTCAGGCCCTCAGCGACGCCTGCATCCCTTTGAAGATCTCGATTCCAGTTGGCAAGGATTCCATGTCGATGAAGATGAAGTGGGACGACAAGGAGGTCACGTCGCCAGTCACGGTTGTTATTTCTGCATTTGGCGCGGTTAAGAATATCAACAAGACTTGGACGCCGCAGCTTCGACATGATGCTGACAGCTCTATCCTGGTTGTGTCGACCGCACAAGATGCGACCACTCATAACTTGGGTGCATCCGCTGTTGCGCAGGCTTACGGAAAGGTAGGATGCAATGTTCCTGATGTTGACATTAACATCCTTCGCTCGCTCCTTCTGGGAATTGAGTCCTTGCACAACACGAACCTAGTAGAGGCATATCACGACGTCTCTGACGGTGGTGTTGTCACGACTGTCCTTGAGATGGCGTTTGCCGGGAGGTGCGGTGTCACATTCACCGAGACTTCGCCGAGCTCCCTGTTCGATGAGACCCCCGCTGGTGTGTTCCAGGTCAAGAACAGTGACATTGACGAGTTCAAGCGCGTTCTAGAGGCCGCTGGCGTTCCGGTTGCGAATATCAGCGTCGTTGCTGCTCCAAACCTTGGCAAGGACCAGTCTATCACCTGGAAGGGACAGAGCTACGAGAGCACGCGTGCTGAACTTCAGCGCCAGTGGTCCCTGACGTCGCACCACATGCAGAGGCTGCGTGATAATCCCAAGTGTGCAGACCAGGAGCTCGCCAACATAGCCGACAACACTGACCCTGGTATCACCTACCACTTCTCGTTCGAGCCGAGTATTCCGCTGCAGGTTTCGGCACGTCCGCGCGTGGCAATTCTGCGTGAGCAGGGTGTGAATGGTTTCGCGGAGATGGCTTGGGCTATGCAAGAGGCCGGATTTGACTCAGTGGATGTCCACATGAGCGACCTCATAAGCGGCAACACTAACCTCAGTGAATTCACCGGTCTGGCCGCTCCGGGTGGCTTTTCCTACGGTGATGTTCTCGGAGCTGGAAACGGCTGGGCATCGTCGGTGCTCCACAACTCTCTCGTGAAGCAGGAATTCGCGACATTCTTCGGAAGAAAGGACACGTTTGCTCTTGGTGTTTGCAATGGCTGCCAGTTCTTCTCCAAGCTGAAGAACTTGATCCCGGGCTGCGAGAGCTGGCCATCGTTCGAGCGCAACTCTAGCGAGCAGTTCGAGGGCCGCACCAGCATGGTGGAAGTCTATGAAGACGATGATAAGGCATCTTCCGTGTTTTTGGGTCGCCTTAAGGGTTCCCGATTCCCAATTGCCGTTGCCCATGGCGAGGGCCGCGCCCACTTCGCGTCAGCGGAGAAGTCGCACCAGTTTGCCGAGCAGCATCTGGGTGTGCTCCGCTACGTGGATAACTACGGCAAGCCGACCGAGCGTTATCCGTTCAATCCTAACGGCAGCCCAGGCGGTCTTGCTGGTATTAGGAGTCCAGATGGTCGTGTGCTGGCTCTGATGCCGCACCCTGAGCGTAACGTCGTTCTCGCTGCACAGTCGTGGAAGCCTGAGGATTTACAGATCGCCCCGTGGCTGCAGATGTTCATTAGCGCACGCCTCTGGGTTGGTGCTTGATAAAACGGATAAAAGGATGCATTGGAGTTCTCTGCACCGCGCGCATTCAGCGTTTTTGCTTATACTCCTCCTCAATGTAATTGATGTACATAAATAGCAGGGTTTTTTAATGGAACTAATACGATAATGGGAAGGCGCATGCATGTTCTTGTGGAAAGTTTTTTTTGTGGTTAACTTTTCCAGCTGGTATCGAGATCATATCATGTTTGCTAGCATGAGTGTATTATTGCTACGCAAATCCCCTTTTTGTCACCCACCCACACATACATAGCAGGACACAGGTTTGCACGACCGTGCCCTGGAGCACACTTCAACTGAATGGAGAGGGACCTGCAGTTCATGGCGCTGGCCGTCAGGGAGGCAGAAAAGGCTCTAGCAGAGGCGGAAGTGCCTGTAGGCTGCGTGTTCGTCAAAGATGGAGCCGTGGTCGGAGCTGGCCACAATGCAACGAACCGTACGCAGAACGGCACGCGCCATGCCGAACTATGTGCAATAGACGAGATCCTAGAAACCCAGGAGTCGTCGGTACTGGAAGGAACGGATCTATACGTGACGGTGGAACCGTGCATAATGTGCGCTTCTGCGCTACGGCAGGTGCATATTCGTCGTGTGTTCTTTGGTGCCGCTAATGACCGTTTTGGTGGCTGTGGGTCTGTGTTGCGGGTCAACCAGGATACTCCCGAGCAATCCCTTGGCACTTCATATGCAGCATACCCAGATTTGATGCGCCGCGAGGCCATTTTGCTCCTACGTAAGTTTTATACGCTGCAGAACCCCACAGCCCCACAACCGAAGTTGAAAAAGCAGAGAATAGTGAAAGAGGATATCCCCCCGCTCGACTTCCGTCTTTTTCTCACAAAAGAAGAGTTTGTAGACTACTATGGCAGCTTACGGCTAGAGGAATACGAATCTGGCATCTCTGCATAGTATTACCCTCCGCAGCTGGCCTCGCATAACCTCTAAACGGCTGCAGGTTAATGCCCGAGCGCGAGTAATTTATATTTCTAGTAGAACTATGCAATCCTTAAACTTTATATTTATTCGTTAGCTCTAGAGCTTTGCATTGTCGCCTGAAGGAAGCTCGATAGCAGCGGCTGATATCGCGGTTGTGCCACGCTCAACGACCTTGGTCTCGAAGATGACGCGTGGGCCCTCCCGCCACGACTCAACACGGAGAGTTTCACCCGGGAACACATGGCCAGAGAAGCGGACCTTGATGTTCTTGAAGACGCCATATTTCTCGACAAGGAGACGAGCCGAGATGCCGAACGTCGCGAGTCCGTGAAGGATCGGGCGGTCGAAGCCGCCGACAGCAGCGAACTCGGGATCGATGTGCAGCGGGTTGAAGTCGCCGGACAAACGGTAGAGCGCGGCCTGGCTCGCTTCGGTCTTGAACTCCGAAACGTCATCGGGCTTGCGAGCAGGCGGCTTGTTTGCTGCGGTGATCGGTCCATGGTCATCGAAGCTCTTCTTGCCGCCAAAGCCACCGGAGCCGCGCAGGAACGTCGACATAACGTTGTAGAACACCGGCTCCTGCGTTGCCTTATCGACCGATTCGTACTCCACCATAGCAACAGCTGCCTTGCCCTTGTCGGTGAGATCCAGAAGCCTAGCCTTTGTCTCAAGGGTCGCCTCGGGCTCAATTGGCCACTTCCTGATCTCAAGGTACTGCTCGCCGTGGAGCAGCTTCATCGGGTTGAAGTTGGGTACCACCTCATCGTAGGCGAACTGCGTGAAGAACATCGGAATAGTGCCGAACGAAGGGACTGGCTGGAACTCCTCATTGTTCTCGAAGACATACTTGAGATCCTTCTCACTAGCGCCGACACCAAGATTGTAGAGAATGATGTCTTTCTCCTTGTAGGAGTACTCTCCAACGCTCTCTGGGCCATTTGCGGCCTCGGCCGCCATCTCGAAGATCGCCATGTTCGACTCGGTAGCCGACTCAGGGTGGGTCGACCGACCGTCGTCGAAGTCGGTGATCTTAGGCCAGTTATCCCTGACCTTCTCGACGGTAATGTCGCGGATAGCCACGCCACCAGTGCGCTGCCAGCGGGTGCGGCCGATCCATCCCGCGCCAGCCTCGTAAGTCTTTCCGGTCTCCGGAGCCTGGTCACTCGAGAGCAGGACAGTGATTGGAGCGATGTAACGCGGCTTGAGGACCTCAAGCATCTCCGGCGGGAACACGCCAGCGGTCATTGCAGTTCCTGCGGTTGGTGCAACAGCGTTCGCAATGATGTTGTACTTCGCACCCTCGATGGCGAGAGTCTTAGTGAAGCCGAGAATACCCGCCTTGGCGGCAGCATAGTTGGCCTGGCCAAAGTTGCCATAGATACCCGAAGTCGACGTCGTGTTCACAATGCGGCCATAGTTCTGCTTGAGGAAGTAGGGCCATGCCGCCTGTGTCACTGAGAAGGTTCCGAACAGATGTACCTGTTGGATAATATTCCACAAATCGTCTGTCATCTTAACCATACTCTTGTCGCGGATGATTCCTGCATTGTTCACAACAGCATGGACGGCACCGAAGTTGTCAATGGCCGTCTTGACGACCGCCTCACCGTTGGTGACGTTGTTCTTGTCGGCAACCGCAATTCCGCCAGCATCGGTGATAAGCTTAACTGTCTCTTCAGCGGGACCGAGGTCATTCACAACAACCTTCGCGCCGAGCTTGGCGAACATCAGCGCATACTGCTGGCCAATACCACCGCCGGCACCGGTAACAATAACGACCTGGTCCTTGAAGCTAACCTCCGCACTGCCCTCCTCGTTGGGTGGGCGCTGGCTTCCATCCTCGAATGCCGCAAGCAAGTCCTTCGGGCCTGAAGGATGCTCGGCCGGGTCGAAGTTCTCAGTGACCTCCTCGAAGCGGTTAAGCACGGCAGCAGGGGTGAAGGTATCGTCGGCACGGAACTGGGCGCCGGCGCCACGCTCCCAACGAACCTTCGTAACGACGCCAGCAGCAGTCTCGTAGATGCCATTGTTCTCGGTGGTATCCTGGTGAACGAGGTAGCCCACGACCGGGACGATGTAACGCGGGTCTAGCTTCTCGAGAAGGTCTGGCGGAAGTACGGTTTCCGTCATTCGCGACGCAGCGAGTGGTACAATCACGTTCGCAGTGATGTTGTATTTCGCACCCTCCTTAGCGAGTGTCTCGGTAAAGCCCACCAGCGCAAGCTTCGCCGCAGAGTAGTTCGCTTGACCGAAGTTACCGTAAAGTCCAGCAGCACTGGCGGTGTTGATAACACGGCCGAACTTCTGCTTGCGGAAGTATGGCCACGCCGCCTTTGCAACCTTATACGAGCCAAATACGTGGACGCGCTGGACAAACGCAAAGTCCTTCTCGGTCATCTTCTTAAAGCTAACATCACGGAGGATTCCGGCATTGTTGATGACAATGTGCACTGTGCCGAACGCCTGGACGGCCGTCTCAACAATTTTGTCGCCGTTCTCGACACTGTCGTAGTTCGCAACAGCCTTGCCGCCGAGGGCCTCAATTTCCTTGACAACACCGTCAGCGACGCGTGCATTGCCGTCAGAACCCTGTAGGGTTCCACCGAGGTCATTCACGACCACAGACGCACCACGCTCGCCAAAGAACAGAGCGTAAGCCTTACCGAGGCCACCACCGGCGCCGGTCACAATAACGACTTGTCCGTCGTACCTAAGGTTCTCCGACATATTCCAATTGCTCCCAATCTTCTATGGCGCTTGTTCGTTGTCGATCCTAACGTCCAAAAGGAAGCGGAGATCTGGGGCGCCCTGATTCGGTTGTGCTTTTTATACGGGGATGCTCCGCACGCAGTCCTACACGCCATGCGGGTTCGACCACCCCACATTTCGGCATGGGTTAGGGTGTTGGCTGTCGCTTAGTGCAGTCTCAGGCCGAGGCTCGGTGAAGCCCGGCCTGCCGCCAGTAGCTACGGGAATGGCCGGCGTCATCCCGATCCGCTTATGCCTTGGGGTGCATATTCGATACAGTCCCACGCGCGGTGCTTCCATGTCACGCTTCATCTCGTAGCACGCATACGAAGAACACATTTGCTTGCCGTGTGTCTCAAAGAGCGCGTAGTCTCTTATCATTTACAATAAAATAATTTCCGGAGCGACTTATGGCTACAAAAAGACTATATCATCAATAGCCGGAATTTTCAGGGAGCTTCTGTGTGGGGAGTCCAACATGTAATATCTCTACAGATTGGCTCGTCTCCGCCATTCTATGCGTAAAGCGTCGGAGGTACTCGCACGCGACGCCGAGCTCACCATGGCCTCACTCGCTAGCGAAGCACACTTAATCCTACGAGATTTAGCCTCATATCCAGGGTGAGGTTCGAAGCTTTACACAAATGCCTCGTAATTAACAACGTATGAGAGCCCTCGTAGTCCAGTTGCCAGGCCTTCCGTATGTGTGCTCCACCATGGTAGCGGATCAAACCCGGCGACATGCGGTTGGCCGCTAGGGATCCGTGGTCATCCGAGTGACTTTAGAGAGCCTTTGCCTGGATCTCTCCCTCCCCCTGCTGCTACAGCTGGCACCTCACAGAAGCTATAGCAGGAGGTGAAATGCGGCGTCTTCGAGTATATAATCAGACAAATTCAGGCGCTTCAGTCGACATTAGCAGACCAACGATGAGGCCAAATAAGCCGATGACGGAGCCAAAAATCTCAATTACGAGGATCTTGACGAAGAGAGTCGAATCCGCGGCGTCAGCTACAGCGGCTGTGGCTCCAGCGACACCGACAGTCACGCCGCACACAAGGTTGGACACGCCGACCGTGACTCCCGCCCAAAACACAGCATATCCCGTGTAAAGGTTCTCTTTCGTCAAGGCTGTGTCAGGACCGGCAAATGCGAGTTTCGAAGACAGCACAATTGACGTGATGAGTCCAAAGATGGCCACAACCTCGCAGAATACAACAGACACCAGGTTCTTGGTCGTAACGCGCGGTACTTTGACGCTAGCGCCAAGGATACTTGTGCCAGTTATGAAAATACCCCAAGCTGCACCGGCAATGCTGAGGCCAGCGCACAGAGCGATGCCGATAAGCGCCCACATATACGGACTCGTGGTGAGCAAGAAGTGGCTAACCGTGAACTGCTCACCTTGGCCAGTGAAGAGCATGTAGCAGCCCACCACAGATACTGCCAGGCCAAGCAGCCCCCCAGTGGAGTAGCTAAGGACACCCATGCGCAGCGCAGAAGTAACTAAATCAAACCACGGGCTCCAAAATTATGGCTGGGCTGGTCGCGACGGCTCCGCGATTCCACCTCCGTATCATGTTGCTGACGGCGCTTCTGAGTCAGGTGGCATACAAGGCTTGTCAGCACTAGCTAGCAGCAGCCTTCCAGCTAGAAGGCTGGGTAAGCAGTCAAACGCTATCAGCTAAGGACCCAAAAGAGAGCGAGCCGTCGTAGCGGTAGCCAAAGCTCGTATGAGGCTCAACCCCCCTGAGGAGGCCACTTAATGAACAATGGGAGCCAATGGCTGAAACTGTATTCGGACGTACAAATCTTAAGATATGGGACCCCGCTAGAGATACTTAAAATTGAAACATTACCACTAGGAAGTGCATGAAACCTCGATCGATCTCGGCCAGGGTCGAGACGATCTGCACCGCGTACTCATCGCGTTGACTCTGTCAGACCGTCACGAATTTTATGCTGGCGTAGGCTGTGTCACTGCATTAGAGGTCTTATCGATCGAGAAAATGTAAGAGTAGAGCATGGTCCGCACTGAACGGCTTCAGTGAGAAATTGAGAGTGCCTCAAGCTACAACATGGGATAATCTATGGTCTACATTGAAACACAATGCGCCAATTGGTCGCATCATTAGTTGGTTAGTTTTAAGCCGTGCGGCGGAACAAAATCCTTCGGCTTCCTGAACCCATTGCCCTGCAGTTTTAATTCAGATCCCAAATGAAGCAAACATACGGGAACATGACAACTTTACAATCGAACGAGGGCATATCACGGCCCTGAGCGTTAATCGAATGCGGTCTGTTGAAGCCAGCATGCATCTGCCGCGAGGCAAATTTGCCGGTATCAGTAGTGGTTTACTTACACGCTGATTGCCGGAGTCCTGACTGACGAATCTTTGTTCGCGAAACCCCACTTTGACCCTTGTCGGTGTTGCATCCCAGCCGTTACGATAACCTTTTCCATTTTCTAACTTTATCGCTCTGGTCGAGCCCGCGCTCCATCGTCTCGATTGTCGAGCAGGATAAACCCGAGTAAGCCGGCACGCTTGAGATGCGTTTTATGCTATTAGAGTCAGTGTATACCAAAACTACTCATCGCCACCGCAGCACCCGCATTAGGAAGGTTTTCGTACACACATATAGGGGGTTTGGGTTCCAATGTTTAGGACTAGTACTAGGGTGCCCGAGTGGGTGCTTAGCCCACTAAAAGCGGAAGGTCCCCGTGTTCGTTCATTTCACACTAAACGAGAACTCTGGAAACCTTATTTAAGACGCTCGGGCAATCTAGATTCAATCCTGGAAATCGCTTCGATAAACTCGAAGGTTGTATTGTTCGAACCCGTTGATATAAGGACCCCGACCTCTGGGCACTAGCTGCATCTATACATATCTCCATGCAAGCTGTGAGAATGAAAGCAATTGGTCCAAGGCTCAGGTTTGCCGATGCAGACGAGGCCGACGCTTCCACGGTTCGATGCGCGGCGACGCGAGTCAAGTCACCGGCATTGCCTGCGTCGCTTCAGCCTCAGTCAGAGCAAGGAAGAAACGACCCGAAACCAGCCACAGATTCACAAGAGCCGGTTCGAAGCGCTGCTTCCAGTGTAGAGCCCGGCACTGCTGCCTCTGCCGCGCGACACCTTCCACCACCCGTTCAACCGGCGACTCAAAGCCCGGACTTGATGGCGGCGCCAGCAGCAACGGAACCTCAAAACACAGCGGGATGTTCTGTAATGGGATCTCCCGAAGCTTCAGAGGTTAACAGGGCGGAAGCACGCCACGCGATAGCACCCAAGGAGCCTGAGCCACAGCTACCGTCCCCGCCTAACTCTGGAGACCCGGCGGCATTTATTCTTGAATCTATGCGACACAGTGCAAGCTCAACTGCACCAGATGCTGCAACTGTTGGAGTTACCCGCAGGGATGGAACAACTGTATCCATGAGCCTTGAGGAGTCGCAGGTTCAAGCGAAGCGCGACCCTCTTACGCCAGTTCGCACCCCACCTGTCTTGTCACCAAACGAGATGCGCCAGATGCTTGAAGATCTTCGTGAGAGAACTCAACGGGTTCAAGACAAAATCACCGCCGATGATGAGACGACTGAGCTGATGGCATCCCTCCGCAAGCGCCTCGACAACCACATCAGCGCCTTTTCGGGATCAAGCAGCCTCAATTCGGCTAATAAAGAGGCAGTTATTGAGCCTAAGATTGTCGCAAGCAGACAGGCAACCCCCGTTGAAGCATTAGGCTCGCCTAACAAGCCGTCAGCGAACGGGAGCCCAATCTCCGTGCAGCCACAACAGCAGCTGCAGCAGCTGCCAGAAATACAGCGACCTTTCCCCCATGATAGCAGTACAGAACACAGGCCTACCCAGCTACACCAAGGACACCAGCAACCACCGGTCGACCACCTGCGACCTCAAATGCAACAGCACCAGCAGGGCTACGCAATTCCGTATCCGTTTGCCACGAGTCCACCCTATCCATCCGGATATACTGTCCCTGACGGAAGTCCCATTTATGCCCAGTACTATAGCCCACCGCCTGCAACTGGTCATTGGGCTTATGGAGCCATCGCTCTTGCACCATCCGCCCAGGCGACCTCGCCTCAGCAAGGCCCCATTCAAGCTGGGCATCTCGGACCACTGCCGCAACAAACAAGCCGGTTACCTCCTATTGATGGGGCTTGGTCTGCCTATGGCAACGTTTCCCCCGGCATTGTGTCGCCGATCTGGCAAGCTGGCATGAAACCGGCCAACATGATGGCGCCAGTACCACAAGCTGGCATGCAGCTGCGACCCGTCCTACCGCTAGATAGCAACACTTTGATGGATCCACTTCCGCCCAGGCGCAAGCGTGTCCGCGTCCGTGACACGGCAGCTGAAAATACTCAGTGCCAGCAATGTGGTACGCGAGTGACGCCCGAATGGCGGCGAGGGCCCAATGGGCTGCGTACGCTCTGCAATGCGTGCGGTCTCTACCACGCAAAAATTGTGCGCAAAAAGGGAGAGGCAGAGGCGGCACGCCTACTGCGTGAGCGACCGCGTTAGACAACGGGGACATAGTTCACCTCACACACCGAATATTAGGATGTAAATTGTAGAAATAGAGCAGCAAACAGCGTAGTTTAAACTATTTTTTTCGGAAAAAGCATTTTCCAACCAGATTTAGCATCAGGAAAGAGGCCGTGGGGTTCAAAAAGCTTTCTTAGTCCACGGTACTAGTTGCGCTACGCGCCTTGTTTCGTGGATCATTCCAGGATTTGCTGGATCGCATCTTATTGCTGCGAACGCTCCTTGAACTCCGCAACGCGACGCTGGAAGTCCATATATTGGCATTCCTCATAGTCGTGACGCAGCTGCGAGCACTTCCACGGCAAAAAGCCAGTCTCACGACGGCACTTATTCAGGGGAACGAGGAGTGCAGCACAGCGATCCCTCCACTGGAGCGGAATCTGGTTGTCCTTCATCTCCTGCTCGGAGAGCTCCCGCGGAAACTCCTTCAGAGCCATAGTTGAATCTCAGATGGTTCACACAGTATTAGACGGTCGCTCACTGGCCTCTGTTTTGCTTACACAGTGGAACGTGATATTGTTAAAGTCCACGGGATCGCTACCAGGGACATCATCGCTGCCATACGCGGGATCGCATATAAGGAAGTTAAGAGCTAGTGATGTGGGCTACTTACTAGAGTAAGAAAAGCACTGCAAGAGGGCACGCATATACTTAGGTATCACTATATATGTCTCAGTAAATGATACCGGGTTACATGTATGCAAGGTAGCTCACAGGACGTCAAACTAGCTAGGCGGACCGTCTGGCCGTGAGAATAAAGGCTGTCATAAAGATTCATGAGAATGTGGTCATAAATCCATCATTTGAATTGCAAAATAGGAAAAAATTACGATGGAGGCAGGATTCGAACCTGCGCGCCCAGAGAGCATTGCCTTACAAAGCTAGAAACTATAGCAGGGCAACGGTATAACCACTAACCGACACCACCTTACTTGGGCCAGGCAACCACCACATCGGTTTATGAAGGGGTAAAGTCCCGTGAGGGTAGGGCGGTAGAGAAAGTAGCCTCGACGATGTATTAGCACGATCATCACTGCTGACTGTGCTATCGACGTACGAGGGACCTCGACGAACGCTATGGACTCGTTGAAGGCGCTGCGCGCCGCGGTCAGCGACGGCCAGGACGGATTCGAGACGCTCGATAAGCCGGGCGGCGTCCCTGCCAAGCTGGAGGATGCGCTTGTACTACGGATTTCATCTGATGGTAGCGAGTTCGAGCTTTCGTCTGCGACTGCGTTCGAGTCTGCAACGCTCGACCCGCCGCATATCGATCTGCGCACTGTAGTCAATTGCTGGCAATGCCGGGGGATGAGCGTTACAGAGTATATTAGCACCTCTGATGAGAGGGGAATCCCAAATCTTCAGTTTTTGGAGAGAACTGACCTGGTGGAATGGCTCGATGGCTCGTCGGCCACGAGCGAGTATATCAAGGACGCCTCTGGCGGCGAGGATGAGGGCGCATCCGCTCAGTATGATGTAGACATGGTCGACGCGCCGAGCAGCGTAGAGCGCGGCACGCTCGTCGATCACAACAGTGTGCTCCATGGCCAGAAACTTGTGGACTTCAGCAACGTCGCAACTCTGAGCCACAAAAGCATCATTCACGAGTTTCGGAATGCGTCAGCGGGCGGCGCACCACGACCGCAGCCATCGCTGCGCTCAGCCGCATCATCAACGATGGTACCCCTCAAGCCAACGAAGGGCAAAGATCCGATCATTCTGCTGTCACCGAGTCCCTCGAGTATGCTCAACATGGCGAATGTACAGGACTTCCTGGAAAAAGGTACGTTCTCGCCGGTGCTGAAGTCGTCTACATCTCCAAACTTGCTGCGCATTACGCACAACTCGAAGGTTATCGGGTCTAAGGTCAGGTTCGTTGTTGTCGACTCTGTGTCGCAATTTAAGCCCGAGTACTGGGATCGTGTCGTGGCCGTGTTCGTTACAGGCCAATCGTGGCAGCTCAAGCAGTACAAGTGGCCGGACGCGAACTCGCTATTCCAACACGTGCTTGGATTCGCGCTCGTGTACAAGAACGACCCGGTGCCGGAACAACTCAAGCAATGGAATGTCAAAGTAGAGACGCTGGACCGCACGGCTAGATTCCGCGACCGCGAGGTCATTGAACGTATTTGGGAACGCATCGAGGCACACATGATCTCACGAGGCTGGCCGGTCGTCCATGCGTCCTGATCAGCCGCGAACAGGATTCATATCCGGGACGAGCAGGCCCGCAATGAGATGCGTAACGACCACAAAAAATGGAGCAATAAAACACAGTCCTGTTCCTATTTAACATTCTGATCTCTTGTTTGTATAATTAGAGACAAATAAATAATCGATTAGAAGCGCTCCTTCATGCGCGAAGAGACGATGCGCAAATTACCGTAGATCTTGCTTGGCGGCTTACCGAGGATCAGGCTCACTACGGACTCGCGCGCAATTTTAATGTTTTTGAATCCGCCGAGTATGTGAATTTTGCTATCAGCAAGCACGACCCGCGTTCGGCTGGCGTTCTCAATGGCAAACTTCATCTTGCCATCCTTGCCAGCAATGCGGCCGATCGCACGGCTCAAGTGATCGCCCTGCAAGTTCTTGATATCCTTGACCTCAAAGCTTTCGATATACAGGTCGTCGAGGCGGAGAAGTGCCGTCGCGTCGTCGATGTCGAACCCAAGCATGAACGCACGTAGGAAGTCGTCGCCTTTCTGAATCGCGCCCCGGTCTTTTGTCTCTCGCGAGGTCCTCAGGAGCACGCGCTTACGGCCTACATCCATCTTCACCTGAAGCTTGAGGTGATCAACAAGCGGGAAGTATATCTTAGCCCATGCATTCTTGAGCGGCGTGAATCGATGCGGCGGCACAGTAATGGCCCGCCGCTCTGCCCGCACCTTCTGTGGTTTATTCAGGTCGCTGGCAAACTGAGGCCTTCCCTCCTCATCAATTGCCAATGCGCCCGTCGCAGATTTATCGTCGGCAGTGGCCAAGTCGATGGGAACGGTTGTGGTGACATCAATTACGATGTCGTCGGCCATTTGGACATCGCCGTCACCTGTTTCAGGTTCAAGAACGGCCCGCTCAGAAACCGCTTCCTCGGTTCGGTTGGCCAATGCGGTCGGAGCTGGCATTATACTGAGTAGCCTTTCTCACGATTCTAACAAAAAATTTCAGAACCTCAGGGCAAAATATGCCTGGGTCAGGTCTGGGACGAAGCGACTGCCTGCCCCACTAGCCTTAGCCCGGGATGCTACCATATACTGTCAATGTATCTACGCGATGTCGCGCTGAGACGATGCGCCCTTAGATGAACTACTAGAGATGTATGTACTTAGCAAGACGTGCCGCGCAACAGCTCCCTGGGCTAAGTTCTTGCGAAGCGTCAATTGCCGATTTTCCCGCAACGCGGGCAACTGGATCGAGGCCGGCGACAGAGGCAACAAGTTAAACCCTGGACCTGACGTCAAGCCCGCGATCTGGCTATGGGTTAAGTGTGTGTGCGAGACCTGCAGCTCGGAATATGCTGACCAACCTCGCCGCATGGTGGGGGCACCTGACGGCCCTTCCCCCAGTAGCCGTTGGCACCACGGCCCGTGAGGAAGATCAAAAGGCCGACTGCACCGGGGGAAGAGGGTGACGACGGAGCGTTTAAGGTTCAGCACATCGCAAACTCTCATCGACAAAAACGACTATATGGAGTGTTAACGAGGACCATTAGCAGATGTTTGGAGAGAGGAAAATATGGAAACAGCTGCTCGTGGTGGCATTCGCCTTCCGGCTCATGTTTGTCGTGCGCTTCTCGTACCTGCATCCCGACGAGCACCTTCAGGGTCCTCAAGAAATTGCTCATGGGATTTTCGGTTGGGCAGCGCAGACTCCGTGGGAGTTCAATCCTGAAAATCCTATACGTAGTTTTGTCCCGCTGTGGATTCTCTACGGCATACCGATGAGCTTCTTCTCAGCCGACACCGATCCCGTGTATGTGCTGTATATGTTGCGGGCATTGTTCGCAGCCCTGACGTGGGTGTTGGAGGACATGGCCGTCGACCGTCTCGTAACCACACGCAATGATAAGCTGCGGTGCTTGTTCTTTGTCGGAACATCGTACGCCACTCTTACGTGGCAGGCGCACACACTGTCCAACAGCGTGGAGACCGTGCTCGTCTTGTGGTATCTCGTTACCCTTTACGAGACGGAGACGGCAGTGGCGGCATTCCAGTCTCCGTTCGATCGCCACTACGACAATGCACTTCTTGCATTGCTGCTGACGCTTGGAACGTTCAACCGCCCTACATTCGCGCTGTTCCTCATTCTACCGAGCCTGCGGCTTTTGCGGTTCTGGTATCGCTACCCGTCAACGTTTATCACCTTTACTTTTGTGGCGATTCTCAGCAGCTCCGCTTGCATCTATGTGGACACGCTGCTGTACGGAAGCCCAACATGGGTGATGACCCCGCTGAACTTTATCATATACAACTCCTCGGCGGAAAACCTCAGCGCTCACGGCGTGCACTCGCGCCTCACCCACCTGTTTGCGAGCCTCCCGCAGCTCTTGGGACCAGGCCTGCTCCTGCTGCGACCAGACTGGTCTTCGCTACCAGTGCAGACTATCATCAGCGCCCTCGTGTCTCTTTCAATGATACCACACCAAGAAGCACGGTTCTTGCTGCCCCTTGTGCCACTTTTCTGCTCGCAGATGCATCTCGAGCAGTTCAAAAGCGCTAAGGTGCGCAACATCATGCTCACGCTTTGGCTGTCGTTCAACCTCACGCTCGGCATCATTATGGGAGCATTCCATCAGGCTGGAGTTATCCCCGCGGAGGTGGAGCTGCGCAGGTTGGAGCTGCCACAAGTCGTCGTATGGTGGAAAACTTACTCGCCGCCGTTGTGGGTCAGTGGGCTGCAACAGAGCGAGGTTGACTTCGTCAATCTCTTTGATGCGTCTTCTGGCGAGGAAATAGATGAAATGGTCACATTCCTAGATGCCTATGACGAGAACAAGAATGACAAGCTCACGGTGCTGGATGTCCAAGGCGCAAATGCGACGGTCCTTCGCACGGTCCTGTCTGCGTCGCCCCGCAATGAGACGATCCTTATTGCGCCGCTTGCCGTGATAAGCCAGATTAAGCCCTATTTGTCGAGCTTACCCGAACCGCTGTGGCAGACTAGGCTGCATATCGGACTTGAACAGTTTGATATTTCATCGCCATCAACCTGGCGTCCTGGTCTCGGCATGTGGCGTGTTCCAGCCAAAATCCTGCTTTAGACACTACTCGCATTAAGTTAATGGCTGGGCATGGCATATACTCCTGGTGGCCCACCCTCCTGCCGCCAAACTAACACGGAACATCTACAAAGCACACGCGCATCACTCTTCTCGAGATGGTCACCTCATGTTCCTTTCCTCTTCTATGGTTTTATCAATTGTAGCTCATTTTACGACTCGTGTCTATATAGAGAATTTGTATCGTATCGTATCAGCTGTAATGCTATGGCGCGTCAATCGCCATGAGTGGTGATGCGGTGCATCTGCAACACACTGCTGCTTCATTGCCCTCGCACTTCGATAGAGGAGGCTACGAGTCGGCGATACACCGTGATACAAGCGATCGTACATGCATTCTTCAGCCCAGCAAGTCAGTGAACTCGCGGATAAGCTTGGTGTTTTCATCCTTCGTACCAACGGAGATGCGCAAACAGCCCTCGCACCCGAGTTCACGGCCGCGGAAACGCACAACAACTTTTCGCACCGTTGCCAGAGTATTGTACACGTGCAGTGCGCGCTCGTTCGATGGCTCGCCAGTTTGGGCATCAAGGACTTCCATGAGAATGAAGTTTGCATCAAGGCCGCCACGGTTGCGGCCGAAGCCAGCTATTTTGGAGAGCTCTTCCAGAAGGCGCGTGCGCTCCTCCTGGATCTGCGAGACATAGCGCTTCATCACTGCTATACTTTCCGGCCTCAGAGCGCGAAGGGCGAGATCCGATGTGGTGGATGATATGTTGTATGGCGCCTTCATCGCGTTCAAGATAGACGCAAACTCCTCGGACGCGAAACACATGCCCAGGCGCAGGCCAGCAAGGCCGAAGCTCTTGCTCAGGGTCTGCAGGACAACGAGGCGGGTGTACTCCGTGACGAGGGGGGCCATCGAAGGCATCCCGGGGGTGAAGTCAATGTATGCCTCGTCGACAACAACAATGCCATTCTTCCAACCGTCAATGACCTCCTTCACATACTCAAGGTTCACGCGCTTTGCCGTGGGGTTGCCCGGCGAGCAAATGTACACAAGCTTGATGGACTTGTCCGCGTTGAGTGCCTCGAGCATGGCCTTGGGCCGGATCTCGAACGTCTCGAGGTCCAGCGGAACGTGCACAACTTCGACGTCATTGACGTCGGCACTCACGGTGTACATACCGTAGGTTGGCGGGCAGATGAGCAGCTTGTCGCGGCCAGGGGCACACACGGCACGGATGAGACCATCCACTGCCTCATCGCTGCCCACACCTAGATACAGATTTGCGGCCGTGAGGTCACCTCCGCGGAACTTCGCAATGCTATTCTTCAATTCCACCTGGTGGGGATCCGGGTATCTATTGAGCTCGAGGCTGGCCTCTTCAGCAGTAAGATCATGCACAGCGGCGCCATGAGTGTTTTCGTTAGCGTCGAGAAGGATACCCTCGTTAAAGTCGTCTCGCGCGCACCGGTAGGGCTGGAGTTTAAGAATGTTGGGCCTTACAATGTCTTGTAGACTCATTGAGGAGCAGCGGTAATGTTGAATGTAGTAGGCCTAGAAAAAGGTGTGACAGAACGACTGCGTGGAGAGAAACTGACCACTGGGCAATGAGTCTTTGGCGTGGTAAATGTCCGCGGGCGGTACCACCCAACTATCTGATTTATGTATGACACATACCCATCTCGACTCATCTGGGCGGGAATTTGACAAATTGACGGTTGACGTCGAAGGTTACACTCTCGCGGAACTGTAAATGTCCTCCATCACGAGCAATGATGCTGTGGCACTCACGCAGCTTGATGACGCAACAAAAGCCGACATCGCACGTTGGGCAGAGACGGAGGCAAGCAAGGCCAAGGTTCGGTCGGCCATCCACAGCTTCACGGACCTGTGCTTCAAGAAGTGTGTAACGTCAGCGGCAACCGATTCGCTCAGTGCGAACGAATCTTCGTGTGTGGAGAACTGCATTGGCCGCTTCCTGGATACCAATACCTCCATTGTTAAAATGATTGCCGATCAGTTGCACTAGTGACTCCTGCCTAACACATTATCCTTCGTACCTGATACATGCACATAGCTTTAATTATTATACAAACTGCTCGACGCTCACAGTTCAAGCTTCAGTGTTCCAAGTTTGGGGATGGTTCGGATCGGACGACTCAAGCATGTTCGCGATGGACAGCGCGAGCAGTCCGGAAGCATGCTGTTTGGCGTCCCGGCAATATTAAAGCTAGCTTAACATCTTTCAACGGAAAACTCGAATTGCGGTGGCTTGATAATGCTGTTGTTCAGCACTGGCGCACTCTCCTTACTGGGCTCAACTCCTGGCTTATACAGCCACGCCCTACAACACTTTCCCAAAAACACTTGAACCACACAGTTGGGCGGCAAGGTCGCTCGGTCTTCTTCCCCCGAGTCCACACCTAATTGACTCTAAATGATTCTCGACCAGGAAAGAGCGTTGAAGGAAGCCCTTGCTGCCGAAGCTGCAGTGCTCGCAGATAATAACTATGTGGTTCCCGATCACATCCTTGATAATGTCAGAAACCTGAAAGATGAGCCGCACGAGAGGACCCCCGTGGTCTACCTAGTGCATGGGATTGCGACTGGCAACTCCGACCGTATAGGTCGGATAATTCTGGACCACCACCGACGAATCCCACAAGAGGCGCTGCTCGCCGGCATGCGATATATCGAGTCGGCACTTGTGTCCGCGCCCGGATCCGCAACAACCGCGGAAGCTCTGGCGTTTGCAGCATACGAGCTTGGACTGGACCCAGCGATAACTATGGCCCCTGGCTTTGACTTCGCGGCCTTGCGGCAAAAGCAGGAAATAAACTCCAAGACCACGGCCGCAGGGTATGCACGCGCTGGCGCGAGCACCCCGTCGCACCGACAGGGCGATTATGGCGAGGCGCCGAACAAGGGCTGGCTGGCCTCCCGTCCTTGGCTTTTGGAGCTCGCCATTCGGTCTGAGGACACGTCGAAAACAGCTGTAGACCGCTGGTGGCCACTCGTGATTCCATCCCTGCTTAATTACTTGGACACAACCGATCTTTCCACCAAGGCTCGCGGTGTCCGCCTCACTATGTTGCTTGCCGAGGCGCACGGGCCGCGACTGGCAACAACGGGGCTTGTGCCCGTGTTCGAGGACAGCATCACCCCGTGCCTCAGCTTCGTTCCTCCTCTTGTCGAGCCGCCGCGCACCATGCTGATCCACCGACCCGCGGCCAAGTGCCTCACGCGGCTTGCCGCGCTGGGCCGCGCGTCTCAAGAGGCCCGGCTTGCGCGCTTGAACCAGCTTGCGCGCGACGCTTTTCTCAAGCCGTTCCTGCACACTAATGAGAATGTGTCTCTCACTATCTACTTCCTCGAGTCTCTGCGAGAGTTCATTGCCAACGATTTGCGGGAGCTCACTATCGTGCACATTTCCACGATAGTGCAGGTGTTCCTGCAAATCATGACCGACGCGTACGTCGAGTTCAGTCCGCCCCTCATCGCTGCTGCCGCTGATACCATGGCCGCCGCGCTGCGCTGGGCGTGGCCGCGCCTCGATAAGTACAAGTACTCGATCATGCTGGGGCTCGCAAAGGCGAACGCGCTCGACACGGAGTGCTTCCGGCTGCTGCAGCCGACGGAAGAGGAGCAGTGGGCTCTTCGCGATGCCGTAGATGCGCGCGCGCGGGTCGCGACGCAGTAAACGCCCGCAGTAACCCCGTGGTTGCACGCGGTGGCTCCTGAGGCAAGTTGAATTAAGATTACATGTATATAGTCCAAGTATAGAGCTGTGAGCCCTGAGGCCCTGACGCGGGCGAGAGAAGAGGATGGCCTGCATCCCCTTTGAGGAACGATTCTGGATCTTTTTCTCCTCTTCTTTACAGAAGGCCGAGGAAGTCCTCCTTGATGGAGCCGATGGCGACGATCTTGCCTACATCTGCACGCACGCCTACGATTTTTACACGGATCTTCGATCCTTTCTCGATACTCTGGTCCTCGGACACGAAGGCCGGCGGATTCGCGGTGAGGTTGAACGACATGTTTGACGGGATAAGATGCGCCGACACAAACACGGGCATCGGGCCCACGTCGCAGAAAACGCCCATCTTGTTGACGTTCGTCACTATGGCGTCCACAACCTCGCCCTTGAACGGCCGGAACACAACTGCCTGGTACTTCACGTTGAACACAGCTGACCCTTGGCTCGAAGGCACCGTGCCCGCGCCGACGTCGATCTTCATGCCGTCCATCACGCACACGATGTAACCGTACTGGCCAGTGACCGTTCCCTCGACCTCCTGGAGCAGCTTTTCCCGCAGATACTGGTGCATCTGCGGGCCGAAGTACGAGGGATGCAGCGTCAACTCCAGGGACAGGCTCTTGAGGTAAAACATCCCCAGTCTTTCCCTGTCTAAAGCCGGGCACACTCCTACCGCGCTTCTTCACCCCGAACGCTTCGGCGCCCTCTACATCGTGCTGACTAATGCCTCCGGGGCTCTCAGTGTATCGTGTCGTGTCTTTGGAACCGGGATACTGCCTAAATGTACCTGGCGGTTGACATCCGGTACGAAATGCACACATGCGTCACGTATCGCTGAGATTGGCGTCTCCACGGGTGTGACTGCCGTCGCTACCTAGGTACCGCACACTCAATGCGCTAGTTCCCGACATGGATAGGTTTAGCGTCGTAGTGGGCATAAACCAGGCCATCATGGCGCCGTGTGGCCATTCTACCCACGCCCTTACCCTTACGTAGCATCAAGTTTCGCGGGCGGCACTGTTTCAGACATAGCTTCGGATGATATGGCCTTAGAATGCTTTTGCAGTAATTTATTTTTTTGAGAAATGTTTTAGAGAGTAGCTGGCACTGCTGTTTTGATTTTTTAGAAAATGTGGACCCTCCCGGCTACTCGCTGTCATTAGTTCATCCCTACTCAATATTGTGGGTGGGTGCCCCTTGCGGCATCGCTAGGCGCACACAGCCTTGCAGCAGTTGTACAGCCTGGAAGCAGTTGTACTGTACACGGTTGGCGAAATACGGGCCTTCGAACTCGTTTGGAATCGAAGCCCATCAGTATGTGATCGGTTAGCGTTCGGACTATTGTCCGCCGCTCAGGCCCAAGGTCGCGATTGGCTCGCTACTGCAGCGTCTCACATGCCTAGCCCTGTACCTACGCCGGCTAACGCGTGGGAGGGTCGGGGTGGGTCGTGAGTACACTAGTGAAGGTAGCAGGTGATACCCACTGCAAGCTTGGGCACACTTAGGCGTGGTGTGGGGCAAGATCAACTTGCATACACGACTCGCTTGGACCGGGGATTTTCCATGCTCAAAAGCTTCGTACGTCGAGCGGCTCTTCAGCCACTTGGAAAGCATCCAAGATTTCAGAGCAAGCGACTGAGTAGCGGCACGGCGAATTTCCTGCTCAGCGAAGAGGTTGCCGATGCGCTGGGCACGAAGAAGCCGGTCGTAGCGTTGGAGAGCACGATTGTGACCCACGGGCTGCCGTATCCGACAAATGTGCGCATGGCTGCAAGTGTGGAAAAAATCATCCGCTCCGCCGGCGCCGTTCCGGCGACGACGGCGTTTCTGAACGGCGCTGCGCGCGTCGGCCTAAGCCCGGAGGAAATGGAGGTACTCGCATCGTCGGCGAATCCGCAGAAGGTGTCGCGCCGGGACATCCCCAACGTCATCGCAAATAAGCTCAATGGCGGCACAACGATTGCCGGAACGATGATTCTCGCTCATAGAGCGGGAATCCGCGTGTTTGCTACTGGCGGGCTCGGCGGCGTGCATCGCGGCGTTGCCGACCACTGGGACATCAGCGCTGACCTGGAAGAGCTTGGCCACACCCCGGTGGCCGTCGTGTGTAGCGGGCCTAAGAGTATTCTTGACGTACCGAAGACGTTGGAGTACCTCGAGACAAAGGGGTGCTACGTCTCGACATACAGCCCAAGCGGGCGCGATGTCAACGTTCCGGGTTTTTTCACGCGCGATTCCGGTGTGCCCTCCCCGTTTCGGTTTGTGAACCCGCGCGACGCGGCGCGTGTTATTTTCAGCGGCTCGAAGTTCGGCCTGAACTCGGGGTATGTCTTCTGCGTACCTGCGAGCCCCGAGTTTGCCCTGGACCAGGACGTCGTGAACGGTGCAATTGAGTATGCTCTCGCCGAGGCCACCGCGCAGGGCATTACCGGCAAGGACACGACGCCGTTTTTGCTTAAGAAGGTGTGGGAGGCCACTGGCGGCGACTCCGTGAAGACCAACGTCGAGTTTGTGAAGGAGAACGCGCGCATGGCAGCGCAGATTGCGAAGGAGTACTGCCTACTTCCCGAGCAGTCCCTGCAGGAGCCGCTGTCGTCGTCTTCTACATCTGCGCCGGGCTGGATAACGCCGGGATCTGCTTCAGCTGCAAGCGCCGCCGCAGCGTCGCCGGACGCAGCCTCGTCTCCCTCAAAGCCAGCTGTAGCGAGAAAGCCGAAGCGCACCCTCATGGAGGCGCCGAAGACAAAACCACTTGTTGCGGCGGTCGGTGCACTGAGCCAGGACATTACCTGTACTCTAAGCGTGACGGAGGTTTCTGTTTCAAGCTACCCTGGCCGCATTTCTACATCGCTCGGTGGCACGGCGCACAACGTTGCCCTCGCATCTGCCTACAGCGGCGCCCCGACACGGCTCATCTCGTGCATCGGCGATCGTGAGGAGGGCGATATTGCCAAGGCCGTGTCCCCAGCGCTGGATGTCAGCGGTGTACGTGTATCTGGCAAGGTCCGCACGCCTCGCTACGTGTCTACCAACGACGCGAAGGGCGAGCTTATCGTTGCATGTGCCGACATGGACGCTATCACGAACCTGGATCCGGCGTTCATTCGCGACCAGCTCCTATATTCGCGGCCAGAGATCTGCGTTTTCGACGGTAACCTTGGGGCCGAGCAGACCCGAGAGGTGCTCAAGGCGAAGGAGCTGAACAACAATGATCCGCTTATTGTCTTCGAGCCGACGAGCGTTCCTAAGGCGGCACGCATTGCCGACGTGCCCGACCTTGGAGTGTTCCCGAACGCGTCGATCGACATAGCGACGCCGAACTACCTCGAGCTGATGAGCATGTTCGAGGAGTTTTCGTTCCGCGAGCGCTTCAATGTCGACCGCTGGTTCCCTGTGATCGATGGGCTGCCGCTCAGCGACATGGCGTCGCGCATGAAGCTCGACATTTTCTCGCGGTCCAACCCGTCTCTTGCAAACGTCGTGCAGTCGGGCCTCATTCAGGCCAGCCTCCAGCTGCTGCCGTATATTCCGAACCTGTTCGTTACCATGGGACAGGACGGCGTGCTTTCATTCCAACTCATTGAGCATCTGAAGGATCGCACGGGCGGCACGGTGGACGGCCCAAATTCAGTGTACATTTTGAGCCGGTCGCGCGAGTACGGTGTGCTCATCCAGCACTTCCCCATTGAGCACGAAGTTCTTCCCGAAGACGCCAAGAGCGTTAACGGCATTGGCGACACCTTCTGTGGATCCTTGGTCGCGCAGCTCGCCAAATCGCGTATGTGGCTCCGCGACGACGGTCTCACGAAGAAGGAAGCCGTTCTGCGCGCAATGGAGGCGGCAAGCCTGTCCCTCCAGACATACCAGGCCGTCAACAGTGAGATCGCCGACCTCTTCACAGAGTAGTTATGATTTTTATGAAATATGTACAGACGAATTAACTCCAAGAACGCGCAATATAAAAAATGGACGCGCGTGGACCAAGCATGCGAAAGCAAGTAATGTGGCCACCGCTACTTCGTGCAGGCGGTGACTTCAGCACTATGCACTTTGCGAGCAGGTACGTGGCCCTTGCTCGGCAATATTTTTGCTCTAGCTTTTTTCTACCGGATTGGAAATATCGAGTGCGACGGCAGCTAGAGCTTCTCGCGTGAGCTTCACAGGCCGCCATCTTGCGGGTCGATAACCACGTCAACCAGACCGCCGATGCCGCGCGCCTTCAGCGTGGGGCTGTTCGGCTTAGGGCCAGTCAGGTACTGAAGGAAGAACAGGCGCGCAACATCCGGGTCTGGCGGCGAGCCCAGCAGCTCCTTCGACTCGTCCGTGTCGCCATACCACGCGCTCATGCCTCCATTGATGTCGCGGGCCCAGGTCACAACCTCACCCGACTTCAGCTTCCGCTTCCGGCTGAACGCACGCTTGATCTCATTGACTGAGCCACCGAACTCTGCGCTGTTGATGGCCTTCGCTTCGATGCGGTTTGTGACGCTGCGTACAAACCCATCGCGCATGTGGTTGAAGTCGGTGTTTCTCACAGGGACGATGCGCACGGCGAGTCGCACGTTTGCCCGCAGCAGGTCGTCGATGATCTGCGTCCCCTTCTCGTTGTCGGTAAGCAGCATGTACCACTCGTCGCGCGTCGTCGGGTTGCCGTACTTCTCCTTTTCGGCGGTGAGCACTTTCCGTGCGTTCAGCACGTCGTCTGCAGCAATGTAAAGACCAACGGCGTAGACATGAAGGTTGATAAACGTCACGGTGCGCACTCCAGTACCGAGTGCCTGGAAGATTGTCTGGTTGATGGATATAGTGCCAGGAAACTTGTCCGTTTTGGTCGGCGGCTGCAGATCCACAAGATCCGACGATAGCGGCGGAGCATCAAGCTTTAGCCGGCTACTACCCCCCTGCGCAAACAGAGCATAGAGTACGCCTCCTACGGCGCCAAACCCCACACCAGCAATGAACCGGTTCCGCAGCACGCGACCCCGCGGATTTTGAGGCCCGCCAGCCCATCTTTGCGAAGTGCTTGAGAAGAACCTGGGAGGCAGGATACGCAGCCGTGCCCCGGATGTTACCACGTTATTTACTCTCCGGATATTCGCCGTGAACATAATCGACGAGGCCAGGACGTCCGATGGATTGAGTGTAGCTAGGAGAGTCCACCACTCTCACCCGTCGTAATGCACTTACGCCCCTCCCTGCCGTCTCGGGGTTGGGGTAATGCCACTCCGAGACGGTAAGCTGCTCTCGCAAGGTATATAGTCAAGGCTAACGTGCGCATGCTAGCAGCTTGCACTGTTTGCGCATGTAGGGGGATGTAGCTAAATTCACGGCCCAGGCTCGAAGGTGATGGCCGCACAGCAGTGGCCATTGATAGATTGGTGTTTGGATTTGAAAGCTTCTCACAGCATTGTACAGACTTCGAGATAAATTGGGTAGAAATATAAATATGGGTAAGATGTTCAATCATTCGTTACATTTTGCGCTGGTATTTTTTTTCGTGCCGGCATTCTCTGGCTAAGTCGCCAAGAATGATGCATGGATTATGCGTGTGAGCCATCCTTGAGCCTCTTTGAGGCGCTCTCCTCCTCGCTGTCCACTGTGAGTTCCTTGTGAACGCCGGACAATGGCGGACGGCCCTTCCGCTTTCCGCCTCTGCCACTGCTGCTCGGACCGTCAAGCTCTTTGACAATGATGGTAAGCAAGGAAGTGCAACGCCGGGCAAGCTCAGTCGTCGTACGAGACATGAAGTACCAGTCGAAATCAAAAATGCCGCTCGTGCGGATGCTATCCCGGATTTTTTCGTGCAGATTTGGGTGGTCCAGGCCAATCTTGAACATCTGGACAATGAGGAAGCGATCGTTTGCCTCGGTGAACCGATGCCGCGACGCAGAGCCGCCACCTGGTTGCGTGACGGCCATTCCTGAGAGCGGCGTGCGCGAGGATTCGACCTTCTTGCGGAGCAGGTCCGTCTGCAGGTTCTGCTTACGGGCTTTCGATTCCCCAGCCTCCAGCTGGTTCATGTACCGTTCGTGGTCGTTAATCTCGTGATATCGCTCGAAGAAAACTTTGTGATAACGCTTTACTTCCTCAGGGTCCTTTTCTGGCCAGCTCTGCGACATCTCGTCGAGCTTCGACTCCGTCATGTTGCGCGAGCCACCATGTTTGATCACCAAGTTTAAGAAGTGATAGAAGTCTCGCTTCGAAAAGTTCGGGAACCCCTCGCTGATCAGCTTCTCCTTGAGAGCGAGCTCCTCGTCTGTCAAAGGCTGAGCGTTCTCTATCTCCTCATTCCGAGCTTCGCTCTCGTCGTCCTCGTCACTGCTGTAGTCCTCGGGGCTGAGCCTGATGCCAGCTTGATTGCGGTACCACGCGAGCTCTTTTTGTTGAAGCTCTTGCAGTCCCTTAGGGAAGAATTGGAAATCGTGGAGAGGCAGCTGCTTTGGCGCACGAATGACGCCTTGCTTCGCGCCGCGAGATCCCCGTTCTGTTTCCGCAGAACCAGTTTCCTCGAGGTATAATGTTTGGTGCCGCGTGCGTCGGCGATGATGATAGTAACCGTCATCCTTTTCCTGTTTTGCGTTGCGGTTAACGATTGGAGCTTGCGTCGGTGGCTTGTCAAATGTGAACTTCTTCAGCTCATCCAGGCCTAGTTCCGAATATTTATCGTTAAGCTCCTTTGTTCGCTTCTCACCAGCATTAATGAGATCCTCAATAGACATATTCGTGGCAATATTGCCCTTCTTTTGATCAAACACCTTCTGGGCGCCATGTCTGATCATGTTCGCAAGCTCCTCCTTCGACGCCGCGGCCTTGGCCTTTTCTTGGGCACTATTCCGATTCGACCCGCTCTGCTGGATGACAAGCTGGTCGAGACGGAGCTTTTGCGCAGCCCGCTCAATGACCTTTTCCTCAATGGCGTGTTCAACGACAAACCGGTAAACATACACCTGTTTCGTCTGCCCAATCCGATGCGCACGATCCATTGCTTGAAGATCAGCCTGGGGATTCCAGTCCGAATCGTAAATAATGACCTGGTCCGCGGTGGTGAGGTTAATGCCGAGGCCACCAGCACGCGTGGTTAGGAGGAAGATGAACTTGTCACTTCCAGGCTTGTTGAACTCGTCGATAGCCGCAATGCGATCCTCATGCAACGTTGACCCATCGATGCGACAGTACTCATAATCCCGAAGCGAGCAGTAGTCTTCAAAAATATCCAGCATGCGCCCCATCTGGGAGAAGATAAGGACGCGCGAACCTTGTGCTTTGAGGCGTCCCAGTAACTTGTCCATAAAGATCATTTTCCCGCTATTGTACACAAGGTGCTCATCCGTGGTGAATGGCGGTCCCGGCTCCGCACCGTCAAATAAATAAGGGTGGTTGCAGCACTTCCGAAGCTGCATTACAACGTTGAGTAGTCGAAGCTTGCCTTCTTTCGCTGCCCCACCCTTCGTCGTATTGTTAACCGCGTCGAGATCTTTCTCTAGAAGTCGCTGGTACCACTCGATCTGCATATCCGTCATTCCGACGTAGAGATTGATTTCTTTCTTTGGCAGCAGTGCCTGTTCGACGTCGCGCTTCACCCGGCGCATCAAAAATGGGCTAAGCAGCGACCGAAGTTGGTCAATCACTTTGTCTTGACCTTGCTCGTCGGACTGCGTGAACCACTCATCAAAAACATCGGCGTCAGAAAACACATCAGGCAACAAGAAATTCAGCAAAGCCCACAGCTCGTGCAAGTTATTTTGCAGCGGCGTACCGGTGATAAGAAGGCGGTGGCGCGAAAATAGGACGCGCATAATGCGTGAAAGGATTGATTCCTCATTCTTGATTCGGTGCGCCTCATCTACGATCACATACTGCCACGCAATTTTCTGCAAAGAAGACTTTTCCCGAATCACAAGTTCAAACGACGTGACGCAAACGTCGAACTTCGCAGTGAGCATTCGCTTCTTTATAATGTCGAAGCGCTCCTGCTTGTCTCCGGTCAATACTAAAACATCAACATCCGGAGTCCACTTTGCAAACTCGCGCGCCCAGTTCTGCACTGTCGACTTGGGAACGATCACCAGGTGCGGCCCCCGGATGTTCTGGATATGCCGCAAATATCCGAGGAACGAAATGCACTGGAAGGTCTTTCCCAAGCCCATTTCGTCTGCGAGAATACCGTTAATGCTGTTCACAAACAGAGATACGAGCCAGTTCAACCCATCTATCTGGTACTGGCGAAGAGTCCCCTTTACAAACCCCGGGCTCTCACTGAACACAGTAATCGGCTCTTCCTCATCTGGCTCTTCCATATACTCCTCGACTTCGGAGATGTCGAGGGAGGTCTTTGCCTTGTTGCGGCGGCTCTGGCGGCCGCGCCCGCCAAACGACGAGCGCGCAGCAGCGCGAGCTGCCGCCTTATTCTCATACATGGCTTCATCAAGGATTTCCTTGAACTCAGGGTCATTCTGTGCCTTGTAGTCGACAAACTGGCGAAACAAATCACCAAGACTCAGCAGATACCGGAATCTTGAAAGCGCCTCCTGGCGCCGCCACGCCTTCACATCGATATCTTTGACAAAATAGCCTTTGGTGCGTGGATCTGCGCTCTTTTCGGCTCGACTGGTCCTTCGGCTTCCGTTGCTCGCGCTTCCGTTACTTCTGCTACTGTCGCTACCGCTGCGCGTGCCATTAGGGCTGCCGTTGCGAGCACGCCCGCGCGCGCTTCCGCCTCGTTGAGCAGGGCCTCGACCGGCTTCCTCGTTACTGCTATCCGATTCGTCCGAATCTCCTTCCGAATCGCCCGTATCCTGGTCAGAGTCCGGCGCGTCCGATACATCGGCACTAGCCGGCACGGACTCGCCCGTATCATTCACGAGTGCACTCGGCTCGGTGGTAACATCAACGATATCAGACTCATCCTCACTGTTTTCCGCATCGCTGCTGTTGCTGCTCTCTGAGGCCGTGCCAGTGGAGCTCTGCCTGGAATTTGTCGACTGACGTCGCGACACGGAATTTACCCGCGAATCGCGTCTTCGCGCGGCACCCCGCGAATCTGACGTAGATTTTACCACCAACTCAGCCGTGTTTCGTCTACCACTGGCACGGCGTGAGCGTGCGCTTTGAGCCGTGTTTTCTTTCGCAGTCGCCGACTGGCGCCGCGCGGCAGAAGAAGCCCCTGTACCATTGCTGGCTGGTGTTTGGCTGGTGTTGGCGCTGTGATTTGGTCTATCTGCCCTTCGAGAACCCGCCCGAGTCATTTTTCGTGAAGCCGGGGGGCTGGAAGAGTCGCTTGATGCGCCGGAATCGTTTGAATCGACTTCACTTTGGTCGCTGTTAGAAGCTTCCCTCGCGGTAAACTGCGAGCGAGCGCTTCGCCTACCCGACCCCTGCCCAGTGCGCGCCATTCTGGTGCCTGCTGGCTCAGAGACACTAATTTCAATCTACTTGTAGGCGTCTACGGGCCTTGGAAGTGCCGGACAACAGTTTTTCTCGTTTCGTGGCAACGACACGCAGGAGTGTATGTAATATGCCTCTCCGTTCTTTGCCCAGTGCATGCACACCCTATATTGATGTAACGTACTGCAGATTCCCTGACCCTGCCCTAGCACCTGTCGTTGGGCCTATGCCGACGCTTCCAGTGTACGAGCTGTGTCAGACATAGTCATTCTGCGGGTGCTCGAGACGCGAGGCTTTATGGTGGTGATTCACATGGAAATTGTCTCCCTTTTGGTGCGGGTGCGACGCTTTTACATAATTAAAGCCCTGTGTTTATAGTGAGGCCGCGCGAACGACACGCAACGGTTCTTGTCGCGGAGCACGCTGCGCTTCGATAACCTGCAGCTTACGCACATGTCAATGCAGGGGACGCCGCAGCGGGCACTGAATTGGCAAGGCCTGGGATATTTCTCAATTCTCGTAAACATCTGGACCCATTTCGTGCCAGCACAGCATGGGTGAGCTTGGAAATCGAGTCCCCGCATCGTCATCGTGGGATACTCACCTAGCTTTGGGTATGCAGTGCAACCCCTACCCATCTGATAAACCCGCGAGTTTAGGGCGGTTATTTTCTGCGATCAAAGGAGCCTGAGAGCGTCGCCATATACGGGGATTTATGATAACTTCTCCGAAGACCGGCCAGATTGAAACACAACCATCATGACGCTAAAAGTGTTCGCAAACAATTTCATCATAAAGATCAAATATCCTCTGATACGTATAGCCATCTAACCACTGGATCTCAACGCGCGCCCCCCGACCCTCGAGCCAAAGGATGCACGCACGGTTAGCGTCCCCCAAAAAGATTGCCGAAATTCCAGAAGCCTGTCGTCGGTTGAGTATATGGTAGATCGCGCAGATCACGCAGATCGCGCATTTAGGCATCAAAGCGGGGGGTATTGTTGCTCTGGCTTTCAGATGGGGCGCGTGGCAGCGAAATTTGGAAAAAGCATTGGGTGCTGCTGCAACAACAACCACCGGGCGCGGTCGGTCGTTACTGGGAGTTGAGGTGCTGTCACGTGTTGGTCTAGCGAACGCGAGTCAGCAGCCCGCGAAGTCTGCGGATCAATTTGCTTGCGCACTCTTCTTCTCTTCCTCACTGTGTGTTACGTAAGATAACGCAATAGTCTTATGTGAGATGACGTAAACAGATACTCAATACTGCCAGAGCTAGGGAGTAGCGTATAAATATGGGGTATAGCTGGCCAACAAGGATCACCTAGTTGTAATTGAATATGGCTTCCAAGGCACCACAGTCTTGCTGCACAGAAGGCGTTAAGCGCGAGGGTGAGCCGGTCGGCTCTCTCATCGACATTGGCGACATTAACACCTACGTGACGGGCGACAAGTCGTCGAGCAAGGTCCTTCTCATGCTGACGGACGTTCTCGGTCACAAGTTCGTCAACGGCCAGCTCGTCGCCGACTCTTACGCCAAGGAGGGATACTATGTTGTCGTGCCCGATTTGTTCAAGGGTGACCCGACGCAGCTCAATGGTGGCATTCCCGACGGTTGGTTCGACAGACACGGCATCGACGTCACGGAGCCGATCGTAAAGAAGACCCTGGAGTGGATCCGCTCCGAAATCAAGCCCAAGTTCGTTGCGTCCATCGGCTACTGCTTCGGTGCGAAGTACACCGTCCGCTTGCTTGACGAGGGCGCAATTGATGTCGGTGCCGCGGCACACCCGTCGTTCGTCACGATCGACGAAACGAAGGCGATCAAGAAGCCGCTGATCATTCTTGCTGCTGAGAATGACCAGATCTTCACTCCGGAACTGCGCGAGAAGTCGCTTGAAGTCCTAGCGGCGGCCAAGGCGACGTATTACCTCGCGGTTTCCTCGGGCGTCTCTCACGGGTTCGCCGTTCGCGGCGACCCCAAGGACAAGTGGGTTCAGATTGCCCAGGACAAGGCGTTCAACGATAGCCTCTGGTGGTTCAAGCTCTTCGAGGAATAGAGCGTTGCGACAGCAATTTAAAGATTTAGCTAGTTAGAAGACATTATTCAAAGATAGCGCAATAGTGCAACCGTCGAAGGAGGGCTAGGTGAACCGGATTTCTAGTTTTACCTTCTGATTTATGATATAGACCAACTTATAGAACTGATGAACTTGCATCCACTAATCTCCCACTGCAGCTCCCACACGCATTGGCGTCACTCGACCAGATTCTGCCGGCTATGGATCTGATAGGAACAGTCAGACCTGCCATGGGTTGTGGTCAGTGGGACCTCTGGGTGGCTTACGGGTGGTATGCGTGACTAACGCGCTGCTTTATCGCTAGGCCGCGAGCCACATTCTGGGAGCATCTGTGCCATCATGTACGTGTTCTTCCTGCTCACCGGCGTATTGCTGATTGCGCATGCGGCATACTCGTCATACGAGTGGGTGAGCCTGAACAAGATTCTCGGCTCCGCTCCGGAACAGCGGCTGCCACGCGACGTCACGATCGAGACACTCCTCGCGCTCCTGCTTGTCCTTTTCGGTGCGGTCGGCCGCCTCGTCCGGAACCTGCGACCTGCACACATTGCTGACGACAATGTCGAGCGCACAATGAACTCAGAAGAGCCGTTTGGCTACCTAGAGACGAGGCCAAATTTCCAGGACCTCATTGCCAGGCGTACAAAGTACCTCGACTGGCGCACTAAGCAAGGAACAGAAGCCAAAGCATGAACTGGCTGAAAAGGCACGCACGCACTGTAAAAACATGCTACATCCGCAACCGGCTTGATGGATAATGATAATAATAATAGTGGCCAAATATAACTACACTATCCGGGGTTTACATGCATATGCTATGTGCTCCAGTTGTGACACCGGGGCCGCGTGGTCAGCCGGGTCAGGTTTGTCCGCTCGCGCCACAAATATGTCAGCAGCCTTAACGCAGAAAGGACTTTGTCTACAGAATCGGCAGAAAATATCCGCCTCCTCCAGCTAAGCGCCTCTGCTAATTTGCCATCTACACCCGATGATTGCAAAGCGCAGCTCAGGCCAGAGCGTGGCACAGAAGGTTTTTGTGCGATCCACAAAGGCCGGTGGGGCTATTAAGGTGTTCCGCGAGCAGTATTTGCGGGATGATATCCCGTGCGGCTCCCAGCTCTGCCCATATTGCGCCTCCAAGGTTGTCCCGGACTACCGCGGGAACATTGCCCAGCCCGTGCTCAGCAAGACGCCGCAGAGCACGACGAAGCGCGGACCGCACTATGTCGTCGTCGACACCAACGTCTGCCTGCGCGCCATCGATCTGCTCGAGCACCCGGAAGCGTTTGACGATGTTATCATTCCCCAGGTGGTTCTAGAAGAAGTTCGTAATCGCTCGCTGCCGATATACACGCGGTTGCGCGCCCTCACAACCGGCAGTGGCTACAACGCAAAGCGGTTCTACGTGTTTCACAACGAGTTCAGCGCGGATACGTTCATTAAGCGCAATCCGGGCGAGTCGGTGAACGACTACAATGACCGTGCCATTCGTCGTGTAACGCAATGGTATAACGAGCACATTCCGCAGGTCCAGACGGTACTCATCACCAATGACCGCCTCAACATCGATGCTGCACGCAAGGCCGACGTCCCTGTTTTAAGTCTGCGCCAGTACATTGAGGAGCTCAACAACGCATCCTTGCTCGATCTGGTCGCGTCCTCGGGTGCTGATATGGACGCGAGCGTCGAGGCATCCAAGGCCCAGACTCTGTACCCGACCCATTATCCCACGTCCAAGGTTCTCGGTGGGCTCCAGGCTGGTACTCTGTACCAAGGAAAGCTTGCAATTAGCCGGTATAATTATCTGGAGGCTACCGTTAGTGTTCCGGGCTTCACAAAGCCGCTTCTCGTCGTGGGCCGCGAGGCCATGAACCGTGCCTTCGACAGCGACAAAGTTGTTGTGGAGCTGCTGCCGAAAAAGCAGTGGCGCCGCCCGCTTGTGGAGATGGCTGAGGAGGATGAAGGAAACCATGGCACCACCAATGATGATGAGGCTTCCTCCGAGGAAATCACTACTGAAAAGGAGCGTCTGCTTCTCGCTGCCGACGCAAAGCTCGCCCAGGAGCAGCGCGATGATAATCCCGATGCCGTCAGCGAGCAGTTACAGCCAACATGCCGCGTAGTGGCCATCCTCAAGCGCAGCTGGAGGTTCTACGTTGGGCATATCACCACCGAGGGCGCCAAGGGTCGCGATGTAGGTGCCCTTCGTAGCGTTCTAGTGAAGCCAATGGACTCGCGCATTCCACGAATCAGAATCAAGACCCGAAGGCCGAACGAGCTCACAGGTAAGCGAATTGTCGTCGCTGTTGACGACTGGCCCGTGTGGTCACGATATCCTGAGGGCCATTTCATCCGCGAGCTCGGCGAGATCGAGAACCACCAGGCGGAGACTGAGGCAATACTGCTGGAGCACGATATTGAGTATCGACCGTTCCCGAAGGCGGCTATGGACTGCCTCCCAGCTGAGGGCGACGCATGGCAGCCCGAGCCGAATGCCGCAAACCGGCGAGACCTGCGCGACTTGAACATCTGCTCCATTGATCCCCCACGGTGCCAGGATATTGACGACGCGCTACACGCTCATGTGCTTCCGAATGGAAACCTAAGCGTTGGCGTGCATATCGCCGACGTCACACACTTCGTGAAGGCGGACACGCCACTCGATCGCGAGGGCGGCTTGCGAGCAACATCCACGTACCTCGTGGACCGCCGAATAGATATGCTTCCAGCTCTTTTGGGAACGAACTTGTGCTCGCTGCGACCGCACGTTGAGCGCTACGCCTTCAGCGTGCTGTGGGAAATGACCAAGGATGGAGAGATTTTGTCTACAGACTTCACGAAGTCGCTCATTAAGTCTCGCGAGGCGTTTGAATACGAGGAAGCGCAGGCGCGAATCGATGATGGAAGCCAACAGGACGATCTCACCCAGGGCATGCGGCACCTACTGAGACTGTCGAAAATTTTGAAAGCGAAGAGGATGGAGGCTGGTGCTCTGAATTTGGCATCGCCAGAAGTGAAGGTGATTACTGGCGATGAAATGGATGACCCCACTGGAGTTGTTGTCAAGAAGCCAGTGGCGACAAATTCGCTTGTGGAGGAGTTCATGTTACTGGCCAACCAGTCAGTCGCCCGTAGAATCTATGACTTTTCGCCGCAAACCGCGATGCTTCGACGCCACGGTGCACCCCCAGCCACGAACTTTGATGTCCTGAATGATCAGCTTCGAGTGCGTGGCTATAATACCATCAAATTGGACTCTTCTAAGACGGTTGCCGACAGCTTGGACACGATCACAGACCCGCAAGACCCGTTCTTCAATACGCTCGTGCGTATTATGGCGACAAGATCCATGATGGCCGCGGAATACTTCCCTGCTGGCGACTTTTCGTACCCTGAGTTCCGCCATTACGGTCTTGCCATGGACATTTACACTCACTTCACGTCGCCTATCCGCCGCTACGCGGACGTGATTGTTCATCGTCAGCTTGCGGCCGCTATTGACTATGAGCGACTGCCTCCAAGTCACTATGTGAAGACCAACATGGATGCTGTCACCGACAATATAAACGTGCGTCATAGGAACGCACAGCATGCCGGCCGCGCGTCCATAGAGTACTACGTGGGGCAGATGCTCAAGAAGTCACAAAACACACAGAGCTTAGAAGGATATGTGATCAAGGTCTTCTCTAATGGAATTGGTGTGCTCGTGCCAAAATACGGTCTGGAGAGCGTGGTGCACATCGAGGATATCGTCGAGCGGCCTGACCGCGATGTTGAGCTTGATGAAGATACATATACATTGCGAGTTACTACGAAAGACGGTAAGCGCCGCTCACTGTCAATTTTCGATAAAGTAGATGTCGTTGTGGAAAGCATGAAGAATGAGAGCACTGGCAAACGGGTTGTACGTATGACTCTTAGATGAAGCCGGAGTCTAGCTCAGTATCGTGCCAGTTTCCTGCTCCATGAGAGACGCGAAATCCTGCTCTATGACAAAATACATAATAGCAAGTAAACTTACTTGACACTTTCCCGTTTTCTACTCCGCGTTTCTATAAAACGTTGGTCGGTCTTGTCTTCTAGGCGACAATGAGTGATTACCGAGCTAGGCATCAGCCGGGCATCAGTGTGGTCCTACGTAAGCAACTTTGAGACTGTCATTGGTCCTATATTCTGAAATCGCCTTCAACGGACTTAAATATTTACTTAATTATCTTGATTGTAAAGACACTAGCCTGGATCAATTGGTAGATTCCTGAGCCCTCATGTTTGCTCATCCGGCCAACCATCCTCTTTCTTGTCACCTCCATCCTGCATCATAGTAAGACCCGTGCTGCATAAAACTGTATCCGAAAACCATTCTGCTTCCATTCAGTTCATCCCACGGTATTGCCTGGAAATATTGGTGCATCCAAGCCCATGCTGCTCAAAGAAGCAAAGGAGGCGCCGGTCGACCCCATGTGGAATATACTGTGCGCATTCATGTATGCCTTGCCACACTTGGAGCGCCGCAGGCGACAGCTTTAGAAGCCTCGGATCGGATATATAAATCCTGCCACATTAGAACTGCAAGTTTCAGTTGCTCATTTTCTCTTACGATCTTTTCATATGCCTGCATATTTGGATCCAGCACGACGGGTATTGTGGGAATTGCGTACTGCTGTGGTGAGTGCGAGCCTAAGCCGAGAACACAGGCGCAAGTTTGGTATTCTACTGGGGCCGCCTGGGCCTTCAAAAGGGGCTTGCTATAAGTACGTTCTTGCTTTTTGTGAACACCGACGTCGGGTTGATCCTGCCGTCGTAATAAGGGCGACAAGCTTCCGTGTGTGGCCAGCATATGCTTTTTTAGATCATATTTTCTCTTGTAGCTCTCTTCACATTGAGGCTCCGGGCATCGAAATCTTGACATTGCTCAATTCATATATTTCTCGAATATGCTTGTCGTGATCATCGAAATAAGGATGCCGCCTATCGGGGTATGCGGAGCTATGACCGAAAAGCCCAAAACCTGACCCAACCCATTAAGTAGTAAAAATTCACTGTTTTAAAGGACAGGCGACGCGGCTGCACGGCCACCCCCCCCGGCGGGTGTATGTTATAATTTAGGGATTCCATTTTCGAAAACTTACTGAAGTTGCTTGAAATATGTATCAGAGTGACAGCATAGACAAGCCAAGAAAAATTTCTGACTCTCCAATTAGCGGCTGTTCTAAAAGAGCATCAGCCATGGTGCCGCCTGTGAGCATGATTATAAAAGGAGGCTTGGCTGGGGTAGACACAGGTAGCGCTGAATAATGTGCTCCAGTGAGTTAGTTTCTGGCACGATGTTGATCTTTTTATCGACATCTAACCCAGGTGCCAAGACCAAGGAACCGACAAAGGTTTGTTTTGAGCAGCAAAAATTTGCACCGTCGAACACTTTCTCAACCGGCAGCTAAAAGATCCGCGACTAACCTACGTAGTCTTTCCTCCTTCGCGCCCACAGCTGAATCATACCAAACATCTATGCATGCAACTCTCGTCCCGATCTCCATGCATACGAGTTACGCATCGATGGTTCGTGGATGCGGTCCGATGTTTGTGGTGCTTTACGCACACGGGTCCGCAACGGGCGCTGGGTATGTGTTATTAAGCTGGCGGCTCGGTGGGGTCGCCCAAGCATGTGGACACCAGATGGTCTCAAAACGGCATATACATTTATATACATGTACATATAACTCGACGATCTAAGCGTTACTAGGCATTTTTATATCAGGCGATCTTGGTTCAATGTTTAGCCACGACGCCGGCATTTCCTGCGTTGGCCAAAATATGCCGCTTGTAATCAGCAATAGAACCCATAGATTTGTAGACACGGCCCTCTTCGCACACCATGATGTCCTTGCAGACGCGCTTTATAGTGACGACATCGTGAGATACCATGATGATGCCACCCTTGAAGTTTTGCAAAGCGTGGGCGAGAGCGTCAAGGGCTGCAATATCAAGATGATTCGAAGGCTCATCGAGCACGAGGATGTGCGGGTTAGAGAGGCCAAGAGCGGCGAAAGCCACCCTAGACTTCTGACCTCCAGACATCACCGCGAGCTTGCGCAGACCCAATGGGCCGGTGATGCCAAACGCGCCGAGGTGCTTGCGATACTCTTCCTCGGATTTGCCGGGCTTGACCGTAGCAAGCCACTCCACGGCACTTAGATTGAGATCCATGCCATCGACATGATGCTGCGCAAAGTAGCCAATGCGGAGCCTGGGATGGCGCGACACATGTCCGGCCTGCGGCTGCAGCTTGCCCAAAAGAAGCTTGAGTAGAGTGGTCTTACCGGAGCCATTACCACCGACAAGAGCAATACGGGAATCAAGGTCCACGGTCATGTCAACATCCTTCAAAATCTGGCGGTCGTCATACCCGAAGTTCGCGCCGGATATTTGGAGCACGGGCGGCGAGATGGGCTCCGGATCGGGGAACGAGAAAGAGAATCCAGCCTCCTCCTGTGGCTCCTCGAGCTGGGGCAGCTTCTCGAGCTTCTTGATGCGCGATTGGGCCTCGGAGCTTTTGGCTGCATTGTAGCGGAACTTGTCGATGAACGTCTGGAGGTGTTTCCGGTATGCCATTTGGTTGTCGTACTCGCGCTTGGCGTTCTTGAACCGCTCCTCCTTGGTGTTATAGAACTCGTCAAAGTTAGCACCACGGTAGTAGTCGAGGCGCTCGCTGTGTTGATGAATGATGTCTGTCGCAACTTCGTTGAGGAACGCACGGTCGTGCGATACGACGAGAACCGTCGACGGGTAAGTGAGCAAGTAGTTCGACAGAAATGTGATTGACGGCAGATCCAACATATTCGAGGGCTCATCCAGCATCAGCAAGTCCGGCTTGCAGAAAAGGGCACGAGCCAACGAGATACGCATACGCCAACCACCACTGAAAGTGTTTGTCGCCTTCTGTTGCGACTCTGGGGAGAACCCCAGGCCACCGAGGATGGCCGCCGCGCGCGACTCCGCCTTGTCGCTCTCCATCTCGCTGAGTTTCTCGAAAATGTTGTTCAAGTTGGTATTCAGGTCATCGGCCTCCTGGTCCAGCTGTTTCTGCACGTCCTCCGACGCCTCTGGGTGCTCCTCGGAGATCTTCGCCAAGCGCTCCGAGATGCGCTGCTGGTCCTTCAGCAGGTACTTGCGCCACACATCAGCGTCGAGCACCGTCCTCAGTACCGAGGTCTCGTCGCCCTTCACCTCCTGCTCGACGTACAAGATTGTGATATGTTTTGGTACCGGCAGCTCACGACGACTGAGCGCCTTCAGCAGCGTCGACTTACCGATACCGTTGGATCCTACAAGGCCGTAGCGGTGGCCATACGACAGAGTGAGCGACGTATCCGACAAAATGCGCGTACCCTGGCCAACATAAAGATCGAAGTTGTCGAGCTTGATGTCCTTGGTCTTGCCCTCGGATGGGCCAAGATCGAGCGGGTTGACGGTGAGGAAGAAGTCGTCGTAGTCGCCGTCGTCCTTCTCCTCGAGCAGGCGCGATTGCTCGTATTTGAGTTCGCGCATGAACCCGGCATCCTCTCGCTTCGCGAGCTTCGCAGCGATTTTCTTCTCCTGCTTCGCCAGCTTCTTGCGATCCACACGGGACTCCTGGCGGCCCTTGTTCCCACTGAGCAGGTCGAGGTCCATCTTCTCGCTTTCCCCAAGATCAAACTTCGCAGCATTGCTCTTCTGCGCATTGAGGAGCGTATCACGGTCAAGCTTACGCTGGGCAGAGTTGCCGAATGTGCGGCTCACGTTCTTCTCATAGATACGCACGAGCTCCTCGCGCAGCGCTGAACGAAGACCGCCGACGCTGGCCTCATCACCACCGGCACTTCTAAGTAGCCCGCACACGAAATCTAACTCGGCCTCGAGGTCAAGAGACTGCGCAGTCTCAGGCTGCGACACGTTCTCCTCGATATTATCGACGTAGCCGACGGCGTAGCGCGTGACCACATCGTCGATGGCCGGTACAGCTTTTCGGATCTCCGCGTAGTGTGACATCTAGCGAATTAAGAGAGGTTTGCTCGCAGCCACGTGGTCGCAAAGCACAGTCTGGTTAGACGATCCAAGCCTGGTCTATAATTAGCTGGCAACTTGTGGATGCGGTTCCAGCTAGCCCAACTTTTGCAAATATGTGTGCTAACCCTGCTCAACCGTTCCCCTAGAGTTTCGCCCGTATCATGTAAGTATGTGGCGCGCGAGGTGTCACTCGAAATACAACCGTTATCACGTTCCTCTAACGGCTGAGAAGAAATCCCGAGGAACAACGGCGGGGAGAGGGTTTTTGTTCACAGGTTTCCGCGGACAGGTCTCGAGAGCCTGGGCAGGGACATCTCGGCGCGCATACGTGAGACAGGCTCGCGACAAACCCTTCAAAAACCTCTCGAACAAAGAAGGACCCGGCAGGCGCTTGCCGCAGGAGGGAAGCCATGAGCTGGGACACGGATCTGCGAGCAATCCTGTTCCGCGAGGTCTGCGCGCATCCGCCCATCGGCGACGCAAAGGACGAGGCGTTCGCTATAATCCGCGACGGCCTGAACGCGAACGTGAAGCGGTTCCACAAGAAATTCACGGACGCGGACGTGAGACAGGAATTTTCGAACTACTATAACCTCGAAGCTGATGCTGCTGCCGAAGATGCCGAGACTGCCCCAGTGCCGGACGCGCCGGACAGTCAGGGCGGGCAGAAGAAGGGTCCGGAAAACGCAGGTGTGAAGGATGCTAAAGGCACCGGCGAGCCAAAAGCTCCGAGCGAGACGAATGCTGACACCATGGAGCCGGCAAGAGCACCGTCGCAGCCTCCGTCCATGCCTGTGTCGGGGAAAGAGACGACGCGGCGCGCAGCACGGGCAAACAAGCGCCGACGCCTTACAGCAGAGCGCGAGTCTGTTTCAGATAGCGAGGACGACGGCACGAAACTCAGACATAGCTCCACTGAACCAAGATCGGGCTCGGAGCCCGCGTCCAGAGATATGAGCGTCGAGCCGTCTGAGGCTGGGGCAGAGGCTGGGGCCGAGAGTACAGAAAGGAAGTCCACTCCCGAGGAAGCAGAGCCGGACCTGCCGCGCACGCGTCGGCAGTCTCGAGCGGCGCGTGCAAGCCCGAAGATACCGCCACCGCCGTCAGCTCGAGCCTCTCCACGCGCTGCGCGGAAGGTCGCGCGGTCTGCTGCTGCTGCGGCTGAATCTGAGGCGGCGTTGAAGCCCGAGCACGAGGCTGGACCCGAGCCGGATGCCGGATCGAAGCACAGCACTGAGGAGGCGCCGAGCCCAACAACACCGGCGTCGAAAAAGGACCCGAAGAAAGAGCCTGAGTCTGAACCGCCAACAGCAGCGGAAATTATCCCGTCCGAGCCGGACTCGCGACGAAGGGCACCATTGCGTGGCGCAGCTAAACGGGTGGCTGCAGTGAAGGCGTCTCGCGCCGTCGAAGAGGCCAATGAGGCAGAGCAGAGTGAAGATGAGGCCGCTGCAGGCAGTGATGCCGAGCCGCGCAGCGCAACATCGCGCCGGAAGAGTACGCGAAGATCGTCGCGGCCATCGTCTGCAGCTCCTCAGTCTGCAGGGGCTGCTGCTGCAGCACCAGCGGCAGCAGCTTTGCCGTCGTCGCCCCCCGCTAAAACTGCCGCTTCAAAGCGCAACACAAAGAGATCGCGCACTGAGGAGCCCGAGCCCGATGGCTCGGAAAGCGAGTCGAAAGACTCGAAACCGGGAACCGCGCGCAGGGGCCGCCGCGCTGGCGCGACCAAGCCGACCCCGCGAAAGGAACCTGCAAAAAAGGCGGCTGCCACCCCCACGCCGAAGGCGCCGCCGCCGAAAACACGCACAGCTGCACGAAAGCGACGCTGAATTGTATTATTTGACATTAATTTATTATTTGCAGACTAAGCTCTTGAAAATAATTCTGTACAGTTGTGACCTCAAGGATATACCTAATTTGCCTCAGTCTACCAGGATTTTCTGCTCTCAAGCTGTCCATATATCAGGACGGTCGTTTCCAGTAAATGTGTGGGTGTATCCTGCACGAGTAATCGTAATGTTATTGTCGCTTCATATGGACGAGCCGAATAGCTGGGGTCGGACAACAGCTGGCCGTACGCAGAGCGGGCATGCCCAAACCTTGGCGTGATACAGCTACCTTTGTATATACGTTATACTGCTATTGAGAGTACGTGGGGGGACCACATTACAAGCAGATAAAAAGTGAACGCGGCAATGTAAACAAAGTGCGTAAGCACGCACACACCCTCCCGCTCGAAGCAGATCCGCCGCCAAGGAGCAGATCGTAAGGATTATGGACTTCGCCCGGGGCAGGAGAGATAGTTTATTATCATCCATGTCTAGCATGGACTCTCTTGGCAATGCAGTGCACACTCCGAAACCGCGATTCCGGCGCCGGCCGCTGAATCTGGCAGACGTCGCTCCCGATCTGTCGCCTGGGTCTAGTTTCAGGGAGAGGTTCCGCTATATCCACAACGACAGAGTCGAATACCCCGATATCGCTGATGGCCCTAACGTCTGGCTCGAGACGGTCGAGAAACTCTCGAAGAAGGTGAGCGCGCAGCGCCATGAGATCTGGGACTGCCAGGCGAAGCTGCGCACCGAGGTTGAAAAGAATCGTGAGCTTGCGAAAATGCTCCAACTTGAGCGCAGGGAAGCGAAGGAAATAGTCTCAGCACTTACTGCGCGGCTTGAGGCTGTGTATGCTAAGGACAGGCCTGCACCGCTCACTACGAAGTCCGAACCCGATATAGCTGCTCACTCGCCGCCAGCGGCGGAACGACGTCGCCATGCTGAGACTGCGAGAGGCGCAGGCAATGAGACTCACGCAGAAATCAATGCGCAAAGACAGGAGATCGAAGGACTTCGCGCAAGGAATGGAGAGCTCGCGGAGGCCAACTCAAGAATAACGGGCGAGATGCAGGAATTGAAGGCTCTCAATTTACAGATCACTCAGGAGGTTCAACAGATGCAGGCTGGTAATAAGGAAATCGTGAACGAACTTAAGGAGTTGAAAGCAGAACGCAAGGAGAAGCGAGGCCCTGCTCCGATAGCTGAGGCCCCACCCGCAGCCTCCGCAGCAATGGCGGATCCCACAGCCGAAAAGCAAGTTGAGAGCTCCGAGTCCCTATCAGCAAACCAGCCAGACACATCCGCGACATCAAACGCCATACAGGAATTGAAGGACACGATACAGGCCCAGTCCTCGGCGAATGACGAGTTGCGGCTTATGTTCAGGCAACTACTGGAGCAAACCGCGCAAGTGCAGTCCAGTACTATACAGCCCGAGCAGCACAGAGTTATCCGCAGCCACCACCGTCAGCCGGAAACGCCTAAAGTCCGGTTAGGAGAGCCTAGCAAGTTGAATACCCCATTGTCGACAAATAGCCAATCGACCCGAGACCGAATTAATCTCACCGACTCAATGGCTGATGAGTCGCACCTGCAGAGCCGTGGTGCCAGTCATCAGTGGCCGAAGACCCGACCGACGCAGCAGAGCTCGGCTAATTACTCTGATAGCTCAGCCGAAGCAGCATCTACGAGTACCCCGAGCCTAGGCGCTTCATCTGCCTCAGACAATTCCTCTACACCAGTGCCTTCCACGGCGTCTCCTGCATTCTCATCATCTACATCGTCATCGTCCGTGCGGCGTGCGGCGGTACCACGCCTCAATGACCTCTATCAGCGCCTCAAGACCGGTCAAGTCGGCCAGGACGAACTTGCTCGATATGAGGAATTGTATGACGTTCTGCCTGGTGTGCTAACACAGCGACCACAGCTCCATCTCGAGGCGAATGAGATCGTTTCCAATCTGGGGAAGCTCCCTGCAAAGCACGGGCCGGTCGTGAATCGTCTAGTGGAAGAATTTGTGTGAGCGAGCCTTGGTGTGTGAACAACCCTGGATAATTTTGTAGACACTTGTATTTATTCAAATTAAGTCCTTCTCTAGAGCTTTTGCGTGCCCCTCTGCTTTGGTCTTCATCCGCCGGTGTCGGAGGGGCGATGGCCAGATGCGGCCATCCGTAGGGTTTTGTGTGGGGTTAGTGCCCGCATGTATGCACGCATGGAAGAGGCATGAAGGCATGGAACCCTCCCGACTCGATGACGAATTTCTAAGCCGGGACTGGACTGCGAAAAACCACCTGGTGTGGGTTAAGAAAAAAAATACGAGCTAACGTTCGCTGGTGTTACATCTTTGATATTTCACGCCAACCGAAGAAGTGTAAGGAAATAAAAAAATGGCCCCTTTGCACGACTTGAATCCTCATATTGGAGACCGCTCGCGCCAGGAAGATTGGCGTATTCGCGGATACTCTCCGCTCGTCGCTCCAGACCTTCTCCAGAGCGAGCTCTCGTTGTCAGACGCAAGTAAGGCTAATATCGTCAACGGCCGTGAGGCTGCAAGTGCTATTCTCGAGGGCCGTGACGATAGAGTCATGGTAGTGGTCGGCCCGTGCTCGATCCACGACCCGAAGGCGGCGCTCGAGTACCGCGACCGCCTCGCGAAGCTGAACGAGGAGGTAAAGGGCGAGCTGCTCGTTATTATGCGCGCTTACCTAGAGAAGCCTCGTACGACTGTGGGCTGGAAGGGTCTGATCAATGATCCGGATATTGACGGCTCGTTCCGCATCAACAAGGGCCTGCGCATCGCCCGCGATCTGTTCTGCCAGCTCACGAAGAAGCTCCCTATCGCCGGCGAAATGCTGGATACAATTTCTCCGCAGTTCCTCAGCGATTTGTTCAGCATTGGCGCCATCGGCGCACGCACGACGGAGTGCCAGCTCCACCGCGAGCTGGCCTCGGGTCTTTCGTTCCCCGTCGGCTTCAAGAATGGTACGGACGGCGGTCTTCAGGTCGCCATTGATGCAATGGGTGCCGCTGGACACCCGCACCACTTCCTCTCCGTCACCAAGCCAGGTAACGTGGCTATTGTTGGCACCGAGGGCAACAAGGACACGTTCGTCATTCTCCGCGGCGGTAAGAACGGCACAAACTACGACGCCAAATCTGTGGAAAGTGCCGAGGACCAGCTCGAGAAGGCTAAGCTCGTACAAGGTAAGGACGCACGCATCATGGTGGACTGCTCTCACGGCAACTCGGAGAAGGACCACAACAACCAGCCGAAGGTTGCCGCTGCCGTCGCTGACCAGATTCGTGCAGGAAACCATCGCATATCCGGCCTCATGATCGAGTCGAACATTAACGAGGGTCGTCAAAATGTTCCGCCCGAGGGAAAAGATGCGCTCAAGTATGGTGTGTCGATCACCGACGCCTGCATTGACTTCGAGAAGACAGAGGAGGTTCTCCGTAACATTGCCGCCGCCGTTGCGGAGCGCCGGAAGGCCTAGGAGTCGGCCTTATCTCCTAAAACTCGGGCCGCTGGCTGGTTCAAACCAAACTAAAAAAACTACCACAGACCAAACTCACCACAACCGCAAATCGGTGTGTATCATAATTATACTATTTCAATGTAAGTAACTGTAACGTTGGTTAATCACATGCAAAGAGAAACGGAAATGCTTATACGGAGGAATGCGGCTAAACCGCGGAGTACATAGATTACCGGTGATAGTCTTTAGCGTCGCCGGTCGAAAAGATATATATAGGCAAACTTCTGGAGCTCGTCAATGTCGGCCCCATGAGATACTTTCTCGTCATTGTATAGGTACATCTCCCCGTTCTTTCGAACTGCTGCCACGTAGTGTCCGACATGTACACTCGCGCCCTTGTGAGCGATGATGGCACTGAGTTCATAGTTCGCGGGAAGCGTGGAGTCACCTGCAGGCTGTCCCGGTGCATCAGCATTGGCTTCGCCTTCATTTGCTAGCGATTCTTCGTATTTGCCACTGAACAGCCACTCCACTGCGGCCTCTATGTGCGAATCGTTGTGCTTCAGAGCGGCCGCAGCCTGCTCAGGAGTGAACCCAAGCGACTCAAGCGTTGCCAGGTCTTCCGGCAGTACTTTTGAGTCCGCAGATACCGCCTTGCGCTCTCGGAGGACGCGCTCGGCTTCTCCTGTAAGCACAAGCTCGGCAGCAGCCTCCACGTCGCCGGGCTGACCGCGCTCGGAGACAATCTGCAACGCCGACTTGCTGAGGACTTCATCAAACCCCATGGATGTGAGCATCACTAACTGCGTCGGGTCCGGCTCGAACGCGTTCTCTGCTTCTGCATCTTCCTCGTTACTTATGATGTCCTCCCCGTCCTGGGGACCCTTGGATAGGTACTTGTCCAGCGACAGATGATCGTCAACAATAACAGGCACATTGACCTTTTCAGGGACCCAATTTACAATCCGGAACCGGCGCACATTTACGACGAAGATCTGTGGAAAGGTCTTGAACGCAACGCGCGATGAGGCATCGCGGCTCTTGCACCTCGGGCACGTACTCTCTACGTTTTCGGCAGCAGTATAGGTGTCGAGGAGCTCAGTAAAGGGCACGGGCCTGAAATTGGCATCGCCAATTTCTTCAATGGGCACAGCAATCGAGAGGTTCTCCTGATTCTCGCTTATGTAGCGCACGGCTTCACAGTTCAAGCACAGAATGCGCCTCTCCGTCTCGAAGGCAAACAAAGCAGGAGCCGGGACGTCCTTGACCTTCTCTGCGATGAGCGTCAGTAAGTGCGTCAAAAACTCAAATGCATCTTGCTGGCGCATCGTCGCAAACTCGGCATGGCCCTTGCCAACGAGGTATTTGAGCATCTGCGGCGTAACGCTGTCGTACCTGCCGCTCGTGAGCCCATCTTTCAGCTTCCTCAGCTGCGTTTTCAAGTCGTCGGCTGCTCCTTCCTCGTTCGCCTCAGGGTCGTTCGGCGTGAACAGCTCTGCAAACTCGGGGATCCCGAACAGGCTCTGCACGACCGAGTTGAGATAGCACGAATTGCCGAGATTCGCGAGTCCAGTGAATCCCTCACCCGTGACGAGCTCGCCGTTCGTGCTCCCCGTGAAGTCCCAATTCATGTTCTGTTCGAGCTGCAGCTCGGTCATCGACTTCTCCGTCTTCGTCTGCTTCGCGACGTCGATGCCCCAGTGCGCGAGATGCTCGCGAATGTTCGGGTCCTTCCTGTCATCATTGCAGGCATAGCAGTACACGTCAACATGGCCGTCAGGGGTAATGCTTCCCAGCTTCACGGACACTGGGTGGTTCTCAGACTCGAAATGGCTGAGCGCATGGCCGTTGCCACCACTGCCGTCGAACTGGCGCCGGCCACAGCCGAGGTTGCCGCACTCGAGGCATAGCCAGAGATTCTTCGACAGCTCACACTGCGAACAGTGCGACAGCTCCTCAGGGGTGAGGCGCTGCTGGGGCCGAGACTCCAGCAGCGATTGTACAATGGCAACGTGCTCGCAGACCTCGAGCTCGAGCTCCCAAGACTCCTGCTGCTGCTGCGCAGCATATGAGTCCGCACTTAGCACATGCGACTCGGCGTCAACGAAGTCGTCTTCCTTGTCTGAGGCAAGAGTCTTAAATGTGCGTATGACCTCAAAGTTGTCCTCGTCCTTCTCCGAATGAATTGCAAGCTTCTTCGGGGGGCTCTCAGCTTTGTCTGACTTGGCCTGGCGCGGTTTTGCCACCTTATGAAGGTTCAGGAACGCAGAATGGCCCGTGAGGCGGTAGTGTTGCTGCGTGAAGTTATGGGATGGGTCCGGGCTCGTAGCACCATAGCACGTAAGACACACATCAAGCCCGTAAGGCGATTCCTGATTGTCGAACGTGTAGACACATTCTTCCTTATTTACAGGCATTCGCCGCAAATACTCAGAGGAGTGGGTTTGTTGAGTGTCTAACTACGTACGCGCTAGCGCCATTACACCCTATGTGCTGTGTATTATGTATGAGGGTGTTCGCTTCGCCCACATGGATTCCCCTAGCCCTGAGTGGATCTGCGCATACGCCTACATCGACGCACCGCCGCCGCCACCTGCTTCGCGTTAGCGGGCGATGCACTCGCCATGCGCAGCCTGGATGCGTTTGCGGAATATGGCGGTGGACAATGGTGCAGTACTAAACGTAGTCGCAAATATAGAGATCCATCAGTATAAGGAAGGCCATTATGCAGGAACAATCGCTTCACAGCAAAAGCCTCTATTTCAACTAACGTCTAAATTTATGGAGCAGCTTAAGTCAGATGCGCAGGTTGTTTGAAGCGCGGCGTTCGCCGAGCACACGAAGCTTAGTAGTTCCAGTCCAACAGAGCTGCGTCCTCCGGATCCGGGGTGGTCTTACGATCGAGCATTGAGTTCAGCGCCTCCTCAAGACCCAGCTTGTACCCACTGGGATACTTTTTGCTGAAGAATTCGATGACATCCTTGCGCGTAGCCTTAGTTTCCTGCTCGGAGGTCTCGCCGATGACGAAATTCATCACATCCGTCTCCGATGGCAGACCATACTTGTGCGGGTACTCCGTGAACGTCAGGTCGTTCTCAAAGTGCACGGGTCGGAACGAGGACGGCGGCTCGAAGAACGCCTTGACCATATCCGGCGTCACGTCCTCAAGCTTCGGCGGCTGCCATTTTGGCGCTCGCTTATCGACAAGCAGCGCTAGCACACCCTCGGTGAAGTTCGGGTTGAGGCAGAAGTTGTGGCAGACCTTCATCTCCTCCTGAAGCGCCGAGCGGATGTCGAGCGTCGCCACCTTGCGGTACGCCGCGAGTGTCACCTTGAGGCTGAGCGGGCTGCGCTCGCTCAGTGCCTTCAGCGTTCGCTTCACGAACTCGGGGCTTTGCGCTTCGTTCTCGTAGAGAGCAGCAATAATGTCCTCAACGGTGTCCTTCTTGAACGCGGCATCGATGACACTGAGCTCAGCATTGCTCAGACCCTGCTTGTAGTCTTGAGGTGGCTCCGACGCGAACTCCTCGATGACGCTATCCACGAGTCGGTAGTACTCCTCAAGCTCGACAGCACCGACTTCGAGCTCACTGAGGCGGTCTTGGAGCTGACCCAGAAGCTCACTGTTCACATAGTGCGTGGCAAGGCCGAGGCGGTATGCGTCGTATCCATGGATGCGCGCCGAAGTCAGAGCCATGTAGAGGCCTAGTTGGCCGTTCTGCTTGGACAAGTAGAACAGGCCGCCGACATCCGGGTAGTAGCCGATGGTGGTCTCAGGCATAGCGATCATTGTCTTCTCTGTGGCGACGCGGAACGAGCCGTGCGCCGTGAGGCCGACACCACCGCCCATGACTATGCCGTCCCACAGAGAAACGTACGGCTTCGAGTAGGTCGCGATGAGCTGGTTCAGGCCAAACTCAATGCGGAAGTATGTTGCATTCTTATCACCAGCGTCGGGAACGCCGTCGCGCACGCGCAGCGCCAGCTCGGTGACGTCGCCGCCGGCACTGAGGGCCTTGCCTCCAGCGCCCTTCACTACAATTGATCCCGTCAAGTCAGACTTCTCGTACTCGACAAGACGCGGCAATATGAGCTCGCACATGTTCTGGTTGATGGCATTAAGCTTCCGTGGCCGGTTGAGTGTGACAGTGCGGGCGGAGCCCTTGGTGCTGAACAGCACCTCGTCTTGAGGAGACGGGGACGACGCCGGTGGGTCGGCCGCCGTCGAGAAGTTCGGAAGCATTCCGGGGTTGATGCGAGCGCGGAGAGGCATATTCAGTGTCGCCCTTCGTAATGTTGATAGCATTCTATTCCTTCGCAGAGATCCCTAAAAGACGAATTTTTTACTAACGGACGGTGGATTTCACTTGAAGAGTTCACCGCCGCCTTAGCAAAAAATCTACACAAAAATTAGAGCCTAGGACTGAACGTCTATCCGCGGCTGGCCAGTTGTGTGGGTGCAAGAACGGGGATAACTTTCTTTCACCTAAGCGGTTCTGCCCAAGGTACCGAGGATGACCGCTCACGCCGGACGCCTCGGTCCACAACGACTTTCCCACCCATACCACGTCACTTCTCGTCCTCGGCTCTGAGGAGGTGTATGCTTATGTTGGTGCTGACTGTCTAGTTCTTAAGGCTAGCCTTGCAACTTATGCTGGCGCTCTACGCAGGTGATGTAAGGCGGGGGGATCTCGATCTCTGGCCCCTAGGGCCAGTTAGCCCAATTTTGCCTAACTTTCATTGTTTGCATACTGTACCAGTGTGCTAGCGTCGGTAAGTGTTTAGAATTTTGTGAAAAATTCCCGTTTCCATTCGGACTGGGCTGTTGCAAGCCTGTGGCCCTACTCATATACTAAGGTCACGCGCAACTTCTGGTCCAAAGAACCTAGACCTACTTTTCGCGTACAACTCGACAGTCAAGCCCGGGAGGCCAAAATCAGCACATCTTGCCCGACGGTTCCTAGCTCGCCCTCGACAAACTCAAGGTGTGCGCGTTATGGCCACTGAAAAAGACTCGGATGCTCGGGTCAAGTCTATCGACCCGCGGTTTTTCCTCACATACCAGGAAGAGCCTCATCGCACGCGGCGCATGGAAATCATCGCGAAACACCCTGAGGTCACAAAGCTCGTTGGTCCCGAGCCTCTTACGAAGTGGATTGTGCTTGGAGTATGCACCGTACAATTCACATGCGCATACTTGATGCGCAATGTTTCCTTCAAGAGTCCTGTCATGTGGCTGACGGCGTATTTCATTGGCGCGACATGCATCTCTAACTTGTTCTTGGCCATCCATGAATTCTGTCATAATCTGGGCTTCAAGCGGCCGCTCTACAACCGGCTGTTTGCCATCGTTGCGAATCTACCCGTCGGCATCCCGTACTCTGCATCGTTCGGACCCTACCACTTGCTGCACCACAAGCACATGGGCGAGCCAGACTTCGACACGGATCTTCCGACTAAATTGGAGGCAATTGTTCTATCCAATGTGGCTGGAAAGGCCTTCTTTGCTACTTTCCAGCTGTTCTTTTATGCGCTCAGGCCTGTTTTCCTGGTCAACATACCTTTCACATGGGTCCATTATCTCAACATCGTCGTGCAGGTCGCGTCGAACTATGTCCTGGTCAGAACCTTGGGATGGCATGCTTACTTCTATCTGCTTCTATCGGCCTTTCTTAGCGGGTCTTTGCATCCGATTGCGGGTCACTTCATTGCCGAGCATTATCTTCTAGACCCGCCCAAATCGCGCTCTCCAGAGATCCAGTATCCGGAGACGTTCAGCTACTACGGCTGGATGAATGTATTTGTGTACAATGCCGGCTACCACAGTGAGCATCACGACTTTCCTTACATTGCCTGGTCGCGCCTGCCTGCCTTAAACAAGCTTGCCCATGAGTTTTACGACCCACTGCCATATCACAAGTCCTGGGCTGCAGTAATATACCAGTTTGTGTTCAACAAGGACGTGACATTGTGGAACCGAGTAAAGCGCCCGTCATCATTAAAAGAGAGACAAAGACTCCTCGAAACGATAGACGCTTTAGAGTAGCCCAATGGTATATAAATACACGTGAATACCCCACTCTATTGTCTTCTTATCTCTACACATTCATTAAAACAAGCTGTTCTTACCATGTTCCACTCGACTCACCATTCCATTGTTGCCTGTTGTGGATAAAGCTAGCAAGAGGTAACAATATACATTCAAGTAACTGAGAAAGAAAAAAGTCACTTTATATGACGCACTGGTGCTAACGAGAACTATGCGGAGGGGGAAAAAATCAAGCCATGAGCAAAAAAAAACTAATCTGCCCACTGCAGGAGTCGAACCTGCGGCCACTTCATTACAAGTGAAGCACTCTAACCACTGAGTTAAGCGGGCAACGTAATACTTTACGTTATCTAGATACATATATAAACCTCCCAATTGCCTCTTCGCAACCCAGCATATCGTGCAAGCTGGACAAAGATATTTTAGATAGAATTATTCGCAGAAAGTTTAGTAGGTTGCTGTTAGACCCAATTAACGTCTACTTACGCACTAGTCTCGCTTCCACGGAAGTGCAGTCTGAGGCTGTTCAGCAAGGTAAATGCCTCCGTAGGCTCGCCAAGTATTCCAGGCTTCGATGTAACAGATAAGAGCCGTGGCTATGGCCATTTCGAGGTTCACTATATTTTCATTCACAGTCAAATCGAAGCCGTGACGATTGGGATGCAAATGAACATGACCAACCCGCTCGCGCACCTCGGCCTCCTTTTGGCCTAAATTTCTGACTCTTTCAAGGAATTGGCCCTTGTAGGTCCATTGGTACGCCTCGCCATCCACGAGACGGAAAATGCGATAGTCATCAAGAGCATCGACTACGTGGTCTACAACGTGCCATCCAAGCTCTAGTTCGTTACCTGACGCCGTTTTGAGAAGAAGCACATTACTCCTAAGTCCTGCGCGCAATGTAGCTATAGGGTGCTCGTCATCCCCGTGATAGTACATCTTGTATGCACCCTTGACTGCTCGGGATCGCCGCATATAATACAGTTTATCTGCGTAGGTATGCGCCTCGCCCTCCTTGAATACGGACCAGACCTTCCGACCCGTGCCAAACTCCATGCGTACCAGGTATTTCGTGCTCTGGCCCTCAAGTTTGTCGATAATGGTCGGCGTATAGTGACTGCTTTCGCGGTGCCAGCCCATAATCCAGGCTTGGGCCTTGACAATAGGCCGCATGAGGGGGCTGAGAAATAGTTCAACAGGCATTGTATGGTTGATATCTCTAAGAAGGACCTGATTGTACTAATGGCACGCTTCTGTGAGTCCAGTGGTCAGTGTGTATTATTCAATGCCTATGGGCCTAACGAGACATATATAAAAAAAGGTGGTTTTCTCAAACAGGAAGTCTAACGCCGTAGCCAAGTTGGGCGCTCAGGTGAGCTTTTTCACGGGTTCTACTAACAAGGGGCAAGTACGGCTTTTTCCTGTTTGAGCTGCCCATCAGTGAGGAGAGGCATTCCCAGGCAAAATAAAAGGGGGACCTCATCGCGCAGAGCCGAAGCCAATACGAAAAACATCTGGGCTCGGATATGTACATATACTCATTTATAGAGTTCTTAGCGTTGCGAGCCAGCAGCGCCCATGATGTGCTCTGGCTTATCAATAGCCTAGCGCCGAGCTTAGGCTTCAGAGTTCCTATTTCGGCTGCAGGTGGAGGCACGAGGATAACGCCTCGGCTTATAGAGCAGGGCCAGCCAAAACAGGCCTTACATGAGCCGTTTATTGCTCGACCATTGAATGTACGAACTGCTTTACTTTTTCCGCTATTTCCGATAGGAGCTGTGCCATCACATATAATTTTATTTACCTAGCGCTTCACTGGCTCGCTAAAATCGCGTACATGCGAGAGTCTGTACCCTCTCCCTACGATTACGCGACTCGAGCAGGCCAAGCCGCCCCGTCGCTGATAAAAATTGTGGCCTCCGCGCGCTAGTCAATGACTAAAGGTCACGTTGACTGTAATTGAAATTTGTGTGATTCGTCGAACCCACGCCCCACTCTCTCTCCCTGACCGGTTCCGCCGCACTTGATCTACTCATCTACACACGAAGACTGAGGAGTCTTGCTCGTACGACCGCCTCGAGACTTTTGGACCAAATTCTCCTCCGACTTTGTCACGGCTTTTCCTTTGTTTAAGCATTTGGTTCCGCTTTTTGTTAGATGGCCTCACTTAAACTCGCACGCATGCCTCCACAAGAAAACTTTCGCATGTTTCCTCCTACAGACCAGCCTGTCAGCGAACAGTCCACCACTCAGTCCAGTGGTCTCTGGTACAACGCTCCCCCTGCCACCCCGCAGGCCTCCACAGCGTCGATTGGCTCCGTTTGGGGCTCACCCCTCGCTGTCATATCCCCGGGTCCCGGGGCTGCCCCCAGCGCCGCCTCTGCGAGCCGCAAATCGTCCGTGAACAGCAGCAGCCTCGCCGCGCTCACGGCTGACTCGGAGCCCGTAGAGCCGGCTGATTCGACTGGACTCGACTCGTCGGCGACCTCGATCAGCAGCACCATCAGCTCGTCCTTCACAGCGGCACCGTCGCGCAGCCAGGCCTCGTCCCGTTTGAGCTCGCGACACAACTCGCAGACCGATCCGTCGTCCCTGGCTGGCGCTCTGGCGGGCTCTGGCGTCACCGGCTCGAGCGCCACGCCGAGCGGAGCGAACGTTTCGGCATCGAGCAATGCCGTAGGCCCGGCGCCCAGCGGCAGCAACAGCGGCAAGCCGTCAGAGGAGATTATCAACACTGCCATTGTAGTGAAGAATATCCCATTCGCGATTAAGAAGGAGCAGCTCATCGAGTTCATGACCCAGCTTGGCCTGCCGCTGCCATATGCATTCAACTACCACTTCGACAACGGCGTGTTCCGCGGTCTGGCATTCGCGAACTTTGCAACCGCCGATGAGACCGCCGTCGTAATCAGCACGCTGAACGGGCGCGAGCTCGGCGGCCGGAAGCTGCGCGTCGAGTACAAGAAGATGCTCCCGTACCAGGAGCGCGAGCGCATCGAGCGCGAAAAACGTGAGCGCCGCGGGCAGCTTGAAGAGCAGCACGCGACTCCGCAGCATCACCATCACCAACACCACCAGCATCAGCACGCGGGGGGAGCAGCGTCAAGCCACGGCAATGCCTCTGCGTCCGGTGCGGCTGCCGCGGCTGGCATTAGCGGCTCTGCGGCTAGCATGCATAGCAGCACTCCGTCGTCGAGCGACGGGACGGCGACTCCGCCGCTGGTGAGCCCTGTTGTCGACTTGAACAACCCTGAGACGCTCCAGATCTACTCGTCTCTGCTAATTTTCAAGCGCGACATGACGAAAGCAGAGCTGACCCTCTCGGCTGCCGTTGCCGCCACGTTGCCGCCAACGGTACCGTACGTTCTTAACGTGCTCGCAAAGCAGCTCGATCTGCAGTTCAGCTCCTCGGACGAGCACGGCATTGTCGTGAGCAAGCGTGATGATGCGGAGGCGCTGCATAAGGCAGAGGGCGATGATGCCGCGTTCTACTTGTCTGGCGTGTTCGCCAACGCCATTGCCTCGCCGATGAATCGCCCGGCATCGCGCCTCGGCTCCACACCAAATTTGAATACTCTGAGTCTGAACCGCTGGAACAGTGTGACGAACCTGAACGGACTCGGAGGGATGATGCATCCGTCGTGGGGTGCCCCGGCCGCTCCACCGGGTGTGACCTCAGTTGGCGCCCCAGCTGTCGTGGGGCAGCCCGGCACCGATGCGCGGAACCTGTACGAACAGCAGTTTGCGGCAGGCCTGCACTCCCGCTCGTCAGGTCTCGGCCGCAGGATGTGATTTTACGATTCGCACGACAACACATGACTTTTACTTTACACGACCTGAGATGTTAACGAGTTAGAGATGAAGACGAACTATTTATGTGTAAACAATGATATAGCAGGACCATTAAACTACCACTAGAATAACAGCGAGTCCGTCTCGTGCTTTCACCTCTGCGGGCGTCTCGGCCAATTGCAGCGTTGCCCTGGTGCCCGCTGCGTTACCGTTCGGCCACAACGGCCTGGTACTGGGCCCACCGCCAGTTCACGAAACGGATCCAAAGATTGCGCGCGGTGCGGCGGCCGATCATTCGGCCAAACACGGGACATATTACCAAGAATATGGCCGCCTCGAGCTGCTTAATGCTCTCGTCCCAGTGCTTCTGTGCGTCGCTCACGAACACCTCATTCTCGAAGTCCGTGTCGTCGCCACTGCTGAAGTCGTCGTCGTCGACCACGGGATCAAACGTACGCACAAGCTCAGCTGCAATCTCGTCGCCGAGAATTCGGCGCTGAACTTCAGACGGTTCCGGCATACAGCTCCGCCCGACCTGCCTGGTAAGTGCCAGGATATGTTGGTCACGCTTTCAAGCACGCGGCAGCCAGAGCGTACGCACTCCAGCGGCCGCATGTGTCATCAAGACCACCTGCACCTCCGCCATCTATTTGTGGGGCTGAGCAGCAGCGTCCGGCCGTGAAAACGACCACAATTGCGAATTGGGTGCCGTTTATGTAGCAGAATCGGTATTTAGTCGCTATGTACTGCAATCCAGCTCTGAGGTTGTCAAGCTTCGCGAGCGGCCCACAAGATTACATACGAGAGTGGAGCCTCGACAATCGGGCCATACCGTCTTGGGAGCATTTCCGCGCAGGTGTTTTCCAATTGCGCGGCTCTTGTTGCGCCCAAGTTCGGGCTAACAAAAACTTGGTGTATTAGCTGGAGACGCTTGCAAGCTCTCCAGGGTCGTCTCGCGGACTGGCCTGGGTCCGTGTGACACTTAGTCTTTGTTTTGGCAGTCTAGTCGAAAAAAAATATTTTGGTCAGTGAAAATTCGGGGATCCGCGCCGCTTCGGTCTGGATTCAGTCGAGCAATGCAAACCGTTAGCGAGGGAAAGGCCACCCTCGTGGGCTCGAAGCCGGAAGATGTATTTTACAACCCGATCCAACAGTTCAACCGCGACATCAGCGTGATGGCCATCCGCGCTTGGGAAAAGACTTACAAGAAGCGGCGATCAGAGCCATACGTTAAAATTGTCGAGGGGTTGGCTGCCACTGGCCTGAGATCGTGCCGTTACGCGCTGGAGATCCCCCAGGTCAAGACGGTGGTTGCAAATGACCTCAGCGCGGCTGCCGTGGAGCAGATTCGACGTAATGCCGAGCACAACGGCGTCGCAGACAAGGTTGTTGCGCGGGAGGGCGATGCCAACGATGCATTGCGCTCGGAGCGGGGCCATGTCATCGACCTTGATCCGTATGGCAGCGCCGCGCCGTTCATTGACGCTGCTGTTCAGACTGTGGTAGATGGCGGCATTCTGCTGGTGACATGCACGGACCTTGCCGTGCTTGCTGGAAACGCCCACCCTGAGAAGTGTTTCTCTCAGTACGGCGGCACAACCGTGCGCAATGATGCAACACACGAGTCTGCTCTGAGGCTTGTTCTCAACACGGTGGCTAGCTCGGCTGCGCGCTACGGCCGCGCTATAGAGCCTCTTCTCAGTCTTTCAATTGACTACTACGTGCGGTGCGTCATTCGCGTGCGCACGTCTAAGCTGCTTGTCAAGCAGAATCTTGGCAAAGTGATGACCGTCTATAATTGCACAGGATGCTCGACGTTCCATGCACAGCCTCTCGGTGTAGTTGAGCCCAACCGCTACGGCTATGCCAAGGGGCCTGTGGTCGGCACCCATTGCGAGTTTTGCGGCAACCCGTTCCACGTCGCAGGCCCGATGTGGTCTGGGCCACTGCACTCGGGCGAGTTCATTGAGGCTGTACAAGAAGTATGCAGCGAGCTTGACGAGGAGACGTACGCCACTAAGGCCCGCGTAGAAGGAATGCTTGCCGTCGCTCACCAGGAGCTGCCTGACACCTTGTTCTACATCAGCCCGCCAAACATGGGCTCGGTCGTGCGGAGTCCACAAGTGCCGCCACTGCTCACGTTCGCTAGCGCCTTATTCAACGGCGGCTACAACGTGAGTCTCACGCACGCGAAGCCAGGCTGTCTGAAAACAGACGCACCATTCAGCTTCATGTGGGATATGATGCGGCAGTGGGTGCTCGACCACCGTAAGGAGCCGTATGAAATGAAGAAGTCGCCGGGTGGTCGAATCATGGAGACATCCCCAGTCGCAAAAGTGTCGTTTGAGTATAATGCAAAGGCCGACGGCATCGCTGCGCTACGAAACTCGAAGCTCGTGAAGTTCCAGGAGAACCCACGTGCCGATTGGGGCCCGCAAACGAAGGCTAAAAAGGTCAAGACCGAGTAGACCACCCCTGTCAGCTCAGGAGAGCCCATATCAGTTCAGGCCAATTCAGATCAGCTTAGACCAGCTCAGATCAGCTCGAGCCCGTTTAAGCCCGCTCAGTCCAGCTCAGGCTGTTTCTATGTTATCCTCAAAACCATCCCGTCTCTGCATTTTTAATGCTGCTGCACGACTGCATCACACATGTGTATATAATGTATCCCCATTAATCTGTCGTGAGCGGAGGCCTGCGCAGTTCGACCAGTCCCCTTCATGGCTTGTATGCATGATATAAAGATAGATACTACATAGAAACAAGTGCTCGAGTATACAAAAGTATTGTGAATCCAACCATGAAGGTCATGTGGCTGCGCGAGCAGCGGCTTATCGTTCGCTACCGTTCGTGGTAACGGTCTGCCCCGCACTTAAGTCTTCAGCTTCGACATTATGCGACGACCGTACGGCGACCGCGTCGTCGCTAGAGCCGACTGCACGCTTGAGTTGAGTTGCTGCTTCGTGGCGGCATCGAGGTTTGCCCCAGACTCCAGCGCCGTTTGGATCACGTAGTTGCCGTAGTTGTCAAGAAGCAGCTCGTGCAGGGTGCGCGGGACCATAATCTCCTGGATCATCGCCTTCTGGAGCGGCGGGTCCGCAGCGCGCAAGCACTTCTCAACGACATTAGACGAGAACTTCTGCACTGATAGCTGCAGTACATGGCCTAAAAGCTGCGCAACAAGCGAGTTCGTATACTCGGCCACGCCGAGATCGATCACGTACTGACAGACGTAGTTACCAAACGGATCGCACACAAGCAAATACGCCTCGGCGACGATGTGCGCCACAAGACGGCGCCGGTTCTGCTCCTGCGCATAGTCCAAGCAGCGCTGCAGGACGCAGCACCCGTGTCGGTGGCTGCCGACCTCGACCACAGACTCACAGACAGCATCGTAAATAAACTGCGTGCCAGCCTCGTCGAGATTCAACAGAAGCTTCTGAATTACGTGGTTGCCATTGAGGTCGCGAATCAACCGTACCACGCTCCCGTCGAGAGCGCTCACGACGATGTCAACCTGCTCCCGCGTGCTCAGGGTGTCAATGAGCTTCTGCAACGCGCGGGTGCCGTGTTGGTTGACAGCGACCGCTGGCATAGAGTCCTGCGCGACGCGCAACAGTGTCGTGATCTCTGCTGGGCCGCACTGCTCGAACAACTTCTGACAAAAATAATTCCCAAAGGGATCGACCATGAGGGTGACAATGTGCTCATGCGTCGCGTTGAAAACCTTGCGCACAACAACAGGATCGCGGTCCGCGAGTTTGCGTTGCAGGAACCTGCACCCACGTTGATCCATGCACAGGGCGTAAATCTGCGCCTCGTCTGCAGTAGCTATGTCGACGGAGATGCCATTGGCGGGTCCAGCGCCAGCGCTGGATCCACTGCTATTACTGCCGCCGCTAGCAGTGACGTTGCTACTGCCACCGGAGCCCAGACCGGGCATAGCAGAGACCGCAGGCGCTGCAGCCTTCGACGATGCACTAGGGATCGTGGGGAGAAGGAACTCCTGCGAGCTCGAGCTCGAGCTCGAACGGCGCTGTCGGTAGTATCGGCTCGACGTGGGCACCGAAGCAACCCCGCCGTGACCAATGGCGAGACCACCTTCCGATAGCGTGCTTAACGAGCGGTGTAGCGATGTAGACGGCGACGTGCCAGGAGCGTCCTGCGAAGCACCATGCATAAGGGCCGACAGCGGCCGCTGGTTCGAGCCCGGCCCGCTTGAAGGTGCAGTTGCCGCGACACCCCCGCCTAGAGAATTCGCCAGCCCATCCGGGCTGAGCGGGCTAGACAGCGGCGGCGGGAAGGCATACGCCGACGACATGTCAAGAGACGAGCCGCCGCCACCCTGGGAAAGCGCACCGCTCTGAGAAAGAGTGCCAAATGGGGACACTACAGGAGCGCCAGCGACACTAGAGGAATATGCCCGAGGCCGCAAGCGACGGTCTGGTGCCGACGTTGCCACCGGGTTCGCCGTGGATAAGGACAGTCGGCCGATATTCGGAGTCATTTCCGTCAACGAGTGCTGTGAGTAGCTGCGTGTATGGTGCGCAAACGGCGAATGCGGGTGCTGAGAATGCGCGCCGCCACTGCCGGCGCCACCAGCACCTGCAGAACCAGCACCGCCAGCCCCAGCACCCACACCACCGGCTCCGTTACCTGCTCCGCCGCTGGACGAGTGGTGGTGTGGAAATTGATGCGTCAATGACGAAGCGGAGGCGGAGCTCGGCTGACGCTGAAGCGACGGACCGAGCGAGCCAGGCCCCATGGAGTTGGGCACTATCGGCGTGGGCCCACCTGGTGCAGCAGTGGCCCCAATCCCAGCCCCAGCGCTACCTGGTGCGCTTGGAGCTAGCGGTGTGTGCGGTGTCGAGAAGTATCCCTGCGCTGCAGACTGGTGCGGCGTATGTGGCGTCGCAGCAGGAGTGTCAAGCGGCGATGCAAGCGGAGCCGAGTAGGGGTAACCTCCACCAGACGTTGGCTTGCCTGAAATGGCCACATTGCCAGGAGAAAACTGCAGCTTACCTTTAAGCAGGCTGCCTCCTCCGCTACCAGCCGGAGGCTGGGAGAAGTAGTTTTTCATGGCATAAATTGAGGGGCCATGGGCGGACGCTGGAGGAGTCACTGGTTCGACTCCACCACCATATGTATAGTAGTGTGCGTCAGTGCTATAGGTGCCATCCGGCATTGCTTCGTCGAGACCGCTACCGCTCTTTGGCGTCGCCGCAAGAGGGTGTGCGATATCGTAGTACGGAGAAGGAAACGAGGAGGACATCCCCGCGAGCGGAAGTGTCGAATTGCAACTTCTGTCTGGAGAGCGTGCCTTATTAGCTGAATTCTGTGGCAACTTGCAGTTGTACTCTCGTACAGGTAATAACCTTCAGTGGCAAGCTTTCGGGTGTCGGGAGGTTTGCCAATGGGTCAGCCGCGGGTGAACGCCTTATGCAACTTGCAGTGGGAGAGGTGTTTGTCGCTAGCGGTACAGCGATCAGCTTGAGCGGACGCCGGGATACCCGTGGGAGAAGAAGCGAGGTAGATGACTGGCAGGTAGTTAGCACCCAATAAAAAAACGAAAAGTGGTTTTTTGAAAGTCTAGCTTTGACCCGCGACCTCTTTACGCAGCGAATTTAACCTCGGATGGGTCAGAGCTAAGCGGAGCACTGTGTGCTATTTTGCGCCTTGAGTCGCTCTGGTGCTGAGGAACAGGAGCCCCTAGTTACCCAGTCACTTTCGCGGGGAAAAGGGTTTAGGCTAATGGGATGTTAGGGCCTTCGTCTCAGCGCGTGCATGTCAACGACGTGAGCGGAACGGATGCCATCGCGGTTTAATTAACTGGGGCACAGGGTTTTTACGAAGGCTAGGCAGCGGCGCGCAATGTCATTGCGTAACCCATGAGTCATCTGAAGTGGAGCTTGGCCTGCGCTGGGCGGTGAATGCGGCACAGGGCTTGGGCTCAGCAGCAGGGGGGAAGTGGCTGCTGCGGCTTACAAGAGACTGGTGACGCACCTGCACAACGAGGCTCATACGGGGTAATCCCCCGCGTTTGAGGAGCTTTTTTCTCACAACTTGCTTAGAAAAAGCCACCTGGAGCAATTCCAATGCTATATCAATAATCAGTCTTTTTATTATCAGCGGTGCAAACAAACTCCCCTGCAAACCCGTGCACTGCCCTACCGACGCCCGCCCCCCCCCCCCATCAATACAATACCCCTAGTCCATTTGACGCATTGGGCCCGGCACGACAGAAATGTTGATTACGGGCTCTGCGTGGCGGGATAAATTGCTAGCATATTCCACCTGTAATTTTTATTACCGACGTCCTTATGCTTCTTGTAGACTCAATCCGTGGGCATATATGCTTGTTTTTTGGGCGGTCGCCCCAGCCAACACTTTTTAGCGCCCAGGGGTGAGGGGAGGGGGGTCATTACGCAAACTCTATCGCTCGGATGAGGTCATTACGCTCGGCTGTTTGAAAGCTTGCATCGCCTGGAGTTATCGCTTATTATTTTCTCATGCATTACTGATGTAACCGCCGTAACATGAGCCTCCTGTCAGAGCCCCTCTGAGTTGCATCACACCTACAGGTTCGAGGATCTTCACTCACACGTGTTAGAATAGTAAATTAAAAAGTCTTATTTATGAAATTATTGTTGATTAGGATGTCCTAAATTCTTCGAAAATGGGAGTCCATATGAATAGGAGCTTATCATCTCACACTATAGTAGTCTTAAAGAAAACCCAACAACCTAGTGATGCACGTCAGAGCCCTTCCGCAGAGCCACTCCTGACGGGATCATGCGCGGCATCAGGAGAGAGAAAGCAATAGAGCCAGTTCTCCAGTCATGGAATGACGTCTTCAGCAACAACCACGCCGAGTGCTCTGAAGCAGCTTTAGCGAGCAGCAAAAACAACGCAAATGCGCATGATCGAAATGAAATGAGGAGATTTTCCTGGCCATATGCAGCGCAGGCCATATGCAGCGCAGTGATATAATGCAGTAACAGTTCAATTTCCGCAAGTAGCCCTTCTGTATCCAGCACGCTTTCTTCAAGACATTAGTGTCAGCTCCGTTAGACGCAACACGAGCGGTCAAGAAGACCGCGAGTGCGTAAGTCCTCACCGCTTAGGCTGGATGACCGTTTCAGAGGGGATGGTAGCACACCTCGCGAAACACTGGACACCCAAGGATGGTTCAATGCAGTCTTTTCTGGATTTACGGGGTCTGCAGGCAAGGCGGGTACATCCGGCACATCCGGCACGTCACTTTGTCTGATGATGGAAGGTGCGGCGTGCCGCTCAAGCAACCATGGTGTCGCAGATACTGCAGAGACAGGCGAGGGTGCAGGACTCGAGTCCACATCACTTCCCGAGCTAGCAAAGTCAAGCGCGCCACCTGATCTCTGGGGATAAACAATATCATCTGGGCTAGTGAGAATCAGTGCAAGATCAATAGTTCGCGATGCCGCGTCCCGTCGATCTCTAGCATCTCGCTTGGCAGGGCGATGAGGCGACGGACTTCTCAAAGCACTGCACTTGGCTGCATTAGAGGGGCCGTCAGATGCCGGTCCTTCGAGTGGTGCTGCCACGGTCGTGAAGCGTGTGGACGCAGGCAGCTCGGTGGGTGTGCGTGGAGCCGCCTTACCAAGGCGTTCCTTCAAGGAGCTGACAGCGTTTGCCAAAGCAGGGTCGGAGCTAGGCAATCCTAACTTGCCGTCGCGGATGTCACCTTTCGTGTAATAGGCAATGAGTCTTAGCTTGCCTCCAAACCAGTGGTCGCAATGTGTTAATCTCAGTGTCCGCTTGCACAGCCCGTACGGTTTCACGCTGTATTTGCAAGCACGGCTACCGGCAGTTGCCTCTGTGACGAGCTCCCTATACTCTAGGAAATCTCCTACTACTCGTGAGTTCGACCAGGCAATGCCGTCTGTCCATCGTCTTATGGGGCACCGCTTCTCATCCCAAATATAGATGGCACCGGATCTAATCTCCTTGCGCTCTCCTTCGCTGAGTCGCTCGGATACCGTCGAAATAAGGCCTTGCCTGACGGCCTCAAACAAAACTAATCCCTCCCAATCAGTCAAACAACTACCAAAAAATGTATACATCAATGGCCGGGAGAGCCAAAGGGAGTGATGATCGCCGTATCTACGTGGTCTGTCGTGTTCGTAGTGCGCCGGGAACCGTCGGCGAGAGAATTTGAGCCAAGGATGGCTAAAAACAACAAGTCTCTGTTGGACGAAGATCGTTGTCGCGCCCTCGGAGGCTGTTTTATAGTTGAGTCTAAATACCGCAGTCCTCTTATGTTTAGGCGCCTGATCCGAGCAGTTTGGTAGCTATAACCTAACCCATACACTCCGAGGGTGACAAGGCCGCTGTGCAACGAGCCATGTCAAATGCAGCGTACGTAAGTAAGCATGCACGCAGGGCACCGGGCGAGCAACCCCCACCGTTTATCAAACTTGTTTACCGCGCGCTCCTGGAAAGAATCCACGATTCTTGTTTCCGACCTGAAAGCTTCCGTCGAGGACCGGAGCTTCTGCAGCCGAGAGCATCGGCGCGATCCGACTTTGTGCCGCACGCGCCGAACCTTTGCTATGTGTAGGGTGATCATAACTATGCAACTGCCGAGGTGTGGCACGTAAGCAGATAATTAGCGCAATCGGTTATGCTTAACCCCAGAGACGTACTCAGTGGTTTACTGCGCACACCGATATGATTTACGCGATGCCGATGTTGGCCCATCAGTGTCCATATTCGGGCTTCTCCGCCCATGGTCACAACAAGTTAGGTACCCCGTATCCACCTGCCCAGATATGCGTGAAGAAGATCCTCGCTGCGGCTGGTACGGCACATTCCTTAGTCAGTGCATCTAATGTATAAGGCAGACCCTATCAGTTGCTCCTGTAAGTCATAGTTACCCTACAACGTTATCCACGTGAGTGTGCCTGCACTTAACTCCTCGAATACGGAGAGACAACACGACATACGGAGTAAACGGTGAGGTACATCATGCGGTTCAAGGGCGGGTTCGGGCACGTGGCTACCGGTAATCTCCTGTCTTTAACCGTATTAAGCGGCATGCCCGGCTTCCCGCGTGCGTGCGGGCCCCAAGCTTCGGCCTTTGGACTTTGTGGAGTCCCCGAGTCCCTAAGCACCGCTGCCCAACACTGCAGCGTCTTATGCGATTAGCTCGTTAAAAATGGCGGGGCGGACTACCGTCACACATCACCTGCAGGCTAGTTGGAGCGTCTAGCTCACTAGCCGCGTTATTCTTACCTTTGTGCGAGGTAATGTTCTTGAGTTTAAAAAAAAAAATCTTACAGTAACCTAACTTTTTCGCTGGGAGTCAACCGAATTATCGCTCAGTCATTTTTCTGCCTGCCAATCCCGTGGCTCGTGAGACACACTATGGAGGGTCTCGCATATAGCTAAGTAATACAAAAATATAGAATCGATCTCATGTCTCGCGAGGACGCCCTGCGCAACATTCGTGCGGGACTCCTACCTCTTGCAGGTCCTTTTGAAGAGCTCTCGATTGCTGGAGTCGATGTGCAAGGTAGAACAAAACCAGCACTTTTGAAGGCGCATATAGCGCCTCTCTTTACTGCGCGCACTGTCGACGAGCTGGTACGCGCCATGGACCGCGTGCAGGCGTCGCTCGTCTCGCTTGGCATATACAAGGACGTGGCGCTGTCAATAAGCCCAGATAGGATAGTCACAGTCGTGCTTCCCGCGTCTAACAAGTTTGTGGCGCGAGTGGGAACAAATGTAGGGCAATCCGAGGGCTCAGGCTACATTCGCGGCACAGTAATGAACGCTTCGGGATGGGGTGAGATAGTTTCTGTTGACACAAGTGCAGGCACGCGCACCAAGTCGTCGCATATTCTTAACGCGGCTGTGCCGCTCCCTGTGGAGAGCCTCGTGGGATGGAAGGCGGAGGGCCTTGTCTACTCGTCGGAGAAAATGCTAGAATGGGCTAACAGCTGGGCGCGCATCAAAGGATTCACCCTGAGATTTACAAAAGGGGCAGCCTACTCATTTGGCGTCGACTCTGTGCTTAGAACGCTGGCGTCTAAGCGCACGCTGGCAAGCACGACAATCCAGGATGAGGCCGGAAACAGCTTCAAGAATAGTGTATTTTTTAATTGGCGCACCGATAACCGCGTACCGACGGAGACAATACTCGGTCCTGGAAGAGGGTACTTCCTAGATGTGCACAATGAGCTAGCTCTAGGCGCAAGCACATACCCGTTCTACAAGTTCAAGGCGAGTTTCCACAGTGCATTTGACGTATTCCGCTCGGTCACAGCAGCTTTCAACTTTAAGACGGGCGTTCTAATCCCGTTTGCTGGGGAGTCACATGTGCTAGACCGGCTCAATCTGGGCGGGCCTCTCGACCTACGTGCGTTCCGGCTAAACCACGTTGGGCCCCATGATGCAGGAGACGCAATTGGCGGAAATACAATGGCGGCAGCTGGCCTAAGCTTGTTCACCCCAGTCCCACGCGTCGCTAATCCAGCCCTCAAGCTTCACATGTTTCTCAATGGCGGAATGCTGGGCGGTATGCAGCGTGGCGCGTCCATGCTTCCCTCCGTCTCATCTGGATTTGGCGTTGTGTATATGCATCCCAGCGCTCGTTTTGAGCTGAATATCGCGGCGCCGCTAGTCGCGCACGCCGACGAGCTCACGCACAAGGGCCTGCAGCTCGGCATAGGAATCGAGTTTCTTTGACCCAACCGCTCGCTCCTCTGTTTGTATATATAAATCGAAATGCGAAGTGATGAACTTAATTAGATGTGCACCCCTGCGCGTCCAGCGGATAGACACAGGAAGATCACTTTTATAGGCTCTAAAGATAGGACTAATAAGACAAACACTAGCTTTGCGGCCTGCGCGAGGCTAGTACAGGACAGAAGGCCCGAAGACACGTACGCTTCAATATGCATAGAACGCGTGGAGAGAGGACAGCCCGCGAGAAACCAAGCCTCTCCAACAAGCTGGAGATGGCTGGGCAGAGGTACTAGCTCAATCATTCTGATGATTCTGATTGGTTAATATATTCCTCGTGCAACTTTATCACCTTTGGCAGAAACACGCTCTCGATCTCTCCGTCGCTCGGGCCTAGCGTGACACGCTCGGCTCGCTCCTGTGTCACTAAGTACACCTCCTCTTTCCGAGTCTGAAGCAGGTTCCCGATGACAAGCTGGTGACGGTAATTCCCTAGTGCCTGGTTGCACTTTTTGAGCAAAAGATTCTCATCTGTTTCCAGCTTAAAGCTCACGATCATGGCGCCAGGTGTCCAGGTCTGCACCAGCGCGCGCAAAAACTTAGGTACCGGGTCGAGGTGAATTTTGAGCTCTGCGCCCTGACTCTGGATCTTGTGTTCTGCCGTCCGCGACATTGGCAGGAAGAAATCCGAGACTGCCGCCGCAAGATAAAACATCGCTCGGGAGCCGTAGCCCTGCAGCACGAGCCCCGTCATCCGCAGTGTGTACAGGTACTGGGTGACAGTGGTGAACGGAACAAGTAGAAGCATGTTCTCCGCGATCATTTTCTTATAGGTCTCGAGGTCCCGCCTCATGGATGCAGAGAATTGCTCGCGCACAGTCACTGCGCCCGATTCGTTGACCTCAAGCAGGTCCATAAGATTTTGGGTCGAGTAATGCCTCGAATACGGGAGTAAGGAGAATTCACGGTGCATGAAGATCACCGCGTAGCCCTGGGCAAGAAAGTACTCTGCAGATGCAGCACCGCGAGTGCCTGCGCTGAAGTTATCGATGAAACGCACGGTGTTGTTCTCAAGTGGTACTGTCGTTCCACCTGACGATACCACGGCAATGCGCCGACCAGCCTCCTTCTGCGCAGTAACAAACCGCTCCACGTCATCTTGTAGTTGCGGAAGATACGGCGGCGGCAGGGTCGTCTTGAAAAAGGCTGATTCCTCTCCGGGACTGAGTTCTGGGGTTGGATCTCGGTTGATGGCTGTTTCTACAGCAGGCTGGTTTGTCCGGACCATTTCGCTCGCTTTGCTTCTTTTTATCCTTCGGCGTTCTTCGCCCTACTCAAGTCCCCCAGCTCACTGTTATTGCTCTGGGAAATAATCCCCTTTGACTAATTTTCGGCTTTGGCGTATTTCGGGCTTAGTAGGCGCTGTGTATGCTACAAAGACAGCTCGGGGGTAGGGCGGTCAATGGTGGTGATCGTAGCCCGGCGTTGAAGCCAACTGTGCGGGGGTAGCTGTGCTTTGGGGATTGTGGTTTTGGGTGCGTGTCGCACAATTGGGTGGGAAAGGTTAACGAGTATTGTCTGTGCATACAGCAGCAGATGAAGAAGAGGCGAGCTGCGACTTCAATATCAGCTCTATTAGTTATGTTTGCTGATCTATTAATAAATGATAAGAAGCAATTAAATACCCCGAACGAAGTATCAGCCAGAGCCCAGCCAGCGTACAACTGTTTCGGATCCGGCTACTACTGCTTGCCACTGAACTGAAAATCCACAAGTGAGACAGATATAATACTGTAAGACGATAATGAAGACAGAACCAACAGCCGTAATCCCTGCCAATTCTGGGCTGCTGATGTATATACACTGGAAAGTACAGGCATCCCTATGCAGATGTTCCTCTACCGATAAATAGTTTAATCATACGAGCCTTTTGCAAGATTGCGAGAACCCAAGCACAAAGCAAGGCGAAAACGGACCCATCCGTGCCGATAACGCGCCAAGTTAGCCGTTTGCGGCAGGAGCCAACAGTGTTTGCTTTAACAACACAGTCGCCTTCACTTCTCGCCCTCTTCATCTTCATCTTCCGGCTTCCGGTACGTTTTCACCACCTTGTGTCGTTGCTTCGCGAGATCAATTTTCTCGTTGAGTTGATCTTTGACCATTAGAGCCCGCTCGCGCTTTTTTTGGGCGCGCTTATTTTTCTTCGAGCTCTGCTTGGCTACGCGGCCCGGAGAAGAGCCGGTCTTCTGCAAGCCGGGATGTAGTCCACGGCTGATTGCTGTGAGCTCATCCATGCCAGCAGGGATTGCTGAACCGGGCTTGTGTTCGCGCAGTTCCTTCTCGGCGAGTTTCCTCATTATCTCAGTCTTTCCCCCCTCACGTTGAAGCTCATGAATAGAGTCCTCGGTATCGATAGTAGGTTCTGGTACGGAGCGACGAGCGGCGCGTGAATTTCTTCGGTCTTGTTGTTCTTAGAAGCGGTTAGCGCTGAGCTAGCTGAACGGGATTGACGGCGCAAACGCGCACACTACTGCGCTGGATCGTAGCGTTTCCATACTTACTTTTTGCCATTGTGCCGGATATATGGTCTTTATTTTTCGCCGTAGCTTCCTAAATTTTCTCGTAAAACGTCGAAATGTAAATAAATAAATTATTCACCTCGCCAGCGGTGTAGTAATCCACCCATCACAGAGAGTATAAAGAGCACAGGCATTGCCCAATGGATGATGGTAGATCAGCATGCTGCAAGCTCCATCACGAGTATAGGATTTCGGTACGCAGAATTGACTATATTGCTGTTGTTCGTATGGCTCAATTGCAAGCGTCCCGCATGAGTCCCAGGGCTCGCTTCCCCCGCCTCGTCGACCTTAATTCCTTCCTCCTCGCCCAGCTGGGGTGAGTGAGATGCACGCATGCGTGGCAAGCACACACACGGCCCTGCTAAATACTGTTGTTATGTAAGCAGTTTTCATTTCGTTTGAGATCACGAGCCCTCAGCTTCTCTGCAAACCTACGCCCGCCTTCGTTGCCTCTCTACTGGTTTTCGACCAAGCTCAACAGAGCCTGTAGTTTTCATCTATTTGGAGAGCTTAGCCTCACGAGGTGATTGGTACGCCACAGCTCAGCCTGATTAGGTCTCAGTTGAATCTGTTGGTTTCATGGACATCCTGGAATCACCGAGTTCTAGTGGTTTTTGGATTTCGGTGGTAATCAGCGTTGTGTCGATATATATGTTCAGAGATACGATTCGTGGTGGAGTAGACATGGCTAGTGCGAGTGTGAAATACCTGTACAGTATGGCGAGTAATAATCTTGGCATCAGTAACTTCTCTGACGAAGAACTCACCGAGAGCGAGAAGGCACGAAATATACGCAAATTCAGAGACGCCCGGGTTGGAGGGCTCTACAATGAAGGCAATACATGCTTTGCAAATTCGGTAGTGCAAGCGCTTGCCTCTTGCGACCCAATTGCGCAATACACGGAGGACAACAAGCACGACCTCAATTTCAGTGGCGCCCTCAACGATATAATCACGAACTTGAACCAGATTCATACTCGACAGCACGGATACAGTACGCTACGACTGATGCGGCAGATTGGTGGTGAGAGATGGAATATCTACGACCAGGAGGATGCCCAAGAGTTTTTCCAAGAGCTCCTGAACACCCTAGAAAAGGACCACAAGGCCCTCGTAGCCCGCGCGAGTGCTGAGTCCGACGTTCCACAAGAAAGTGAGGCCGCCGATGATAGCATTGAGAAAAATGAGACTGAGAACACGAAGGAGAAGTCGAAGGAGCCGGAGCGTGTGACCCCGTTTGATGGCGAGTGCGCTGTGCGCGTTGGCTGTCTGCGATGCGGCGATATGGAGGGCATCAGAAAGGGTGTGCTAAGCTCAGTCGATCTTGGGCTCGAGATGGCGACATCCCGCGTATCTTTATACTCTCTCCTCAGCAACTACACAGCCATGGAGACTATTCCGGGTGTGGAGTGCTACCGGTGCAGTCTGCTGGCATTCAAGGACAAGGTCCAAGAGAAGCTGACTGACGTGCGTGAGACGGGGGGGAACTCGCTAATCGCGGCCGCGCTTGAAAAGCGCATTGCAGACGTTGAAACTGTGTTGAAAGAAAAGGTCATCGACGAGAAACGATACAACGAGTTGAAGTACACGTCGCACAAGGTCCAGTCCGACAAAACTAAGCAGACGATGTTCGCTCGTCCTAATCCGGATGTCCTTATGATTCATATCAACCGCAGTGTGTTTGACCTACGCACAGGCATCGTACGTAAGAATTTCGCACCAGTAGACTTCCCTGCTGTGTTGGACCTCGCGCCGTACACTACCGACCCGAAGGATCCGACGAATGCAGACCCTCACTACAGCATGAAAGGTCTCCCGAGCGGCGAAAAGGAGCTCTATAATCTCAAGGCTGCCGTCGTGCATTATGGATCGGCTAATTTTGGCCACTATGTGAGCTTCCGCAAGTTCCATGGCTTCTGGTGGCGCATCAGCGACCACCAAGTTGATCTTACCACCGAAGCGCAGGTTCTTGGCGCTCAGGGTGTGTTCATGCTCTTCTACGAGCGAGACGGTTTAGAAAGGAAGCCTGAAAAACAGAGCGATATCGAATCGGAACTCCAAAGGGCCGCAGAAGCCGATGCCTCCGATGTTGATAACAACTCCGATGAGAATGATGCCGTCAATCCTGCCGATGGTGAGATTGATTCTGATGACTTGGCGCGCGATAGCCCAGCAAGTCTCGCAAATGAAAGTGACTAGATGGCAGTGTCGACATCAGAATATAGGAGCATAAGCATAAGAAAAATCCAAGACATCAATATGTATATTTACCAGTGCTAATGGCCTTAATAACCACTAGTGCTCTCAGCTAGATTAAACTCGAGCGTTGCCGTCCATAACTAGCAACATTCGCGCCTTCACAGTTGGTTCAGGCGCTGATAAGGGTTCATTCCGAGAGTGGGAGCCATTGTAAAAGGTCTGGCTTTAGCTTGAGCGGGTTTCGGGCCTCCCACTTCTCAATTATTTCATGCATCTGGGCCTCGTTCACGCGCAACGCCGGCCTGGGTTGCGTTTTTGCCCGGAGCCAGCCGAGGTCCTCAAGCCCGAGCACGACGTGGTCAACGTGAATTCCAGTACGCCTACTCAAATCCGATATGGTTACCGGCTGCTTAGCGGCCATTACATCTCGTACCGCGTAGCACATCGTGCGCCTCCAGTAGCTGCGGAATGCCCGCTCGCCGAGTGTGCTGAGCGGAGTCTCGGGGGAGCCGGTTGCTCCCTGTCGCCGCGTCAGCATGTAGCTGAAATCTATGAGGAACTGGCCATACCCCTGTTTCTGTGTAAACGGTAGCGCCATGATACACGAGACGCATTGTATCGGGTTTGTCGGCCGGTCAGCCGAGTATATCTTTTGCTTGCTGAAGTAGCCTACGAACTGTGGCCCGGATTCATCCGTCTCTGTGAGAACATAGAATAAAAATGGTTGCACGTCACGGTATAATGACTTCGAAGAAAGAAACGCCTTTGCAAGCAGGCATAAGTTCTGGCAGTACGGAATGGCTGGGCCACCATCGACTTCCCACATGCTGAGCTTGCCGTCGCGGTATATTTCGCGACCCGGTGGGCAAATGGATGGACACTTCAGGGCGTGCCGTTCTGCACTGACGTCTGACATGGAGAAATCAAGGCAGAATCGGCATATCGATAGGTAGTTGCGTTGCAAGTACTCTGCCGGGTACGCACTGCGGTACCACGCATCCATTGCGACGCGCTGGCCATAATGTATGCTCAAGCGTTCATTGAAATTCGCAGCAAGTCCAGATTCAGTCTCATTCGCAGCGATTGGCTGCGATGGGCGGCTCCATTGGTGGAAAAGAGCTCTGTCCTCAGCGGTGGGCTGTGTGGCATGTGTGCTTGCCTTTTTTGGCTCTGATGCGAAGAGCCCGAAGTAAGGCTCAACAGGATCTTCTACAATTGAGGCCAATTCATCGACAAAATGAGGGGTCCGCATTCTGCTCATTACTCTTATCCGATCTGGAGCGTCGTCAGAGTCCTCCGGCCGTTGAGAACGGCTTCGGTTCCGCGGAGGTTTCATTACCCCTGATGGTCTCGTTCCGTGTAATACTGCCGCATATGTGCGTTCGGGTAACGTCCCGCTACGCGAGCGCGTCATTACCATTGCGATCCTCCCTCCTACCACACGATTCACCAGCGATTCACCTTATGCTTGCGCGAAACCCCACGAGTTGAGTACAGGCTCACTAGAGCCCGTATGTGATGTTTGTATAAGGCGCGGGCGGCGAAAAAACGAGCGCAAAACAAAGGTTACAGCCCGTTAGGCGGTGTAAGTGTGTGTACTACGGTGGTGACGCGACCGCGCCAATGTGTTTGACGTTAGCAGTATAGTGTGTTCATCGGATGGCTTAGGGTCCAGGTGGTTTTGGGACCTTACGGGTCTAAAAGATAGGAACGTCCAACGTCGAGGCCGTCTTTGCCGATATAGAGCTCACCTTCGCACGCTGCGACCATGAGCAGGGCTCAGCCACTCAGTAAACTGCTGATGCCACTAGCTCGCACGCCGAAAGGCGCATCCAGCATTGATCTGCTATGTGCTCACGGCTATGCGCGACAGGCAGCTTCTGGTATATACGATCTGCTTCCGCTCGGGCTCCGCATGCAGAAGAAGATCTCTGAGATTGTACGCAGGCATCTCGACGCAGCAGGATGTAGTGAACTGGAGCTTGCGACACTTGTCAACCCAGAGCTGTGGCACGCGTCTGGTCGTCTCGCGCCAGATGCTGCCGCCGACAAGAGTAGCGAGTTCGTTTTCACCGAGGATCGGCGCCAGCTGCTTGCCCCAACTGGTGAAGAGCAGATCACAACTCTGGTAGGTAACGTTTCTTATCGCCAGCTACCGTTGGGGCTGTACCAGATCACACGGAAGTTCCGTAATGAATTACGACCGCGGGGAGGGTTGCTGCGCACACGAGAGTTCCTGATGAAAGACCTTTATACGTTCGATGTGACCGCTGATGAAGCTTTTGCTGCCTACCGTCGGATTTCCGCTACCTACGCCCGGATATTTGATGAGCTTGGGCTTGAATACACTGTTGCCGAAGCTGACTCCGGTGATATGGGAGGTGATTTGTCTCATGAGTACCACTATCTCAGTGAGTCTGGCGAGGACACTTTGGCAGTCTGCACGAATAATCGTTGCGGTTATGCTGCGAACACTGAGAAGGCGGTGTCGCGAGGTCTTGTTGTTGGGCCCGAAGACACGGCTGAGATTGACGGTGCTGTCGTCCCGAAGGGACGCACGCTCTCTCCGGCGTTGCTTCGAGAAGCTAAGAGGCAGGGGTCGCTGGCTGTAGATTGGCGCGTCGATGCTGAGCATGGCCTGCCTCTCGTTGAGCCCGTTCCTGGCGAGGCCTGTGCCAATTGCGGCTCAGAGCTGGAACTTAAAAGGGGAATTGAGGTCGGTCATACCTTTTATCTTGGTGATCGATATACGCGGCCGCTAAAGGCGTATGTATCTCCCCCCACTGGTAAGCCTGTGCCACTGGAAATGGGTTGCTATGGCATTGGGGTGACGAGAATTATTGGTGCAGTTGCCGAAAAGCTCAAGGATGCCCGTGGGTTGGTGTGGCCTGTGTCAATCGCACCTTATAAATGCGTCGTGGTTGCAAAGGATCGCGAGCTCGCAGCGTCTGTGGCCGGAGACCTAGCTGCGTCGGGAATTGAAACTGCCTACGATGATCGAACCACACAGATCTCTTATGCGATGCGGGCAGGTCAGGAGGCCGGATTTCCGTTCACGGTTCTATTGGCGCGCTCGTGGGAGAATGACGGCCTCGTGGAGATCTTGCCGCGAATAGGTGAGCCCCAGTCTGTAAAGTTGAACGACTTGGCAGGAACATTGCAGCATCTCATCGCGATGGCATAGTTTCTGATGTCCTTCAGTTCGCGTGCTCTGTGTAGCTGAAGTGCCCTTGGAACGCAACGGATCGTTGCCTCCTCTGGGCAAGGCCGGTCCCTCGTGTGTTGCTGTGCTTTTATTTGTATATAGTGCTACTCATATCATATTCTTTTGGTTAATGGTGAATGTTTGCCTTATATTAATCGGCTGTTGTCTGTTCGAAGCTTTCTTATTTATAAAGGAGTTAACTGAAGTGGACGGGAATACGATATGAGGGCTATATAGAATGTACAGCGGGACTCTCTAATATGGATTGTACTCGATCATCAAAAAGAGCGGGTACAAGGACCGCGAAAAGACCAACCAGCCAAAGATGAGTGAATAGCGAACGCCCCAATAAGTGGATACACTTCACTGACACAGCGATTGCTCGGTGTAGACGTCATCTCAGCCATTGCGACTTCCATGTCGATACCGTAAATACAGGTCGCACTGGCAAGCCCAATCATCGACATCTGAATCCGACTAGAGCGTAGGACGTATTTATATACCGACAAATAAGTCTTACCCGTTAGATTGCAAGACGGCTTAGCCTCATCACTACGCCTGAAGCATCCAGCCAGTACGAGGGCCGCTTAATCAACTGTGTCCGGGGTATCACATGAGCCGAATACTTTGTCAGCGAGAAAGTAGCGAGCGACCGAGCCAACACTCCATTCTGCTACATGTCGTTGAAGTTCCCGGCGGCGCTGAAAGAGCTTAGGATTCACTTCAGCCAGAGCGGCCCATCGTCCCAGGCTGTGCGCAGCTTTGTGGAGAAGTCGTACCCGGCGCTGAAGCAGCAGAATCCGACCACACCGATCTTGATTCGCGAGAGCCTGGGCATCAAGCCGATGGCTTACGCTCGGTTTCAATATGGCCAGGAATTCAAGCTTCCGCTTGACAAGGCGAATGTGGAGACAACGATCAAGTCGCTTATCGAGATGGGCGTATAAGCTGGACTCCACCCTGTAGCATGATCAGTCAAACGCGCATCGGTGCTGGGCTGCACTTGGCCGGTCATATCATCTGCGCTCGGCGAGAGGTCAGAATAGAAATGCAGAAGCCATTCAGGTTTTCGAACTCACTCCGACTTGGAAAAGGTAATGCAAGGGAGGAAGCACGGGGAGGTAAGAACGTGCCGAACGTTTGTCTGTCAGCACCCCACTATGGTACAGTACAGATATGCCTATTTATGTATCTTAAGCCCGCACATCTTTACTGTGAGCCTCTCGTGCTATTTGGTATGCACTCAGATCTTGGTGCATTTGGGTATCTCAATAGCGACGCTAATATCATGTAGCGATTGTCATTACATAGAACATCTAAACGATTCTTGGGATATTAGCGGTACCGCGACAGCCGCGCATAATTAAGAACGAGTCCCACATCCCTTTGCCTGAATCCTCGAGGTCAACAGTCCGTTTTTAGAGGTCACTATCCTTGGCGGCCATCACCTGACAAGAAGATATCTCACGCATGGTCGGATTAGGAACTCTGGAAGCGGGTATCGCGCCCCGAGCCGTACCCTATCACACCTACAACACGTTGATATCTTAGATCCGATGGCGCGGATGCGGTTGCTTGACTTAGCGAAGCCGTTTTCGGCGGTTGTGCCCGAGGTGGAGATCCCGTACCAGAAAGTGGAGCAGCTCGAGCGACTCGCCTTCACGGTAGGCGCGGCGATCTTGTACACGCTGCTGGTCGAGCTGCCTCTCTACGGCGTGAAAAACGCGCTAGAGACGCCAGATCCGATTCCATGGCTGCGTCCCGGTCTTGGTATGGCTCACGGAACCCCTGCTGAGCTCGGGGTCGTGCCCATAGTGCTCTCAGGCATGTTTTTCCAGATTCTTGCAGGGCTGCGAAAGCTAAACGTAAACCTCGACTTCCGTAGCGATCGCGCCCTATTCCAGAACGTGCAGAAGCTTGTGGCACTTGGCATCGCCGCTGTTCTTGGACTCATTCTCGCGTTCAGCCCAGCTGCGTACGCCGGTGATCTTGCGCCGACTCGCCAACTGTTCGTGGCATTCCAGATACTAGGTGGCTCCACAGTCATCGTGTACATGGACGAGGTGATCAGCCGCGGGTATGGAATCGGCAGTGGTGTCCTGTTGTTCACGTCCGTACGCGCTGCGCAGCAGTTTGCATGGGCTGTCCTGTCGTTCCAGAGCGTACAGACAAGTGGCCGCTTCGGCTGGCAGACGTGGGGTGCGCTCCCCAATCTCGTTTTCGGCTTCACTGGCCGCTCGCTTCCGTATGCTGTGTCGAATGCAGTGTTTCGTGCCGACGGGCTCCCGACGCTGTTCGATCTCATCGTGGCCGTGTCGGTGTTCCTGGGCGTGATCTACCTCTCATCGCTGCGCCAGAATCTGCAGATTCGCTCGACGCGCATGCGTGCACAGGTCTCTGCCTTCCCCATTCGGGTTCTCTACACGGGCGTGCAGCCGATCCTCCTCGTTCTCAGTTCGATCGCAGCATACATGCTCGCCTCATTCGGGCTTAGTTCGTTCATCCCGTCGACGAACATCGTGGCTCGCATATTTGGCGTGTGGGACGGTGCCACCGCTGTTTCTGGCCTCGCCAGCCTTCTTGTCCCAACGATTGGTGACAACCTTCTTACCGGTGGTGCGCGCCTCGTGATCTATGTCTCCCTGTTCACGCTAGCCAGCGCATGGGTCGGAAGCGCCTGGGCCGCGAGCTCAGGATTTGCCCCGCAGGACATTGCCAAGCAATTCAAGAACAACTCGATTGTGCTTGTGGGTAAGCGTGACGTATCCGTGGTGAAAGAGTTACGCCGTGTGATCCCGCCGGCGGCTGCCCTGGGCGGAGCGCTTCTTGGCTTCACAGTAGCCGCCACGGACTTCCTTGGACCAGGTGGCTGGGGCTCTACAATGAGCATCGCAGCCTTGAACCTCCTGAACGCCTTCGAGCTTCTTGCGCAGGAGGGCATGGTCGGACCAGATGCCAGCATTCCTGGTTTGATGTGAGGAATAGATAGGGCTTATCGCACAAATGACTACTTCTGGGGCCATTGACGGCTTTTTACCAAAAGCAAAGCATTATGCGAGAAATTTATCATAAAAATTTAATGGCTGTAATATTCTTTCTGGCGCATATGTGATATGCGACGTCTACACCGCGAAACATGAGTGAGGAAGCATGGATAGGCAGTACAGAGGTCAGACAGCGCGTTTATTAGAGGTCGCAGCCGCCGCGGCAGCCGCAGCTGCTTTCTTTGCGAGAGTAGACAGTGCCTGCACTTCCTCCGCACTCACGCCAGGATCATCGACCTCTATCCGGTCGCTTTTCATGAACAAGACGACCTTTTTATTCTCACGGAAGACATACTGGACATGCTTCACTTCGAGTGGACTTACATGAGTGCTATGAAGGCCCAGCTTGAACATTGCGATGACCTGCGCATGAAGAGCCAATGCACTTTTCCACAGCTCCAGAATATGCGGCACTGATTGGCTAGATGCCGCGAGGCGAGCGAAGTAATCGAGAATTTCAGCGTTGTTTGGGGGATAGCTCCATTCTAGCATTTTCTCACCGGTATGTAGATCGATGCGAATTCGCAAAAATGTTGTTGTCACGAAACCGTAGGTCTCAGTGTAACGAATTGCCGCCTGCAGAGAGGCTGCTATATTATTGAGCTTGGCCCGCGCCTGATTCAAGGCGAGTGAAGAGTAAGTCGTCCTCGCCTCGCGCTCTTCCAAAAGCTGAGACTGCAGCAAGTCTCTATTTGCCGCATACTCCGTCTTCAGTCCCGCAATTTTGGCTTCCTCCTCTTCACGGTGATGCCGTAGTTTCGTAACATCACCTTCTAACCTGAGCACTTCCGCCTCCAAAGACGGCAAGTCCGCTGTAAGCTCCTCTATCGCTTGCACCTCATCCCTTAGGCTATCAATAATTTTCATTTTCGCATGTGTTTTACTTGAAGCCTGTCTCAGGGTGATTCCGAGCCGCATAACGACTCGGGTTAATTCTCGGAGCGTCCCAAGCTGATACCGCATGGCGGCCAGCTCAGCTTGACGTTTGCTCGACTTACGCAGGTTTGACACAGTCACGCGCTCCTCTGGTTTTGACGCACGGTCAAATCGCCAAGCACGGAGGCTCTGGAGAGTTTCGCGGTCACGGTTTATCATAGCTACAAGGGTTCCGAGACGCTCAACAAATACGCCTGCCTCTGCACTTTCGATCTCGTCAGAAATCTTCCTCACGCTAAACTGCTCCACAATTAGAGGCTCTAGACTCGATGCATCCATTGGTCCATCGCAATGCTGCGACGCCCACTCTAAAAGGGTGATATGGTCGTAGGAGGTCACCAACTTAGATTCCTCCAATCGACCTCTCATTGATTCTTCTGCTTCTGCTGACACGGGCGACAACCCACCATCATTCGGGTCTTCTGATAAGCCCACAACGCCAGCGAGGTCGAGAGGTGCCTCCATTGTGTCTATCGTGAGGTTTGTCTCCCAGAAGCTGTCGCCGTCTCTTAAATCTCCCGAATAAATCTCATCCAAAAGAGCCTCTTGAGCATCGGACCCTTCTAGAGCCGGTTCGGTTACCGCAGCGCCGGTATAGGTCGCCTCAGCATTGTTTGAAGCGTGCGTCTCAGATGAAGTCTTACTATCCGCTGTGGTGACCAAAATGAAGCCATTGGAATCGCTTTCTTCAGCCAATTCTTCAGCAGGAGACGGTGATACTGAAGCCATTTCTGACTGACCCGGAATATATTCGCCGGGCAATGGGAATGCATGGCTGGCTACTTCCTCGACCGGCGAGGCGGCTGCTTCTTCCACACGAATCTCCTCCTCCTCCTCCTTCTCCACCTCAATTTTGGTCACCTTTAACGAGGTATCTTCTTCTCGTATCCTTGGCTCGGCATCTTTTGATTCAGTCTCTCTCGACCCACCTGGCATTTTAGGAACAGGCAGTCGCGTAGGAGAGGCCGCTTTAGGCGGAGCCCAGTCGCGCGGAGGTACCACAATTCCAGGAGGGCTATTGCTCGGACCTCGGGCATACCGAAGAGCTTGCCTTTTTGGCGTTCGCGTTGGAGACTCGCGCGGAGAGCGGAACTTAACGCGACGACGCGCTTTCATGAACACATTGAGCACCTCCTCGGACTCGTCACTCGACGATATGTCGTCCCCCGCCATAATTTATCCGATTGATAGTACTATATGGCAAGCGCGAAGAGTGTTGCCTTTGTGCTTATCGCACAGACTTGCTTTGGTGAAGTTAGGCGGGCTCAATCGTGATCCTGGGGACTGGCGCGGGTTGTTGCCGCATAGCGAAGCTCGCGCATATCCCCAACCCTGAAAATAATTTAGAGAGACTGGCGCGTACCGAGGTGGTTTGTAGTCTCGGTTCTACAGAGGAGCATGGAGCTCGAGCCGGCAGGTAATCAAGAACCGGTCACGGCTGTAAGGTTCAACGGAGGAGAGCTTTACGCAGGATCTGGGGCCTTTCTTAAGATATATGATTGGAGGAGAGGCGAGCTTTTATCGTCGCAGAGATTTTTTGCATCGAGTAAAATTCATGGGATATCTCCAATACAGGACAAAAATTGTATTATATGGGGAGGTCGCAGCTTCTCGGTGATGAACGCTGGTAACTGGGGACCGGAGCAACTTTGTCGAGACTGGATTGTTGACGCAAGAGTTGTAAACCGATTGATTTATATTCTCACAGCGCACAATGAGGTGCATGAGATCCCAATAGATAATAAAGCTGCGGCTAGGACCCATCGCTGCGATGAGCGCTCAATTCTTTACTCGGGCTCGATGTACATCACCGGTCAACAGCGGCTCGTGGCCGCGGGCACGGTGTTTGGCGGCGTCGTAGTCTGGGACCTTGATAGTGACAAAGTTCTCTACAATTTTGTCAAACACGAGGGATCCATTTTTGACATTGCTTGGAGCACAGATGGCTCACGTCTTGCCTCTTGCTCTGATGACCGTGCAATATTCGTTTGGGACATGGCATCAGGGGACATTGTAGGCGAGGGATGGGGTCATATTTCCCGTATTTGGAAGCTGGAATTTGTCTCAAACTCGAGAATTGTATCTGCAGCAGAAGACTGTACTGCCAGAGTATGGGATTTTACAGATCAAAGCCATACCCTTCAAAGCGCACGTATTCTTACTGGCCATCAGGGCCGAAACATTTGGGGCTTGGACGTAGCTGAGGACGGTGGTGTGGCTGCAACTGGAGGTGGTGACGGAAAAATAATGCTCTGGGACCTAAAATTGACAGACAGTGACAATGAAACGATCGAATGGGAAATGGACGCTACTTTTGGAGACCGACTTCGCAGTTGTGCAATTGATGATAACGGCTATATCTTAGTGAGCACGGTGAAAGGTAATCTCTTTTTGCTTGACAAAACGCAATCGTGGCAGCGCATATCAGCACATCTTGAGGAAATGGCGCTGGTTAAGGCCTTCGGAAGCAGCTTTGTTGCGCTATCTCCAGACGGATCTGGAGTTTTCCTTGACTATGCGGCATCAGTCTTAAAGGAATTTAACCTGGGACAGTCGGTATTCGATTTTCATATGATCAGCAAGAGAAGTTTTGTGGCTGTCCTTACCCCCCCGTCTCAGAAGCTAGTGGTGGCGAAGATAGTTCCGGATGCAGAGATCAAAATCACCTCAGTTTATAACGAAGCTTCCTCCTCTGCGAATAGTGCAGCAACAAGTGCCGCATTATCTCATGACGGGCGCTGGATTTGCATAGGAACTAGAAGAGGAAGCCTCGCATTGTACTCTACTACGGGTGATAATTCAAACCCCCTAAAGGTCGAGACTCGTGCATTGGGGTCAAAGAATGATGCGATCACCTCTCTTAAGTTCTCAGACGATGACTCGCATATTTTGGCAACCAGCAGATCGAGTGAATATGGGTATTTTTCCGTTCCAGATCTCGCCCGCCTTTATAAGAACCGGGCACGTCGGCGCGGGTCAGTCGAAGGATTTGCCCAAACCGATGACGGAGTCTTATTCTGGGGATTTCAGAATGACCTGTTCCTCACCTGGAACGCAACGCTCGACTTCGAGGTGCTGTCCACAGTCTGCGGTGGTAGCCATCGCTCGTGGGACGTCAGCAAAATATGCAAGCCTGACGCTGGGTCTCCCAAGACGCTCCTATTCTGCTACGTTAAATCTCCTCGGTTTGTGCTCTCCAAGGCAACGATCCAGAGCTCTCAATTCAAGCGATCTTTGCTCCAGTATGGAACCCATGGTAGAGAGATTCGTGGGCTGGAGGTAAGTCCGGCAAATCCTAGTCTCATTGCCATGGGATCCGAGGACACAATGGTTAGTGTTGGGTGGCTTCGTGGAACTCGAATTATCCCAGCAGCTGTGCTTCGTGATGGCCATATCAGTGGCATTCAGTGTTTACACTGGGACACAAGTGGTAGGCGCCTATTTACTGGAGGAGGTCAGGGAGAGCTTGTAGTATGGCAAGTCAATACCTTTGGTGAAATGGTATTCGCAAACGAAGCTGGCCGCATGCCGAGCCCTGCCCGCTCAGTTATTCATGAGTTAAGAGTCATGGATTTCTCCGTTCTCGGAGACAATTTCATAGCCGTTGCGTTCTCAGATTCGTCGTTTATGATCTGGGATATTTCCGATATCTCCAATTGGAAACTGTTGCTGAAGCAGAAGTACCGCGAATGCTGTCTACTAAATATTGATTTCAGGCTATGGCACAATCAGACGTGGCTATTTATTACCTCGTCTGATGGCCATCTCGCAATCTATGAAACCAAGGGCGAAGGAATGGAGACTGCAGAGCTAAAGCTACGCCATCGGCTTCATCAGTCAGGTATCAGAGCCTCGCAGATACTCGAAGATGACGATGGTGCCCTTATCTACTATTCTGGCGGTGATGACAATGCGATAAGGGCGACAAAAGTCGACTATGTCTCAGGGGAGATAGTTACAAGTTCAATTTTTGAGAGCAAGCATGCTCATTCATCCTCAGTAACGGCTTTGGCACTCTCGGAAGACCACAGTCAACTCATATCGACCAGTGCAGATCAAAAAATAAAGGTTTGGTCTGCGAATGGCGAGCAGTTAGGAGGGCTCATCTCCGATGTGAGTGATACTGGTGTACTTATAAAACAAGGTGAGCAAGTTATAACCGGAGGGATTGGGGTTAGCTTCTACCACCTAAAATATAGGAACAATTAAACGCGCTGTTCATGAAGGCTGCTGAGAGTCCTGCAAGAAAAATATCGGAATGTGCTAGGAATAGTTTTAAATATTTGAGAGCCTCTCTATATGCTACTCCGAACAAAGTTTGAACAAAAAAAGACTCCGATACAGGGAATCGAACCCTGATCTTGTCGGTGAGAGCGACACGTCCTAGCCATTAGACTATATCGGACAGATCTTATAAGACAGGGTATCTCGGAAAGTCCACGTCGGCGGCAAGGAGATTCTGAATTAAAAAGTAAACTGTCGACTTGAAAAAGAGCACACTCACTGCGGGACGTAAACTCTTTAATGACATATGATACCTCTTAGGCTAAAAGCTAGAAGAGTTGGGTCTCTCAGAGAAAATATGAAAAAAAAGCCTCCGATACAGGGAATCGAACCCTGATCTTGTCGGTGAGAGCGACACGTCCTAGCCATTAGACTATATCGGATCTGATGTGGTACCTTGCCGACCAGAGAAATTATAAGGCACAATAAGAGTAGAACCTCAGAGCTGGAGTGAAACGTCGTGGTCCTATAGGCAGACTGTAATTTAACAGGCGTCATGAGTATTAAATTAACAAATTGAGCGACAAGTCACGCATTACGCAACACCAAGCCGGTTCCTTCCCGGCGTCGCAGTCTAGCGGGATTGCGCCGCTGCGGCGCGATACTGCTAGTCAGGGATGGACCTTTTAGGTTTGGCAGGAGGCCCACGTGCAGTCCCTAGTAGGTAAGGTAAAGACCTCGACCTTCCCGATAGCTGAAGAGAAGGCTGAGCCATATTGAATCTAGTGACAGTGATGAGTGGCCCCATTCTTCGTGCTGGTAATGGTAAACGTATAGCACTACCTGTGAGGGTTGAGCCAAAAGTTTTCTTTGCCAATGAGCGCACGTTCTTGTCGTGGATGAACTTCACAGTGATCTTAGGTGGTCTTGCTGTTGGCCTGCTCAATTTCGGCGATAAAGTCGGCCGCTATTCTGCGGCGTTATTCACCTTTGTTGCTATGGCTACGATGGCATATGCTCTTGTGACTTACCACTGGCGTGCTGCTGCTATCCGCAAGCGCGGAGCCGGACCGTACGACGACCGCTTCGGTCCGACTGTGTTGTGTTTCTTCCTCCTTGCTGCCGTAGTTGTCAACTTTTTCCTGCGTATGCAAGTGAACTGAATGTGGTCGCCGCATAAAACCTCTATTATTGGCGTCTTATACAACAAACAATGAACGAGGACATGTCTCCGCGCACTCGGCCCCTCTGTACATCAGGCATACAGCACAAGCACAGGTCTTTTCCGACATGTGTTGAAGAATGAGCCTAGTGATGCCACTGGCTTATGTTGTGGGTTCACTCTTCCTCAGCCATCCTCTTGCTGAGCCCCTCCTACTGTTAGAGCTCTGAATAGGTGTCCAATTTAAGGAGACGAACTGTTGCAGCTTCAGAAGATAGGCCGTCGATTCTTTATTCTTTATTCAAGGGGTCTGTACCGGACACCTTAAAAAACAGAGCATATTATAACGACTGGAAAAACGGAGCGAGCTAAAGCCAAGCCAAGCCAAGGCGAGGTGCAGCATTTGGCCCCAGAGAACACGCGCTTCCCTTCTCCATGATGGAATAGTTAACGTAAAACTCGTACTATATAACTCACTAAACCGTTATAGGAACGTGAAAATAAAAAAATATTGCGGGTGGTATTGCCCTCAATTAAAACAGTTACCCGGCAATCACCTAGTTGAATGATCCAAGAACGTTATCGACGTCTTCCTCGTTTACGACGACCCCAGTTTTAGAGCAACGCGCTTTACTGCGAAGCTCCTGACACATGCTATTGATATCAATCTCGCCAAACCGTGGATGCGAGCAGATGCGATCCCACACATCTGAACATGGAATAAACTTTTGCGAGGTGGCCGGCACCTGCTCCTCGAATTCAGTTGGAACGTTACCTGCTTCCACTTTCACCATGGATTCTGCTGCTGGCAAAGCACCAGTATTGTTTATATGTTGTTGACCAGTTGGTTGCAGTGATTGCTGCTGCTGTTGCTGTTGCTGTTGCTGTTGCTGCTGTGCATTCTGATCTCGTGGTGTCCACTCAAGCATATCATCAAGAGGATCAAACATTCCATAGTCATTATTGAGAAGGCCCGAAATATCGTTCGAGGAAGCCAAACCGTTATCTGTTCCGAAGTCCACCGAATTGAGGTTGAAGCCGCCAAACCCTGTTGCAATGTTACCAAAGTCAAGGTTAAGTGGTTCATGTGCTTGTGTTTGTTGCATTCCTTGTGCAGCTGGAGCTGATGGTTGAGGTATATTCGTAGGAGTCCTTGAAGTTGTTGAGCCTTGGAAGGGATTTTGCGGCGGTATCTGATTCGGTGCCTGTTTCTCAAACTGAGCTATATTGAAGTCTGTAATGTTGGACGCGTTATTCCGTACCCAATCAGCGGTGCCGTCGCTAAATACTGAGTCCTGCTGCCACCCTGGTGTCTCAGCTGCAATTCGAGGTGCCCCTTCTGGGATTGGCCGCTTACTGCTGCCGCATGCCAGAGATAACTTATCGCAGAAATCTTCGGCACGACTTGGCGCAGAAGAGGAATCTGGTGAATCGAACGAAAGACCTGGCAAGGACGTTGTGTCGCTGGGATCCAGCGGCGACAGCCCATGTGGAGAATGCCTCTTCGTTGACTGCGACTGGGGTTGACGGGAATTCTGGGCATTCGACAAGGAGCCATTAAAGATCGAATTACTTCCCTCGAAGTTCAGCATATGACTTGGAAGACCTTGCTGCTCTGAGGAAACACTAGGTTGATGCGGAGGTTGCGGCCCTTGGGGCCTGCGGTATTGCTGTAATTCCTCTTCTAATAGGGATAGCTGCGAACGAAGCGCCATGTTTGTTGACTTCCATGACCTGGACTCGGACTCTAGCTCGGCTAGGCGCGTCTCTAGCTCTTTCAAGTGCCGCTCCTTCCGCTCGCGGAATGCACGCTGTGCAGCACGATTCTGAGCGCGACGCTTTGATTCTGGAACATCGACGAGACCACTCTCACCAATAATATTGGCTGCATCACCGTCCACAGCCGAGGAAGGAGACGACGGAGTCGGGTTCATCATTTTACGTTTCTGTCCCGCGGATGGGGCATCAGGAGACGCAGCGGACTGGGTGATGGGTGCGTTGATATGCATACCCTGAACTGTTGCCATTGTTGTGTGCCTCAGAGCTAGCTCTCACTGATTTACGCCGGCCAGCTCTACGAAGATTCACAGGGATGCTCTAGTTGAGTGGCAAATTGCCTGGTTCTCACGCTATTCGATTAAGTAACCACGGCCAAGCGGCCACAACTTACTGGTACGGAGCCGCACGGAGCGGAGTTCTTGGTACCCACCACTACCCAAGCCCACAGAACACTAATCCCGGCCAAGCGATAAATTACATAACATACGATTGTAGCAAGCCCATTTTTCCCGACCACTACTTGCCGTTCAGTGCAGGCTCGATTATGAGGTCACGCTACCTGGCGCTCAAGATGCGAGATACTGTTGTCTTATTAAGCACACACGGCGATCATTGTATGCATAGACATGCATGATTGCGCCCGTGCCAATAAAAGATAAATTGGTTGCATACAGGGGCAAGGGGCGCGCTAATTATGGGCAGGCCAAGTCAGTATATTCTGAGACCATGCTTTACCTACGTTATAACCGTAAGTAAGTATGGGCGTTGAGGCAGCTGAACCAGTTAGGGGTGGTGAAGTCACGGGATCACAACGGGTAGCCTGGCGGTCCGCGCCGCGCCAGTGCATGCAGATGTCGATGCCAGTATATATAACTTATAGCGGTAATCACTTTGACCCGGGGAAGGAAGGAAGGAAGGACCACTCCCATGGATCCCCGCAAGGCGCCGAACTTCGTGCCGCCTAGCCAGGGACAGCGGGCGCGTTATATGAGCGTGTCGAAGATCCCTGACAACGGCCCCATTCAACATCTGTTCGACGCAGATCCTGGTACTCCTGCCGACGTGGCTTCCGTGATTTCAAAGGATGCGGACGCCGTAGCTGAAAGCACCCCCGGCGGATATCCTGGAACAAACTGGCCTGGAAAGAACTGGCAGGAAGGGCAGATGGAACTTGATACCAGCCATGACTCTTCGAGCAACCCAGGCATGGATGAAGGCATATCGCAAACCTACGATGAGGTGATAAGCGGCATTCCGCGAGGCATTCCACGACAGCCCCGCCCCACAAATTTCATCGTTCCAGAGATCCACGAGCCCGAATATCTAAAGACAGCTCACCTTGAGGAAGTCCCGCATAACGTACAGCGACAAGCTACTAAGCTGGAGGAATACGAATTTCCTGACCATCGCCTCGCTACCCAGCTTCGAGATGATACGAAGTCACCGTTGGTCCTAGTTGCGCCAGGCTCATTCAGCCCGATAACGTACCTGCACTTGCGCATGTTCGAAATGGCTCTTGATGCTGTTAGCGACCAGACAAGATTCGAAGTGATTGGCGGATACTATTCCCCTGTGAGTGATCACTATAAGAAAGCAGGCCTAGCGCCGGCGCGCCATCGTGTTCGAATGTGTGAGCTTGCGTGCGAAAGAACGAGCTCATGGCTTATGGTAGATGCATGGGAGAGTCTACAGCCCGAGTATCAGCGCACCGCCCTCGTTCTTGACCATTTCAACTACGAGATCAATGTCAAGCGTCGTGGAATTGCGTGTAAGAATGCAAAGGGCGGACGACGTGGTGTGAAGATCATGCTGCTTGCTGGCGGTGATCTCATTGAGAGCATGGGGGAGCCAAATGTATGGCTTGATGATGACCTGAGGCATATCCTGGGAAGGTATGGTTGTATGATTGTTGAACGTACAGGCAGCGATGTGAGAAGCTTCTTGTTATCGCACGATATAATGTACGAGCACAGACATAATGTTCTCGTGATTAAGCAGCTCATTTACAATGACATCTCCTCGACAAAGGTCAGGCTGTTTATCCGTCGCAACATGAGTGTTCAGTATCTAACACCAAGCTCAGTGATCAGGTATATTTATGAGCATAAGCTTTACCTCGAGAGCGAGCCTGTGAAGACTGTTATGAGTGAAAAGGGAGACTAGACTATTGCAGATGTTGGATCTGTGTTTGTCTCGCATCATATAACCAACCATTCGTATCGGTAATCCTTTTTATCTGCAATTTTTAGTTCGGATTGAGGCTTGGACCTTGGAGGCATAGCCTCAGAGTGACTTGCCTAACTCATGAACAAAATCGTATTGGTGCTAAGATATTTAGTGTACAATGTAAATTGGACAGACTATCACCTCAGAAAAGAGCGATTGGTCTGGGGTGGAAGACAAAATGGGGAAACCTGCTTTATAGCTCATTGGATGAGGACTGCCAAAAGCTCTATACATGTGGCTAGTTGCAGAGCGCCGCAGAACCAGGCCCAGCAATTTGAGCTTGGGCCAAATCCGCCTCCGCCACCGCCGCCGCCTTGTTGAACGTAGATAGGTTGTTGTGCCTGCTGCCCATAATACTGCTGCGGAGGAGGGGCGTAGTTGGAGTAGCCCTGTTGCTGTACATGCGCATCATAATTTGGCGGAGCAGGTGGATAGTACTCTTGCTTCGACATTGGCTAATGCAGGTCCGTTAACGTCTCGTCGTGATGGTAGAGTTCCTTGTAGGCCGCACAGCTTTCTTTGCTTTAGGGCGAGGGTGCATTGGCCCTGACGCTATGGCCAACGTAAGAATTATTGATGGTTCTTCCGCTGTGCGGCACAGCGTTAAGTTGGATTAAGCAAGTTCGTTAGCATTATTGACTGCGCCACGGACGGCAAGGATAAGCCCAAGGGCGCGTAGTCAGGCTAACTCCACCTCTGGAAATCTAGATGCGAGCACACGTAAGAATTGCTGGTTGTATCTACAAAGACTCGAGTGATGTCGTATCGCATAACTAGAGAGCTTCGCACAGTCAATTAACCCAGCACATTGATAGCCGAAGTGGTACGGGCCTCCTCAGTTTGTCCACCATCAACGATCATGGCTCAACACGTGGTTCATCTTCTTATATAACACACTCTTAATTGTGCGTAAGTCAGTAGTCACGATTTTTCCACTAAGATTGCTCGCCCTAGTGAATTCATATTAAAAATATCGTGGTAATATGATCTTTAGAGAAGGCTCGTTAAGTGCACATAGCATCATTCTCTATCACTCCGTACAACCAAGGCCGAGATCGCTATCTTAACCTCCGTTAGTCAAAGACAGCGATGCAATGAATAAATCATTTGTATCTAGTCCATAATCATTTTGCTCTTTATATACATAAGCTTAATAGTTCTATCTAGTGCTGGCTCCATTGGATTGAATTTAGGTCGATGCCATCCTGGACCATCTCCCATAGCGGAGACAGATTGCGAAGGTGCTCTACCTTTCCCTTCACAGTGTTGATCACGAAATCGATCTCCTCATCCGTCGTGAACCTACCAATTCCGAATCGAATAGATGAATGAGCGAGTGCATCGTCAGCACCGAGCGCCCTGAGAACGTACGATGGCTCTAGTGACGCAGAGGTACACGCCGAGCCGCTGCTAAGGGCAATGTCACGAAGCGCCATCAACAGGCTTTCACCCTCGACATAAGCAAATGAAATATTCACGCACCCCGGGATGCATTGGCTCCGCTCACCGTTAAGAACTGTCTCGGGTATGGAAAGCAGCGAGCTTATGAGGCGATTTGAGAGGCGGGTGATGTGAGCATGGTCATAAGCCATTTCATTCTTAGCAATACGCGCAGCCTCACCGAAGCCGGCTACAAGAGGCGCAGCCAGGGTGCCAGACCTCAGGCCACGCTCCTGCCCACCACCGCTAATAAGCGGCTCGAGCCGAACACGGGGCCTACGTCGCACGTAACACGCCCCAATACCCATTGGCCCGTAGATCTTGTGTCCAGAAATACTCATCAAGTCAATGTTAGACTTCTGTACGTCAATCGGAGTTTTTCCCACTGCTTGCGCAGCGTCGGTGTGGAAAAACACTTTGTGCTTTCGGCAAATAGCACCAATAGCGTCGACATCCTGCATGATCCCAATCTCATTGTTCACATACATAACACTCACCAGCGCAGTGTCCGGACGGATTGCAGCCTCAAGCTCCTCCAGATTGATTCTGCCATCCTTATCCACTGAGAGATAAGTCACATCGAACCCTTCGGTAGCCAACGACCGCGACGTCTCGATGACACACTTATGCTCGATTTCGGTCGTGATAATATGTCGCTTGCGGTTCTTATAGAAGCGTGCAACTCCCTTGACACTCATATTGTTCGACTCTGTAGCGCCACTTGTGAAAATAATCTCTTTGGGATCCGCATTTATGAGTGCGGCGATATGCTCGCGAGCCTGCTCAACGATCTGTTCAGTCTCCCAGCCATAAAGATGTGTGCTCGAATGTGGATTTCCGAACTGGCCCGTGTAGAGTGGCAGCATATAGTCCAGCACACGTGGATCCACAGGGGTAGTTGCCTGTGCATCGAGATAAATGGGCCTACCACCACTCTCAGTGAGCGGCGCTGAAGAGTCCGTGATTTCGAAAGTGTTGCGTGTCGGAGTGTCAATGCCCTCAGTATTACGCCTCGAGTTCTTGTGAGTAACCTGCGTTAACACGCGTGCCATCCGAGAGCTTTTCTCCGCTTCGCTCACAAGGGATCTTCGCGGCTGCGCCGGCCCGAGCCTAGTCGAAATTTGACTAGATTGCTTCCCTAGGCGGAAAAACCTCGAGCAGGTATACGATCCTTTTCCAAATGCTTGCATCTCAGCCACAAGTTATGCCAAGACTCGGTCCTACAGCAGGATTTGTAGAAGGAACGGTGCACCCCGCCATACGATGGAACAGATTAGCCAATCCTGATCACGTGGGAATTGGTGGCGACTGGTGGGTTTGACTACCATCGTAGCTTATGCATGGTTTGGAAGCCATGTTCGGTTGTCACAAGTCCAAAAAGTTCTTTACATTAATATCCTAATTGGGCCTTTATATAACAGCCTTAAAAACCATGTGTTCTTGGATCTCAGGAATTGCGTTGGGGATTTTTTCGATAAATCTGACCTATTTTACCGGGAGAGTGCATTGGCTCAGAGCCAGTGCCAACCGCCTCGTTGAAAAGCCACACACTGCAAAACTTAAAATGACAATTCCGAATTCGGAAAGTGCTTCGACATATGTCTCTAACTCCCCTTCCTATCTCCTTTTATTCTTTGCGTATCATGGTAATTGAACAAGCAGGTTTACAATCCTTGACATGGCTCAGACCTGAGCCTGAGTGTTACGTTTTGTCAGTAAATGAGTCGCGAATCAATCAAGACTCCAGAGACAGGGAGATTAGAAAGAGTAAATGGTTCGGACATGAAAGAAGCAAGATTGACTCGAGAATCACACGTCCACTCCCGCGCCGGAGTCTCCAGTCGCAAGGAAAAGTTGCTGTGAACAAGATTCACTTGAGAATTACGGTACCTGAAAAAAATCAGGCGAGTGTACCAATAGAGGTCGATGGCCAATCTGCATATACACTGATACGCCAGCAGAACAGCCTGCACCGTTGGCTTTTGCTAGAGGCAAATGGAAAAGCCCTGGCTAAGATACGGGCATCGAGATTATATTCATGGATTGAGCTTCTAAACGACGACCAAAATTTCACACCCCCAGGGCCTCAGTTACAGAGAACTCGATTCTTAGTTCCTGGCCGGCTGGACTGGAGATTTCCTGGATGGGGTACAATCAGATGGAGCAAGCACAGTCGCACAATGACACAACTCCATCACTCGCGAGCTATACTACCAGAAATAGCGCAAATGAGCGAAGTAGTTGAATTTGAAGCAAGGGGAGATATACGGAAAGCCGTTTATATCGTCTGGAAGCAGGCTGGGCCTAACGACAGCATAACTCTGCCAATTGTGATCTCCACAGCGTTCATCGCAATGTGGCGATGGTCACGCGAAGTTCCCCTTCTTGATGCAGCTATCACCCAAATTCACAGCTGCATAACGTCGTGGCTGGCGGAGAATTTACGCACAGACGTTTACAACCAGCTACTTCTTCCAAGCAATGATAGGTCGGTAGGCAGCCATGCCGGAAACTGCATTCAAGCTGAATAGACTACCACAAATGAAGACAGGAGGATTACAGGCATATGCGCAGGGAACGGTTCAGATTCTCAACTAGTGCAGCATACATGCAATCGTTGAAGTCGATGATAGGCCGATCCACACTTCGTTTCGTTGGTCGCATCGAGTAAAACTTGCGCCTATTAAACCGTGAAGCCTCCACATGCAGCAGCGTACACAAGCATTGCCGTTCAAGGCACGAGCCCTCCGCAGCAGCTTGGAAAAATTGCAACGTTCTCTCAATGCGGTCTGGGCTGGGCGCTACTGCGGTATCACGAAATCGCGCTCGCAAAATCTCGTGCAATACCTTTTTTTGGGGGAACCTGCCATCCACAGCCACGCTGCCCAGTCTTAAGAACCGTCGATACGCCTGTATCATGGCCATGCTGCCTGTGTTACCCTGGATTAGGTAGAACAGATGCACTGACTAGAAACCAAAGTCCGAGTCGGTCTGGACAAGAATGTTTCTATATATTACCGTCCTTTGTGAAGAACCATATAGTGCTGCTCCACGATTGGAGCCAACTGAAATGAACCAAAGCCTAGTTTAAAGCTGAAAAGACGGCCAAGGTCCATTTCCATCACGTAATACCCATTCACAGCTTTGGCTGGTACAACTTCATAATGCTTGCATTTGCAGTCATAATTTTTATTATTTAAATAACCAGACTACGGGGTGATTAGGAAAGGAAAGCCTCCGGGTACACCTCGAACTTCTCCTCAAGCGGGCCACGCTTGTTAAGGAACTTGACATAGGCACCATCGTCGACAACCTGGCCAGACTGCACCTTATCAACGTACTCATCACGGTTGAGAGGAGTGAAGCCCCACTTCTTGGAAATGATAATCTTCTGCTGACCCGGGAACTTATAGCGGGCACGGCGGAGAGCCTCGACAACAACAGCCTTGTTCGAGTCCTTGGTGCGGACAGAAATCAGAACCTGACCGATGTCAACGCGAGCGGCAAGACCAGCCGGCTTACCCCACGCGTTACGCATACCCTGCTGGAGACGGTCGGCACCAGCGCACGATAACATCTTGTTGATACGGAGGACGTGGAAAGGGTGAACGCGAATACGCATGTGGAAAGACTCACGACCGGACATCTTGGTGATGTACTTGTTGGCCGTAATACGGGCTGCCTCAAGCGCCTCAGAGCTCAGCTGCTCGTACTCGTTAGAGACAAGGTGAACGCAAAGCGGGAACTCACCAACGGTGGCACGCTTGCGGCCGAGATCATACGAACGGATCTTCGGGTCCGGGACAGCGCGGTTGTACCGGCTCTTCGGGAACGGCTTGTTCTTGCAGTAGCGGTAGCAGCGTGCTGGACGACGAGCCATCTTTGTACTGACTGTAGTGGGTTGGTGAAAATTCAATCTCGAGTTATAAAGCCCTTTTGCCACTCTCCCAGCACCTGCGTCGATGACTGTAATCACGTGCAAATCCATAAAAATTACAAAGCATGCTGCAGTGACCGCAGCTCCATGCGCTTCCATTGCTCCGCCGTATGTTTGGTGACTGTGCTTATGTCACCTTATTCTGTGCCCTAAGTCAAAATGCGACAAACTAAGCAAACGGAAACTGTGGACGAGCAATGCCATGGACGTCCCCCGCTATCCTTGGCAGATAAGATAAGCAAAGAGGGAGGTAGTAGAAGAAGTATATGCGTAGCGGCTGGCACCATCGAAGCCGAAGATAAACAAAACAATGGCTTGTGAAAATGGGGATTAGTTTTAATGGTCTAAGGCGTATTTCAAATATGTGTGATACGTTGAATCAAATAAAGTCCTTCCACTTGCTCTGTTTACGCGGAGCGTCTAGATCAGGTCTCCTGCCTGATAACAGATCAATGTCCTGAGGTTTGATCCATTTCCATTGCCTATAGAATAGCGCATAAAAGACATAGAAGACAATTGAGGCTGGAATCATGATATAAGCATCCACAAAAGAATCAACTGCCCAAGGGGAGAAAGATGTCCAACCCTGCACTAACGCAAGGAACGTGTTCGCCAGAACGCTTAATATAGGCAGTAACGGAAAGAACCACGACTTGAACCCTAGTTCATCTTTAGAATGCCCTTGTAAACGCCAAGCTCGGCGAAATCTCAAATGGGATAGAGAGATGCCACCCCAGACAATAAAGATACACATTCCTGACACATTAACGATATAACCGTAGGCCTTCTTGCCACCTTCGCTCAGGTTCATAAGGGAAAGTGCAGCAAATGCGTGAGAAAAGATCATTGCTGGAAATGGTACGCCGCGCTTGTCGGTCCAACCAAAAAATTTAGGGAGACTGCCGCCCTTGGCCATATACAACACCGTTCGTGTGCAAAAGTAAATGCTTGCATTGATGCCGCTAAGTAACACAACGATTAAAAAAGCGTTGATGAGGTTGTAGCCTCGCTCCCATCCTGCTCGCTGAATAGCGACTGTGAATGGTGAGATCAATGCGCGCGACGCATCACTAGTTAGTTGTGGGGCGTTGTAGGGGCATGTCATACCCAGGAATAAAGCAGAACCCATGTAGATGAAGACTATACGGATCATCACAGTCTTAACCGCTTGTGGTATTGCAGTTGCTGGGCTCCGGCTTTCAGTGGCTGTGACCGCAACGCCTTCAATACCCGCATAGAACGTCGAGCAAAAGACGAAAACCTTGGCAACACCGCGAAATCCCGTCGCGAAAGCTCCAGGATCATTCCAGTAATGAAAGCCAAAAGCAGGACGGTTCTTCACACCACCAGATACGTAAACAATAGCAAAGATGAAGAATGCTGCCAGGCCGATCAGCTTGATCATTGCAATCCAATATTCACTCCAGCCAAAGGCGGTCACACCAATACTTTGAAACGCAGTGAAGGCAAACCAGAAGAGGAGCCAGACAGCCCAATCTGGCATCTTATCTTGGGGATCCCAGGTTCCAGGGCCTTTACTGAAAATGCTCAGTAGTGCACTATATTCGCTTGCCAAAACCATGGCAAAGCAGAGAAAGTAATTGATGGAAACCATTGCACCGAACGGCTTGTTCACGAAGCGATTAGTATGGTCAAGGAAACCTCCACCCGAAGGGAAAATAGCCATCTCACCAATTGACTGCATCACCGTCATTGCAATAAGCCCTATTGTGCCAAATCCGATGATGAGAGCTGCTGGGCCACCCTGTGATAACGGCGTAGAGGTACCACTGATAAGTCCCGCGCCGATGATACCAGCAATCGCCATCATAGAGACATGTCTGGTCTCCAGTCCGCGCTTAACTCCAGTCTCACGATCGAATAATTCGCGGTCAGACTGGTCATCACTTCCGAGTTCGACCGAGTTGATATCCACGTTTGTATTAGTAGACTTTGGCTCATTGAAGCTGTTCTCGGGGAAAACGTCTATATGCGTGCTGACTTGTTGACTTTTGGGTCGTAAGAAGCCTAAAGGCAAGAACGGCATTTTAGCCTCGGATCCGCAGATAGTGGATCCTCAAATTTCACTGCCAAGCTCGACCGACTAAGTATTAGCTTAAGATCCAAATGTACCATATAATATGTGATTCCGCGTGCGATGATGTCATTGCCACTGAAATTTCTGACTAACAAGTATTTATCGCTTTTCCCGTACCTTGGCAGTACGTAGATAGAGTAATGTAGGCAAAGATCATCGATAGATAGTTCAAATGACGAGCTAAGGATTGCGTGCACGTTTTGACGTTTCTGTTAGGAGCACATCGCCTATCATTGCCGATTCCGTAGGTATATGGGTTGTTGGTGAAACCTCTCACGGCAGCAACCCATACCCTATTTCAATATCTCAACGTGCGTCGACCTCTTGCGGGGCAGCGGAGGAACAATGGAACTTAAGGCAAGAGAAATCAGGCCAATAAAAGAGCAAGAATACGCTAGCCTAAATACACACTTGCAATAAACCTAAAGTACAATTTCTTTAGCTAGCTGGCGTCGGAGAAGCCAGACGAGTTCGGTCGGCTTATTATAGTCTGGCTGCAACGGTGGGTGCCATGCGGGATTCTCGGCTGCCTCGGTGAGAAGGTTGTACCCTTTCTCCTTTGTGGTAGGCGGAGCCTTATCCCATGCGTTAAGCGCATCCATGAGCATCACCATGTTTTTCCTGGTAATCACGGTACCGGAGATGCCACTCACAAGCGCGACTAAGAGCGGGTAGAACTCGAGCGGGGGGTCTGGGAAGGTCAGTAATCCACTGAGATTAGCTGAAATTGCAGTGACATCTTCCGTATTGACAGCATCAAGCAAAGCAAGGAGTACTGCCGCAGGTGCGAGGCTGTCCTTCACCGTCGTGGACAGATCCAGCTTATCCACGCCGTCTGCTTGTCGCAGAATATCCAATGTGATATCGTCTCCAACAGGAGATCTGTTAACAATCATGCTCTTGAATAGCGCCCAAGAGGTCTCTGTGACCTTCTGAATGTTACCAGCTCGATCATAATGCTGGATTCCGAACACGTAGCGATCGTTCTGTATCTCGGCCCTCGCTGCTATCTCGCTAAGTCGCGGCACAGTACTAGATAAATTCAGTTGCTCTGCAGTTTCTATAGCGAGATCAGCAAAATGCGGGCTCCGTTGCAGAAGCTGAGGGAGTAAAGATTCAGCCAAAGTCTTTGCACCAGGACTGCCGATATTGACGAGTAGATCAAGGCCAATCGGAACAAGACTAGTCTCAGAGAGGCATTGCTTAGCATACTGCAGAGCAAGTTCCTCCTTAACTCCACCACCTGGCTTGCCGCTGGTGCTAGCATACTTCTGTAAAAGGCCCCGCTCGGAGCAGAACTCACTAAGTACAACAGCAGATCCAAGATCAAGCAGATGCAGCGATCCTAAAGCACTTACGACCTTTGACTGGAATAGAGCCTTGCAGCCATCTTCCCATGTTGCGATTCCGCTAACAGGGTGGGCGCTAGTCGCTGTAGCGAAATGGTCGGACAACATATCCGGCGACGGGTCTCTGAATAAGTACAACGCAGTGGTTGACAAAATCCAAGAGGTAGAAAGGCGATTTATTATTGCAATATCACCTGTTAGCACAGAAATGAGCATATATGCGTGCCTCCTGTAGTCAGGATTGTCAGGAGGTGATGCCTTAAGGTTCGCATCGAGGGCGACAGCCGAGCTTCTCCAGAACATAAATTCGGCGTACTTTTTGGCCTCCAATGGGTACGTTTCGAGCAACTCAACAAAGTCGGTCAGTGAGGGTTCAATCGTGAATGCTTCGGAATTGCGTAGAGCAGCAGCAGCATCAGCAAGCTTGCCACTGAGGACACTTTGTAGAATAAACCGCCAAAAGAGCGGTTGCTTAGCCTTTCCATCGTTTGCTTCAACCAGTTTTCGAAGATCTTGTGGCCATCGTAGAATATCTTCAACTACCGTGTTGACCCAATCCAAAAACAGTGGAATTTGGAGTGAATGGTCGGCTGGTAATAGGCAAGTAGCTGCAAAGCATTTCACCAGAAGAGATGCATCCATCAACGGGCCAGGATCATTTGCAGTGGCGGCAGCATTCTGAAGCAGTCCCAGGTATTCCTGTATAGTCCTTGTAGTGCTCGCATCTTCCTCAAACGGGTGACTGAGCCGATCATTAGTATACCCTAGCATAAGCTCGTGCGAAAGGAGACCTAACTGAATCTGCGCCTCATCTAACGACGAGGGTGCAAGAGCATCCGACATTCAACCAAACTGTGTCAAGGCAGCGGAGCTACTGCGCGACAGTTCCGCGATACAATTAACACGTGATAGGATACTACAACAACACACATAACAGTATCACGTTCCTATCACATGTGGTCTTTAAGTCCCCCCTCCCCCCCAAGTGCCGTCGAATACGCTTTTCAGGTCTTTAGGGAGGAGTGGATGTTCTATATACGGTCATAGATGTAACAAAAAGCAGCCAAGGGCCATCTTAAATCATCGAAAAATAGAGCGCTAAATTTAGTGGACAGTCGAAAGATGCTCATTTCCGCAACACAGTGTAAGTTCCGTCAGACTTTCCAATGTAAGCTTCAGCGCCATAGTCGAACAAACCCGTCTCGACGACGCCGACCAGTGCCTTGATCTGCTGGTCAAGCGGCGATACAGACTGGGGTTCGATCGGGCCAAAATCAGCATCCAGCACAAAATTGCCATTATCAGTTATAATCGGCCCTGCCTTGGCAGAACCTCCAAGTCGAAGCGTCACCTTCTTTGCACCAAGTTTAATGAGATCAGCAGTAACCTTCTTTGTGGCCGGCGGAACAACTTCGACAGGGACACCCTGGCGGCGGTGGTCCCCAAGGTTTTCGCTCACTTTAGAATCGTCTGCCACGATAATGAACTTTTTCGATGCTTTTCCCACCAGCTTCTCTTGAAAGTGACACGCGCCACCGCCTTTAATGCAGTTCAGATCGCGATCTATTTCATCAGCACCATCAAAAACAATATCAAGTCCACTACCGGCAAACTGATCAATCTCTTTGAGAGGAAGATTGGCATCAAGTATCAGTTCTTTCGATTGAAACCCAGTCGGGACGAAGACCATCTTCGAGACGTCGAGTCGACCTGCCTGAACAAGCTGGCTGATGCGCTCGACGCAAAAAACAACTGTGGAGCCTGACCCAATGCCCACAGCGATATAGCTCGGCTCAAGGTGGTCGTCAATAGCTTGGTGGCCCGCAGCTCGCTTTGCTTCTACAACGGCACTTGACATTGCGAGTATATTCTTAGAGTGTACGAAACACCGTTGGCTGGTGAGGGTTCCGCAACGTCCACCCCCCTCCACCAACGCCCGTACCACGTGAGCCTTGGTGTGCATCTGTCTCGGTACTTCCACGTTGCGGGGCTGCAGCGGTTCCGACTGGTCATGGCGTCGAATCCATCTTGACACTCCACCAGTCCGCCCCGGGGCACCAGATAGAAAGAGAGTACGTGATAAGGACGTACTAAAGTGCCTATGGGTGGTAGACTTTGACACATAGCACATAGAGATCCACATATGCAGTGAGGTTCGCATACTCTTGGATATATGCACCAGCGCTTTATCAGATTTGTGTGTAAGTAACCTGAATTTTATGGCTGTCACAGATTTGAACCTGATTATCCCCCATATATGCCGTTTGGTATGCCGTTTCGGCTAGAAAGGGGTGGGGGGTCGTCACGTCGGTTGTGACGTAAGTAAATTGTAACGTATCTACAGATCTCAAGCCTTTGATCAGTAGCGATCGATAGCGCCTATAAGACTGAGGCTCGGAATATCGTGCTGTGAGAATGGCTGCTCAGGATTCGGATGAATTTCTTAGCCGTTTTGAGCACAGGATAAACCATCTGCGGCTCAGGAAAGACAAGATGGAGCGCTACAAGCAAGTGGATCCGGAGTCACTGAACTCCGATCAGCGAAGTGCGATTGATGCGCTGCCGGCTGTAATCGCCAAACTGGAGCAGATTGAAGACTTCAAGGAGAAGTATATTCAGTACCTCCCAGTCAAACATGAGAAAGATCAAGAGTTACTAAAGAAGGCTGCTGAGAAAGGATACGAAGATGGTCTCAAGGAGGGTCGTGTCGAGGTGGCGTCTACCGCCATAGTCGTTACATCTTTCCTAAAATTTATCACGACGATCTACACGGATCGCTCAGCTGCTTCACCGAAAGAAATCGACGCCGTTTATGCCTTACTTCAGGGATTTTATGCTGGTGACGAATCTGGAGCTCAAGTGATCGCGAAACTAGTGGAAGGCGCTGATGAGGATGTCACAGGCAATGGCATAACATACAAACATATCAAGAGACTGATAATGCTGCCAGCCAAGCCCTCAGATTCAGATTCTCCGATCCCACCAAGACATGAAAAACTCGAGAAACCCCAATCAGGGAAAAAGTCTAAATCAGCAACACCTCCTTCGATTGAAGCGAACAGATCCCAACAGAAACAGAGTACGAATTCACCAGGTATAAGTAGCGAGAAGCCACAACCAGATGGTGCCAAACCCAATCGAGTTGGAAGCAATGGGCCCCATCCAGCAGATGGCAGGAAGCCTAGGTCACAGACCAAAAGTGAGGAAACGTCAGCGGATAAAGGATTTAGAACAGTGCATGGGTCGAGGGGACCAGCGGGATCAGGGAAAAGAAGTGGACATCAACACTCGAACAGCAAGTCTACAGCTCGTCAAAGCTGAAGAGGATAGCCAATACATGTAAAAATAACTAAGCAAAGCATTTTGGCGGCCGCTGCAACTTGTTAGCTTGTAATTATCGATATACGAAATATTGCTCTGTGGCTCACGCTTTCCTATGATTGCCAGCCACGGATAGCTTCAGCGATTTCAGACAACACCATACTTTTTATCAGTGAAACGACACTCAACTTATTATTGAATAAGCAATCAGACCATATTAGGCAATTCATATGCTAATCATTGCATAAAATAGGACAAGATATATAAAATCAATTACCAATAACTCGAAGGATATGTAATAATATAATACAAACATAGCAGAGAGGCCTTAGGTCATAGCAAATATTACAAATACATTACATCTTATCATAAAATTTGTGTGTTTTTTGTTAATATGTTAATTATTTTCTAATTTACTGTATAAAACATGAAACTTAATAATATTTTTACGCAATTTCATTCGTAGATTTATTCGTCATATCATGCATGCCGTACCCTGACCAAACCCTATGGGAATATATAATACATTAGATAACAATATAGAAATTCTATTATAAATGACACACGAATTAGGTAAAATATACAATCAAGACTGTCATCGATTGTATTACGTATAGATTAATACACATTGCTTTATAAGCTGCATATTTGATGACAGGTGATTCGGGATATGCAAGATGATCAGGGGAACCGGTGTTTGGTGGAATCAAGGCTGCTTAGGATTTAATAATAATACATAAGCAATTTGTGCTAGAGTGATAAGGCGCCGTGTGTTTTGTTCGAATGCTTAGCTCAGAGATAGGTGGAGGAGTTCAATTATTGATTTGAGCAGTCTGATTCGGTGATACGAGTAACTTCTAATCAGCCTTAGATTGTTAAGTCTTCTTGGTCTATAGGTTTGATATCTCGTAGGAGCAGCTGTGCCTCACAGTAGACGTTCCATTGACAGTATCAGGTATCCGAAATGGGCAGTGTTAATTCAGACAGTTCGCTAACAGTAAGATGTTGCTGCAGAGCCGCAGGTTTTTCTTAACGCGAAGGCCGTGACTTGTAGAAGCCTCGTTGACGAGCTGTTTTGCCACTATGTCGGCCCGAAAGCTCCAGCAGGAGATGGACCGCGTCTTCAAGCGGGTCACAGAAGGAACCGCTATCTTCGATACGATCTACAATAAGCTCCAGAGTGCTCCAAATCAATCTCAAAAAGAGAAGCTGGAGCAGGATTTGAAGCGTGAGATAAAGAAACTTCAAAAATTGCGAGACCAAATCAAGACTTGGATTGCTTCAAATGATGTTCGAGACAAAAAGCAGCTCATGGAGCAAAGACGGCTTATCGAGAATGACATGGAACGATTTAAGGCTGTTGAGCGTGAGGTAAAGACCAAAGCCTACTCGAAAGAGGGTCTTTCGAATGGAGCGAAAGCTAATGATCCTTACGAGAAGGAGAAACGAGAAACTGCCGAGTTCATTCAAAGTAAGATCGAAGAACTTGAATCGCAAATTGAGACTCTGGAAGAAGAGCAAGACCAGTTACAAAATAGCACGAAGAAGAGCAAACGAGATAACAGCAAGCAAGAAAGGATAAATGAAATCGATCATCATCTTGAGCGGCATAAATGGCATATTGCAAAAATGGAGCTGATGATCCATATGATTGAAAATGACACTCTTGCCACAGAAGCTGTTATGGATCTACAAGAGGATATTAACTACTACGTCGAGTCTAACCAGGAAGTTGACTTTGCCGAAGATGAGGCGATATATGATGAACTTAATCTTGTGGGCGATAGTGAGGGCGAGCTTTTGGAGACGATTGTACGTGACGACACGTATACATTGGAAGATCTAGCCCAGGACTTGTCGAAGGAGGCTGCAAAAGAAGCAGCACAACGTGAGAAAGAGGAAAAAGAACGAGAGCGTCGCGAAAGGGAGAAAGGCAAGGAGCCCTTGCCGCCCTCATCAGCAAGCGCCACTCCGGTACCTAGTACCTCAGCACAACCTCAACCGCAGCAACCAATTACAGCGCCGTCAAGCTCAAGTTCGAGTCCGAGCAGGCGGAGCCAAAGCCCCGCGGCAGGCTTAACCCCGCTTCCTCCGCCCTCAGTACCGGCAACTAAGTCTACGGAGCCGGCAAGAAAAGGCGCGCACCTTGCCCAAGGTGGCTATACCGTGCCGTCACCTTCACCAGGCCCACAGCAACAGCGCATGCCGAGTGTAGCTGGTCGCGACAGCCCACTGCGATCCTCGAATTCACCGGCCCCAACCTCTTCCTCAGCGCTCCCACCTCCGCCAGGCACTGTCCCAGGTATGGCACCACGGACGCCAACACAACAGCAGCAGCGCCAGCAGCAGTCTATTCAAGCCAACGTGAACAATATTTCGCAAAAAGTGGCTAATCCCTTGCCGACTCAACAGAGTACTGATAGGAAGAACACTTCGTTGCCGGATCTTCGTAGCCTTCCGCCTGGGTTACAAGACCTCGTGCATTGCATGGATGCCGCTGCTCACCGCTTGAAAGATCCTCAAGCTTCCTTCGAAGTTCCTAGTGTGGCAAAACTCATACAATCGTCGTTTCTACACACGCCTGATGCACTGATGTCCGATCAGCCTCGGTATTATCATCCACAGAATCCATTCCCAACTCCGGACTATTATCCGCAGGAATCTCTGCCTTCGCTAGAGGACCCTGCGGTGTTCAGGGAGATGCATGTGGAGACTTTATTCTATGTCTTCTACTATTGCCAGAACACCCATCAGCAATACCTCGCGGCGAAAGAGTTAAAGAGCCGAAGCTGGCGTTTTCACAAACAATTTCTTACATGGTTCCAACGCCAGGAAAATCCGAAACTTATCACGCCGGAGTATGAGGAAGGAACTTACAGATTCTTTGATTTTGAGGGCTCATGGTTGCAACGACGAAAGGTGAATTTTAAGTTCGAGTTCAAGTACCTTGAGAACGAGATATAATATTCCCGATTAATGCTTGCTGCTGCTCATACTAGCACTTAGGGGCTTTGTATCAACTTTATGTATTATGATCATGACATCCTGGACGGCAGGCCTCATTTCGAGCTTTATGTTCTTCAAACGGCTCCCAGTCATGAGCATTAAAATGTGGCGGCCCGTCATTTTAATGCATCATACAACGTGTTTTTACATGATAATAGCCTAAAGGTTGTGCTCGCTGATAATCGTTTTCAACAAATTCTTGCTAAAGGCAGAAACTTGCTGAAAGTTAGTTTCGAAGCCAGAGTCCCCGCCATAATACGGATCATCGATAATCCGATTGAAGTTAGAATCACCCTTATAATCACCGAACAGTTGGATTTTAGCCTTATTGTTTCGTGGAGAGAGTTTCTCAAGATTGTGCAGGTTGCTGCGGTCCATTGCAAGAATATAATCAAACTTTGAGAAGTGATTTGGGAAAATCTGCTGCGCAGAATGGTTAACGGGGACGCCATGCTTCCTACATGTCGCCGCGCTCCGTCTATCTGGTGCATCGCCTACATGAAATGCGGACGTGCCAAACGAGTCTACGCTGATTTCATCGCTTAGACCAGCTTTATTGACCGTATCAGCGAACACGGCCTCAGCCATCGGTGACCTACAAATGTTACCAAGACATACGAACGCGACGTTGACCTTTGCCATCCTTGCAACAAGCTCGGTTGGTCGAGGCTTGCTTCACCAGTATCCTCAATATCAAGCACGTGACTTCGATGTCGAGTGACTGACGAAGTGCTGGATTTGAGCCCATACTGGAGGAGTTTCTTTAGTTAGGGTACACGTTACGGTCCTTTATGATCAGTGTCTCCGGCCAAATGTATATGACAGATAGTCATTGAGCGAACTATGCCTGTTTTCCATGCGACGAGAGCAATCAACGTGGTCGTGTGTTGTTTCAGCGCACTTGTTGAAATTGTTATATTAGTCGAGCTTGCCTTGACCGGGAAAGCCGGCATCGTGCTCTCTGTATTCCCTAATAGCCACACAAAATATTCTGAAAAATTAGAATAACAAATTCTCTGTATATCAAACATTTACATAGCCCGACCGCTTCGAGGTCGAGTGAGGACAATCTACGGGATCATGTCTCTAGTATATGGCACTGTTGTCAAAGGCTGATGACCGGGTCGAGTCCCGGCCTGGCTAAATCAACTAACAGTATCACGTATATAGGAGTTCGAGGGCGGCGGGTTCTGCAAACCCCGCACCACCTACGTTTGGGTGAGAATCGCCTTTCTTTTTGTAGCAGTCACCCTTTCGAACGCCCCTATCTTCTGTTGAGCATATGGCTACGCACACAGGCTCCGCCTTTCAGAGGTTTCTGAACTCCGAGGCTGGCCCCAGAACGGTGCACTTTTGGGCTCCGATGATGAAGTGGGCCCTCGTCATCGCTGGGTTCAAGGATCTTGATCGGCCCGTCGACAAACTGCAGGGCCCGCAACAACTGGCGTTGATGGCGACTGGGCTGATCTGGACTCGCTGGTCGATGGTAATCCGGCCGAAAAACTACTTACTTGCCTCGGTGAATGCATTTTTGGGAGGAGTCGCGTCGTACCAGGTGGCACGCATCTTCATGTGGCGCCGAGATATTGGAGACACGCGCGCTAGCGCGTTTCAATATATTATCGGCCGCCAGTCAACATCCGTAGCGCCCACGGCGAAGCAGGCATAAACCTGGACGCGTTGGTTGAAAATTAGCGGCCTGATAGCTACGGCGCCTCAGCATGTGGCCCAGAGCCCTACAGCATCACCCATAGAACATAGACTATTCCAGCGCTGATCTGGCCCGTAGACGCATAACATAAATTTTCCAGGATACGAAGCAAATAGGAAAGCGAGTTAGAGTCTGGGCGCAGAAATGCAAAGAATACATGAACCTTATAAGAAGACAAGCTTAGCTAGTTGCATGGATTCCAGTATCTCTGTCATCTTTCTTCATCCTGAGGATAGCATGCATTTAAGATAGATTCAAATATTGACACGGTTTCCTTTCCGTCTAATAGTGACATGCGCCGTTAATTTAGTCTAAGTCAAATGTCGAATCCCGGAGAGATTACCCTTATTGGATAAAAGAGTGCTAGATAGCTTCTAAATACATAGCATATATATCACACGTGCTAAAAAAGCAGACAGATGCTATATCTATACACATACTATTGTACCATAGATTGATTTTTATCTTTATCAACTATCATGCAGCACTGATAAATGCCTCTAGAGGTGATTGAGCCAAGTAAAGTCTTCAATTTGTGAATTACTCCAGATTGGTGCTGAGACATTGTTAGTTCGCCTACAGGCCCGTGATTATCTAGCTCTTGAAATCAGCGGCAACACTCTTCAGGATTTTGAGAAGTTCGTTACTAGTCCGGGGAAGGGAGGACCCGCTCTCTATAAGCCAACGCTTCTGAGCCCAGCCTCGTCTTGAGAGTCTCCGACTCCCTCTACATTGTTCCCATCGTCGGTATAGCCAAGCTCCTTGGAAGTCAAGTTATCAGGTGCGCTTTTGGCGGGATTTGAATCATCTTGCTCTGATGATGAGCTTGTATCAGCCGCAACGCTGGGGTCATTGCGACTCTTGGAGCCGGCATTCATCGACTCATTGGAATTCCTTTGGGATTCACTTTGCGCTTCATGGTCAGATTTCCCATTACTGCCACCATTCAACGATGCACTTGTGCGCCCAGATTTCGCGCTGAGAGTCGCGTCCGGGATGTCTTCACCATCGGGTTCTTCGACATCTCCCCCATTCCCATCAGCGTGTTGCTCCCCGATCATGGCTTGTCTTGCCTGCGGTGGTGTTAAAGTGAGATTCGCAATGTCGCTAGCATCGCTCCGCCGTCGCAGAATCGTCGAGACTGTATCGTCGTCCAGTTTCGCCGGCAAAATTGAGTCACGAGGAATAATTGAAAATAAATTCGGTGATTTCGCAGACGCGGGATACGACGCATCAGAATGTGTGTGGGGCACAACAGCGTCTCCTGAGGCTGCTGAAGCAATAGAAGTCGCACGGCCGCGGCGTGCGTCATCATGAGCATCGAACGGGTCGGGACATCCCGCCAACAGTCCGTCAAGGCCGCCACCTGACCAGCCCTTCCGCGAGAGGTTCTCGAAGAGCTCAATCTCAGCGTTGACTACAGACGCAACAGACCTATGGGCTGCTTCCGAAAGGTCAGTACTTAGCGCGTGTAGATCAGACAGAAACTCAAACTTTAGCCGGTTGATATCGTCAATCTGCGACGTGAGATCAAGCAGGCTGCTACGGTAGGCGAGAAGATTTTGTGGCCGTTTGCGAGAGTCCCGTACTCGCTGAGTATCTGCTTGCCGCAGTCCAGCCATCTTTGTACGCAAAGCTGTCTTGAACTCTGCTTCCTTAGCGGCGAGCCGCTGCTTATATGTTGATAGCTCCGCGCCACCAGGAGTCTCAAGCTGTGACTCGATACTGGATGCAAGAATATTCGCGTGGTTTGCAATGAGTAAGTGCAATCCGCCAGCAGCCTGGAAGTCTGTCGCTGCTGTTTGATGAGGAAGTGTCGTACGCGCCGCAGCAGAGCCTTTCGTGTCAGCGATTTCGTATAACGCTGCACCAAATTCTGCTGCAGCGTTTCCCATTGTCTCAATTGAATTGCGATAGGCCTCTGCGGCTCTAAGGACGCGTGCGTGGCTCGCCGCCGCTGCATGAGCCTGCTGCGGACTTTCAACCTCAGCCATGTTATCACCACCAAAACTGAGGTTATCAAATGCCCCTAAAAAGCTGTCACCACCTAGGCTGCCGCTGAGGCTTGCGCCCCCTCCAAGGGCATTGCGGCCATTTCCCGTAGGCTTGGCGTGGAAGCCAGAACTGCCCAAGCGGCTCTTCACCGACGGCGTTGAAACAGCATCCTTTTGGCTAACTGAATTGTCTAAATTGGGCCGTGTGTCGCTGAACGACCCGCGTATATTGGCTCGGCTCGATTGTGAGCGTGGTTGCCGGCGGAAAAGACTGAGCAGGCTCGCACGGCTCGATCCAGCGTAACTGCTATCGGCAGGCTGTCCACGAACCGCATCACGACGCGGTGAACCGGGTTTACCGTCCATCCATGACACGACTGGCCGCCAGAAGACTTACTTGTTTGGCTCGAATGGGAACGTTGTAGCTAATGTCCCTTGTTGATACTCACCCGTCGTTTGTGCCCCAGCTCCACCAAGCGGAATTGACAGTATGTAGTAGCTTATCTCCCAGCTCAACGCCAGCGTACGTATTCGTAGACAAATGGGCATATGTTGTACCCAAAAGCCTTTCTCCTCAAATCCTCAGGAACGAACAAGGTCTTAGCATGAAACGCGAATTACTTGAGTATACCTTGAGACATCAGTCTCACTTTAATGCGACCATATGTAGTAAACTTTACATTGACACGACTTCGGAAACAGACCAACAGCTGGCCCCGGACCCCCTAAGATGGATTTTTGGCTTGGCCTAGTCAACTCATCATGGATCTAGATAGGCATTTTCGCTCACGCCCTCATAACTATTGGAATTATATATAGAGTGTTACGCGCAATGCTTGAGACAGTGGCGCTTTTTTTTATTTGATCGGGAACGGGGCTTGGAATAGCCGTCGAAGCGATTGCGGCCCGATGCGTCAACAATCTAGGCTCGGCGGACTCAAGCACTCACACACCCCCACAGCCTGGTTACGCTTGCAATGGCCGCGTCTGTAGAGATGACGTTGAGGGTATGGGCAACACTGAGCGATAATGACTCAAGGTCAGGCGAGGCAAAGCCGGACCCCGGGTTTCGGCTGCGTCATACTGGGGTCAAGGTTTCGTCATCAGCGGAATCCGTCATCGCGCCTCCCTTGCCTAAGTCCCGCGTGACTCAGAGGGCGCGGGTATAAAGACCGAGAAGATCCCACTTCTTGGAACTAGCAGGGCCAGAGTTTTATTGTGGCGCTCTTTCCCGTATTCTCCTCGTTAGCGCGCCCCTCTGAAACCCAAGGAAACACCTCACACTGTATATCATGTACGCCGTCGCGCTGAAGATTTCCGCCTAAATTGGCTCCGTAAACCCGGAGACAGTTTCACAAGCTAAGAAGATCTTCTAAAACCGCACGGTTCTGTCTGTTTCAAGCCGCGCTCTCTCATCCACTTTCGCACCGCTTCAACTTGGTGTAGGTTTGCTGCCATTTCAACAATGGCAGTTGTATCAAGAAGAAACTATGCTTTCCCGCTGCGGCGTGAACTAGCTGTGCTGCAAGCACAGCGTCGTCAGCCGAAGGCAGTTCCGTCGACGACGCCGCAGCTGTTGACTCATAAGAAGCCTCAGCTACCCGATGAAACGAAACCTAATGATCTGAGTATTCCATATGACCCAAAGTCGAAGCGCGAAGTTGTGGGAGTACTTATCGATCTGTGCACGGCATTCATCAGCGCTGTTTGGCCAGCGAAACCGTATCGGATGCAACTGCGTGCATTCATATACGAACTTTTGCGTCGGTCTAAGGTGCCTTACGCCGTGTTCCAGGTTGCATTGTGCTACCTTCTGCGCCTCCAGCCTGTTGTGGCGAAGGCTCGTGCCGCCAACACTTTACCGCCGCAACTTGCGTGTGGTCGGCGTGTACTGGTTGCTGCTCTTCAAGTTGCGACCAAGTTTGTAAATGACCGTTGCTACAGCGCTAAGGTCTGGGTCAGAATCTCAGGCTTGTCGGTTAAGGAGCTCACCGCAAATGAACTTGAGCTCATGAAGGCTTTGGATTGGCGTATGTCAGTGCCTTACGAAGCTTACATGCGCCTTTGCCGCCGCCTTCGTGTTTCCGCTTCGACCGCTCTTCAGCATACGAAAGACACTGCAGTCCGTGAGGAGAGCGATGTCGTCCCTACCCCGAACGCGACGCCTATATCATCTCCGCGACCGCAGGCTGTAATCACGCACTCGCCCGATATTGAGATTTGGAACACTCCATTTTGAGATCCTCTCGGACACCTTCTAGTTAACCGCTCGGGTAGATCATTGTCTGCACTGTATAAAAGTAGAGTGAATGTCACATAAAGTGTTTTTCCATCGTCCATACCTCCGAAACTCAGCTGCTGTGATTTAAGTCGGCATATGTGACATACTATTTAAATGGGGTTCCGTGTTCTGTGCGAGGTACCGTTACGGCCCACCAAGAAAATGCGAATATTTGGGCTACTTCGTTTTATACAGGCACTCCAGAGTCAGAACCTCTAGATCCGGCCATTCACTGCCGACCTTCTCGGTGAGCTATTATCTGCTTATCTCTGACCCTTAAGATATTTATAGGAGCGTAATATGAACAGCCTAGCCAGACGTTGTTAACACAAGGCAGTCCCATGTAGTGGCATACTCACCCAGCGGCCATCTTATCAACACAGAGAGGTCCTCCAGACTCCTCGAATATTTGCGCCCAATATTCTTTGCTCTTCTCTAGCACGATGTAGCTTTGATATGGCCGTCAATAGGCATATCAAAAAACCGAGTATGAGGTACCCGTACCCAAGGCTCAGTCCGCTATCAGCGAAAACCGGGCTGATAAAACGTGATAAGATTGCGATAAGCCTCCAGCAGAGATAACAAAAAGGACGGTCTACTCTTCTGCGCCTTGATGCCTCCGCGCCTCGAAACCTTCTTTCATCACCAAGACCCTCATCTGCTCTCTTTCTAGCAGGGCCAGATTCCACCATGCTTGGCCCCCACGGACGCTAAACCTAAGATAATTCCTACAGGTTTAACTATATATTCAAATAAGACTTGCATTCTATCCAGGCCCGTAATGGGCCGCGTTCATAGATATAGAAGATCTAGATTGATAACCGACTACTGGTTTAACAACGCGAGTTGTGCGAATTTGAGTTTGCATGTCCATAATGACTGAAACTTGGGAGGTTCCACTTCTTCTCATGCTCCTCCTCAGAGTGATCCGCCTCCGCAAGAGTTCTTATCGCCTTCAATAGCGTTTCCTTATCAGCGGCACCGCTAAAAGTACCCTCTCCAGTCTTGATCAAGCGGTTGGTAACACGGACAATATCCTCGGCTAACTGATCAAGAAGGTCGATGCCGATGTTGTCGTTGACCACTATCCGCAGGACTTCGTTCTTGTCCTCTGAAGGCGGCAGCGGGTAATTCGGGAGGATATAGCCTTTTCCGCGCAGCATGTGCGAGACTGCCTCCTGCGGGATATACGGGTAAGATTCCTTGAAGGAATCTGTCAGTTTAAAAGAAACGACCGGCAGGCCCGGGTTAAAAAAGTCATTCTCCTTGCCACGAATTCCCTCGAGATTGTCATAGGTGACTTCTCCAGATTTCTTATAGTATTCTCCTTTGGGACGATGGATGTCAGACAGTACATCAAAGTAGCCGGACGCCTCCAGGTAAAGGGACAAGTAACGCGCATTCTCCAAAGAGATCGAATGCACGTTCTGATACCCCTCAAAACCAAGACGGAGCAAGCTGTAATACTGGTAAATAATTGGGTGGCCAGGACGGCTGAAGTTGAGCGTGTAAGTGACCTCTGATCCACCAAGGTAATTTAGCGTGAACAGCAGATTCTCCGGGAGATATTTCTGATCGCGCCAAATGATCCAACCAGACCCTACTGGTGATAGCCCGTACTTGTGACCCGACGTGTTAATCGAAAGCACACGTGGAATGCGGAAATCCCAGACGAGATCGGGAGTGATGAACGGTGCGACGAAAGCACCAGAGGCACCATCAACGTGAATCGGAACGAAGTTTCCTGACTTCTCCTCGTACTCGTCGAGCACCTTGGCAACCGCTTGAACATCCTGGTAGTGTCCCGTGAAGGTCGATCCCAAAATTGAGAATACTCCAATAGTGTTCTCATCTAGATTCTCACGCAGGCTATCCATACTGAAGCTGTAGTGGGAGGCAGCCTCAACAGGGAGCAATCGCAACTCCACGTCGAAATAGCGAGCAAATTTCTCTAGAGCCACCTGTGCATTGGCGCCCATGATGATATTAGGCTTATCGAATGGCCGACCTTTCTCCTTCTGTCGAGCCTCCCAACGCCGCTTCATAGCGAGCCCCCCAAGCATGATTGCCTCAGACGAGCCTGTAGTGGCAGTGCCCACCCCTAGCTCGCCCTTCGGCACATTCCAAAGGTTTGAAAGAATAGAGACACAGCGCTGCTGCAACTCGAGCAATGCCGGGTACTCATCACTGTCGGCTAGATTCTTCGTGATATTTTCCTTTGCGAGCTGAAGGCCTACTTCGTCGATACCGGTGTGGACGAAGCTGGCTAGATTCAGCGCGGGGTTTCCATCGAGCGACAAATGTTTCCGCACGACCTCCGCAGCGAGTTCTGAATCCATTCCACCCTCGTGAATACGAAACTTAGGCGCCGGACGAGTGGCCGCAGCACGCGCTGCGTTCCTCTCTAAACTGATCAGCTTGTCATCGTACTTAATACAGCGGGTGTAATCCAGAAGCTGGCTGTGAAGCTTGGACCCCTCGGTTTCCGGATCCGTTACTTGCTTTGCTAGAGGCATATCCGATAGTTAAACACGTAGGAAGTTGGCACAAACTAACGGCCGATTCTTAATGCACCTGCCCCTTTTAATAGCAATAGTTGACCCACTTACTTAATCCTGCATGCTTCGGGCGGATTCCAACCGTTATTTATCTGCTGTACTTCAACCCTTGCCCTCTAATTGATCACGCCTTGTCGCCTAGATGCCAGTGGGCCTTGAAAGCCATATGTTTCGCATCATTAATCTCTCGGCATATATCAGGGTATATTCTTAGCAACAACGTATATGAGTTTGGTAGTGTGGAAACCATCGCTCTCGAATCACTCCCTGAAGATGCATGAGTCTCGAAGCCGCACCATATATTCAGTATGTGCATGTTTGGGGTTGGGGTTGTCCCTGTCGACGGAAAACGTAATTGCAGCGCTCGCCCTGGTTCAAAGCGCCGGTGACGTTCCACTGATGAGTACCCTGTGCAAGACTTTAGTGGCTATAAAGTTATCACCACGAGAGCCATCGATGGTCACCACGCACCTGCTATTTTAGTGACTGTGTTATCCAGATCTTCACCGTTTTGGCTCATTTTCAAATTCGCTTGCTGCTGCCGCATAATTGCAGGCATCCGTAACCTGCTGACCCTCGCATGCGCCGCCAGGGGTCAGGTTGATGAGACAGTGAGGTATTAAGCCGCCAGCATGTAAGGAAGGCAATATACCTATAGAGTATAAGTGTAACTTTCGGGCGTGGCAGTCTCGCCGCTGTATGTAGCACGTATTTTTCGCGGAGATAGGAAGAAAATCGTGCCAGCAACTCAGAATTCGCGCATGATTTTTTACTCAACCCCGTAAGCAAGCTGCTCATAATGAAGTGCGGGACGGAGCTTAAGCCCTGTTCGTCGACTCTTTCAAACAGAAACCAGAGATTAAAATCAAGATCGTAAAGAATAGCAACGTTAAAGGCGCTGCTTGGCAGGCTTATTTATCCAAATGCGGATTGATCTTTCTTCGGTACACCTGCCGAAGCTCTTTCATATTGTTTAGAGCACTTTGTGAGTGCCTCATTTTCCGGAGTACCAAACAGGATTTCAATGACGCGCCATGTGGCAGAAGCTGCATAAATCCTCTCACAGGACCATGACTCCATATGGCAACTCAAAGAAAATCTTGACTTCTTTAAGCTGTCCGCGTGAACTGGCATCCTTCGATGCCGTCACAAGAAGCTTCGCCCACAGTCCTTGGTACAAACCTTCTCTTACACTTGGTCCTGCATTCATCTAGAGATTGCGGTCAGCCATACGTCCACCGGCTTCGAGCAGAAAGGTCCACCCATGATGTCGCGAAGGCCTCCTGCCACTAGTTGCAAAAAAAGAGATCACCACCTCACGCGCAACTTATCTAGGTGAGGAAAATAATAGACCATAATTAGATCGTTATTCACAGTTTTAAGAGGCTAGGACTGTAGTGTCACAACCAATAGGTCAGCCGCGACAGTACCAGCGAGGGGAGAGGATTGAGTGGTAAGTTTTAAGACACTCTCACCTTGTTGTCAACATGTGTGTTATGCTTTAGACTCACGCACTTCTCGAAATCCGATAGACTGACTACTCAACCTTGTCAAAGGTCTCGCCCTCAACGAGGCTCGGGATATCCGCCTCCGCCTTCGTGTCGGCCGGCTGCTGCTCGCCGGCCTCACCCTGCTGAGCCTGGATCTGCTCGGTGAGCTTACGGAGCTGCTCAAGCGACTCAGGAGTCATGCTCTGGATCATCTCAGGGAGCATCTCCGACACCGACTTCTCAACGGCGTGGCCGTGGATGGCGAAGGTGTTGTACTGGCTCGCCTGCTGAACAGCAGGACGGCCAAAGTGGATGACGTTACCATCATCCTTGAAGAGGTTAACCTGCTCAACACCAGTGAAGGTTTGCGCTCCGAGTTTCTGCAAGGCGGCCTGCACCTTCGTATCGTCACCCTCCTTTTGCACAGCACGCTTCACCTTCCGGCGCGGCGTGCCCTTGCCGCCGATCCGTACGTTCGACTTCAGCTTCGCGAGCTTCGCAGCGTCCATTTTGTGTAAACTGTGAAAATTTGTGACAAATTTTGAGAGTCTGCCTTTCGCTCGGGCAAGCGTCGCAGCGCTGGCATTCGTATTAGTCAACAACTCTGCCCTTAGTCCCAGCACCGCCAAATCTCTCTTGTAAGCGACATACTGCTAACTTTCGATGACGATTTCATGCCGTCAGCACATTCGACCTCCCGTGTCTCAACTCATGTCACGACGCTCGGCATAAGTAAGCTCCAAAGACCTTGCTTGACCCTAGTATATCCCAACATCGCGGGGGATGAGAAGCCCGTTACTACAGAATAATTAGATTATGTAAAGATGCAGAGAGATTGCATTACGTGTCGATCCTGCGTATCATGCTAGATGAATAACGTCTCCTCGCAGCAGGTGTAGTGCCTTCATATCCTGCTCCCCAAGCCCTGCCTCTAATGTCACTTTAAGGGCGGCGTTTAATGAGTTAAACGAGACGCATGTCAGGGCAACCCATACCGCGCGTACGGAGCACGGCCTGGCTTGGCGACCGACGGGCGGCAATCTTAAGGCGCCACGTGCCACACGATATGAGCTTTGCCGCGCCACACATACAGTAACTCTCTTCGTTAGGGTTTACGCATGCGTAGACCCTGCGTCATCTTGTAGCGCGATCTACCTTCTCTTTTGGATTCAAACTAAAATTAATTATGCCAATGGATATACGCATGTTTGAACTTTTCGTAATTGGTACCACAATGCAACAGAATAGGTTAATAGACCGATAATTTCCATACATTAAGGCTCGGGTCCACGATCCAAGTTGAGCGCTGACAAATACTACCAGGGTGATGCCCTCCGAATGCGACGCCGCCGCAAGCTGATATCATGCCCACCGGGCGGAGTCGGCACGAAGCTGCGAGCCGAGCCGCAACCGAGAAGGGGGACGCGTGGGTCTGACATGGCAGCGAAATGCCGTGCTCTATGCTAAGCCGACAAACCTTCACCGCGTGACATGGGCCCTTGCCCGCTTTTACCTTTTCGGCGCGTATTCTAACGAATATAGGAAACTGCCAAATACCGTTGCTAGCGTTGGCGACAAGACGCTCCGATTACAGTCGGCGCATTTACGTTGCCATAACAATTTCCGGCGAACACGTCACGCATCGCATACAATCCTAACAAGCTGTAGTGTCTCCTGCGATTGTGCCCCCGCCTCTTCTCATCGCTCCTGCTATTCCTTATGGGGGAAGACCGCCCCCGTTGCAAGCCGACCAGCGCGCATCCGCATGACTATGCGCCTGATCCGGGAGGTGAGGCTGGGTCTGGGCAAGGTGTACTCTTCAAATGGCGTGTCTCGAGCTTCCTAACCCTTACTGATGTTTTTTTAGCACGCTATTATGTAACCGCAGCGCGGCGAACGGATCACCTCAACCCAGGTCTTGTCAGACTGTTCCGTGCGCGTCGTAGCTCTAAACCTCGCTACGAAACTTGCACATTGGCGCCTTGCCAACCCTGAGTCTTTTCCGGCCAAAACCAACACCAACATCATATCCAAAGGGCTCATCTCTGCTCTCGTCCACCTGTATTGAAGCATCTGCTCTTTAGCAATTCGCACTGCAGTGTTTTCTTGAAGTGATTTGACCACCTTTAAGTCATTGCTCGCTGCGCCGGAATATCCCGTCTCACTGTAACCCGGGTGTCCCTCTTGAGTTCCTCTTATTTCACATCGGTTCCTTTGTTTGCCGTTGATTCCGAGGCCGCAAAACCCGTCTCGCAAGGCGTCTTTGTGCAGTTCTGATATCGTACCGCAAGATTTGCACTTTCCTCGTTTTATTTAAACTTCACTTTCTCTGCATTCTTCCACGCATATCCGCTGTTGTGATTTACTGAAATGCAACATTCATCATCATCTCTTCCAGGTGTCTTGACGATGGGGTTCTCCCCTCAAGCCGCCGTAGCAACTTGGCGCCTCGCTGAGTCGCGCGCAGTGCAGTGTTTCACCTACTGGCCTGTGGAATCTGTCCGGTTTCAAAGTGAGCAATTTGGCAAAAGCAACAAGCCAGAGGATAGCGTGTACACGCCGAAACCGTTTGACCTAGCGAACCCCAAAGCCCAGCTTGCAACTCTTCCGCAGAACTCTCTAGCTGCTGTCATCCTAGTTGTACCCACGATTAAAGACGTCGTGCGTATGTGCAAGCGCCTCGCACCTGCCATAAGCAAGAGCACCATAATTCTCGTTGACGTGAGTGGAGGAATTGCGCCGCTGCAACGTCTCGTTCGCGTGAACATCGGCTCTGGCGTGCAGGTCATTGGTATGATCTGTGATATCGACGCAGAGTTTGGGGCAAAACAAGGATCTGAGTGGACAGTGGTTCACCGGCACCTTGGCCCTGCCGCAGGGCCGCTTACACCACCGGCGATCACCTTAGAGCCATCTTCGAGCCAGAGTACGAAGCTGATTGCTACGCTGGAGTCAGCATGGAGCGCAGCTGGTCTTGGAGCCACACACCCCCGCACCCCTAGTGCTTTCGGTGAGCTTCAATGGCAGCGTACTATCGCGGTGGTAGCGTTCGAGCTTCTCACTGTTGCTCTTGATATTCCTCAGTCGCAAACCCTTGCGCAAAGTCTTATAGCGAAACCAATCATTGAGGGCCTTGTAGGTGAACTTAGTATGATTGCAGCTGCTAGCGGCATAAAGGGGATGCCATCGCGCTCTCAGCTTGTCGCTAAGGGTCCCCAACTGGCACGACGTGCCCCTTCTTCATATCGCATAGCAGGAGCATCTCGTGCGTATTATGACGTTGACCGCCGCGCTCCAATTGCCCTTGACTTCTTAGTGCTGCTTCCTATCCTGCTTAGTGACGAGCTTCCAAAGGGTGGAGCAACTCCATATCTTGAGTCACTCTACGCTTACTTGAGTCGTATTCTAGATCTGAATTCGGGAACGTACGAGTCCCCATTGTTTCAGCGCATTGGATCCAGTGGCTCGCGCGATCTTCACCCGGAAACGGCGGCGCAACTAGAGGCACAGGTCAAAGACATCCAGTTGAGAGAGACGACTGTCGCAAGTCGCACCAAGGAGCTAGACACTCGTGAGTCAGATTTGACCGCTCGTGAATCTCGATATACTCAGGTGCTCGCGGATCTACAGGCTGCGCAAGCTTCTCACGGCGAACGCGTCTCACAGTTTGAACGTGAGGTAGCACAGCATGCGCGCAGTGCGCAGTCACTTGACGAGCTAAATACTAAAGCTGAGCAGCTGCGGTATCGTGAGGAAGCACTTGCTGATGTAGAGCGCCGTGCGGCACAGCGTGAGCGTGAATTGCGTCAACGGGAGCTGAACCTTTCAAGCCGTGAGAGCGCGGCCGCAGCCATTCCGTCTGCAGGCAGCGGCATGCCGAACGGAATGTCTAATGGTATGGCTAATGGTATGGCTAATGGTGTGGTTAGCGGGATGGCTAATGGAGCCGCGTCGTCGCCACCGCACGGACCATCCAACGGCACAATGACCTCAGGTGTTCCTAGTGACCTTCCGGTGCCTGGCACGCCCATCTCGCGATTCGACCCACGATCACAGCAGCAGTTCTATGGAGTCCAAGCAACCTCCACTCAATCGATTTCGGGTGCTCCAGGTCAGTACGATACAATGCGGCGCCAGCGCCCGCCGAATGCTGTTCCTCAACAAGGGGGTTCCAGTTATGGGCGGTCACTAGCGACCTCCCCATCAACAATGCAGATGCCCTTTTCGGCGAGTCAGCCGTACGGTTTCAATGGCCCACCGCCACAGCAACAAGCAGGACCGCCGCGTTCTTCGAGGCGTCAGTCACGTCGCGCTAGTTTGGCAAATGAAGATATTGACATGATGTCCAAAACTGGCAATAACACAAGGCGGCGCCAACAGTCGATGCCGACTAATTCATACCCCGCATCGCCGCCTCCGCCCAACACATTCTCCCAAAACTTTCAGCTCGATAGTGTTCTCGGATCTGCGACCGACAGGTATCATTTTGTGAGTCGCGCTCAAAAGAAGCAGCGCGACGTGAAACTGTCCAGTGATGAGAATGCTTACCAGCAAAATCGTAAATTTCTTCATGGTGGTCCGACGGCATTCGCATACTCTCAAGGCATTAATCAGAGTGCCCCGCCTACGCTCGACCGCAGCAGCGCAAGCATTGCCGGTGACGTCGCGTCTCGCGGCGGTCCATACCTGAACGCTGGTGACGTCTCTGTCGGCAGCGCTGCCTCCCAGCTGAGCCCCCGCCGACAGTCACAACAAGCAAAGCGTGCATTCATTCCCGACTCTGTCGTGACTCCCGCCACTTCTGTTGGGCCCGCAGTAGACTTCGGTGGTTTCACATTTGGAGAGCCGATGGACCCAGGTCACAGCACAACCGCTCATTCGTCTGGCTCCACAGGCTCAAACAACAATTTATCTAGTTCGGGCTCAAACGCCACACCGACCCGTTCGCGTTCCGGTACGCCTCCAACACCGCAGGGCTCGATGGACCCCGCGTTTGTGGCGCATCAGAAATGGGCACCAACTGTCGGCCTGAATTTTTCTTAGCGGCACACACACATACAAGAAATAATATTTTGCTAATAACCAATCCTTAATTGTATTCTTTAATTTTTACTTTACTCGACAAATTGAGGTGGCTAAAGAGCCGCATCACGCGAGAGCAGATTTATTACAATCGATCGGTAGTCGCTCCAGATCCTCGAAGGCTGTCACGGCGACACTCAACTGGCTTCTTTCCCGTCTTGCTTCGTCTACCCCCCGACTTTGTGGCCTACCCACCCCGCCACCCTCCGATATACCGATCCTACCCTGGTCCTACCTTCCGTGCATGCTGACTCACACCACCAACTGGTCTGCGGGGTTGGGCGAGGCTGTGGTGTCTTCCGATGGCTCGATCGCCAAGTCTGAATGAAATCGCAGAGAAAAAGCTCTACTAGAAGAAGAAAAAAAAGGAAGTATATAAATACAGGGTCTTAACTTAAACGTAATCAGACATATGCAATAAACAAAGCAGTCTCCCTAGCTCTTCAAAGACATCATTTAAACTCACACGCATGTCTATAGTTCTATCCATGCGCAGAACTCTCTCCTCTCAAGCTTGAAGTATAGCTAAGTATAACTTGGTGGCCACTCGGTGACTGCGATATTAGCTTGGCTGCCCGCGCGGCTAGCATCGCGGCTTGTATCGGCGGCATCGTCACCTCGCAATGAGAATGGTGGTTGGCTCAATGGCGAGGTTGCGCGGCTGGCCTCTGCTGAAGTTGGGCCCGAAGGCTGATCTGAGGATTGACGTGATGGTGTAGGCGCAATGGGTCGCGGCTTTGTCGGCAATTGCCGGCGCCCCCGGCGCCGTGGTATATACGTCGGCACATCGTCTACTGCCTGGCGGTTTCGTCGCTTAATCACGTCAGACTTCAGCTTAAGTGGTCTATTCACTCCGTGAAGCTTAAAAAAAAGCCCACATGCATTACAAAGTGGGTTACCATCTTCGTCTCGTCGCCACAGTGGGGTTGTAAATGTCTTACAATTCACACACTGCAAGGTCTCACCCGCGCTACTGTTGCTCCCTCCACTTTGCTTGGATTGGCCATATCGAGCTGTGCCGACACTTTGGGGCGTAGAGCCACCAGAACTATTGCCAATAGGGGAGTTTCCAGCAGTGGACCCTTCAAGCACCAATTTACTCGTGTTCGCCGAGCTTTTCCGCCGCTTGGATACGCCATTTACAGAAGCAATGTCAGCTGTACCCGGTCGCACCACCCGTGGGAGCCCAGCTCCAGATGTCCTAAGTTCCGATCGTGACACTGCGCCAGTTGTCATCGATGAGTGCGAGATCATGTTAGCTGAATGCGTCGAGCGGTGTTCTCCATTATCATAAGACGCCCACGTAGGATGTGGTTCATGCTGCGTTTGTAGAGATGCGGCTTCGTTCTGAACCTGGGAGTGCGCGTATTTATGAGGTGCGGACTCCGACCGGTCCTGGGAGCCTGCGTCCATATCAACAGCCATACTGCTGCCGAGCAATGTGCTAGGAAAATCAAAGAAATTGTACATTTGGAGGGGCTCAAATGCAAGGTTGTTGTGCGAATACTGCGCGGCTGCGTAATGTGCGGCCTCCAACGAAGACGAATCCATCGCCAAGATAGGCTCTGTGCGGGAGTCAAGCAGTGGATCTTCGAGCGCGTTGAACGCGAGCGGTATGTTGTCCAGCTGGAATGATTGATCGTCAAACTCAGACATAAGCACATCAAAAGGAGTGCCAGTCGCTATGCCCGTAGACGTCGCATCACGCGCGCGATGGGGAGGCGACATCGGCGGCGGGACCGCCTCGAGGGAACGATTATACTGCTGCCATTCACTTAACGCTCGTGAGTGCTCGAGCCTCCACTTGAAATTCTTTAGCCTAGCCGCCTGCAGCTCGGCGTCGGCGCCCAAGGACGCATTGTACACGCTCCATATCGATTGTTGCGAGTTGTATTGGCTTGCAGCAGAGGAATGGCTGTCTCTCATGGGTAACGAACTAGCTCCTGCGGCACCATCCATTCCTCTGAACCGTGACTCACGTTGGTACCCCTCCTGGACCGGCCCAGATCTTGGGATGTTCTGCACGTTACTCAGTGTAGGGTGAGAACTGTCCAGCGGCAGCTCAGGCGAGAGCGGCGGCCCGTTACCAAATAAATCATACTCGACTGAGTTCATTGCCACCCCTAACTCTATCCAGCGAGGGACACCTGACACCGAGGTGTGCTTAAACCTCCGCGATCACCTCCGCGTACCTTCGCGCGCCAAAGAGAAAGCGCTGACTGACTCAAGCGCCGCGTCTTCCGAACCCACTAGACCGTACCATGCATCCATCACATCACGCTCCTTGATACGTGTATAACGCTAGTGGGAGAGGAGGCGTGAATTTGGTGGTCAGCATATCGACCAGGGTGCCACTTCATACCGTTAGGCTCTATGACTCGAGCAATGGGCATCTTGACGCGTGACCAACGTCGCATAGCGAACGAGCGAGCGACAGTGCTGAGTGCGGGGTCAAGGAAGAGTCGACGCTGCAGCGTGTGGCAGTTTGCGCCCCGATGAACTGCATCTCCTCCAAAAATGCGGGGGTGGAGGAGCAGGCCCACATCCCACGTGAGCCGATAATGCAAGCTCACTGACTGATTTCGGAGTTTTTTCACCATCGCTTTTCAATTCTGTGCGACTTCAGCTAACTATCACGCAGTCCATTATCGTTTACCAACGTTCTACTGCTCATCGACACGGGCAGTTTTCTTTTCGGACTGGGAGGCCTCTAAATTGAATGCATCCCACCGCATTATCCCCCGACGTCGCCAACGCAGAATGATGTAGCTGCTGCCGCAACAATGCACGAAATTGAAGCCCCGAGAATCGATAGCCGAGCCGATGCTCGGAGACTTCTAAAAATTTCTCGTCCAACGCAAGAAACGTGCGCCATATACACCAGCCTTCGATGATAGTCGTGCCTTACCCGTGCCCAGCGTGGGGAATGGTACTTCCACGTACGCACGCGCACGCACCGGTGGGTAAGCAGAGGTCTGGTTGGTCGATTGAGGACATGCCTTGGTGGGGGAGGGGCTAGCAGAGGCGTATATGCAAGACCCCCCTGTTTTTTATCGATCGCCAGTGAGCCGCAAGGTAATTTAGCAATTACACGACAAGCATCCCTTGAATCTCTACACCCGAATGGTTCTCTGGCTGCTTCCCCACATTTCACCCTCCCATGGAAACAGCATGTGATGAGTGGCCAAGTCTCCTGGTGTGTGTACTCTAATGGAAGGTCAAGCCTTTATAGAAAAAGCAACGCGTCAGAGTGACTACGGTGACTCACTAACCGCGCTCCGAAATCTAGCTGCAACGGAAAGCATCCCGGTTTCTTTCATTTGGTTCCGGCTGCGGCGCGCCACTATCGCCCATGTGGGTGGGGGATCTCGATGTGTTTGGGGCAGGCACCATCCCCGCAAAGCATACATCACCCTTACCACTATATGTACAAAAATGCAAGGGACGATGAAATAGTGGCCACCACGCAACCCCGCCTAGGTACTTATACATCCAATAACTAGGCCCTGTCAGAGGTTCTTTTAGGTACTGCTCTAGCTCGATTTTGGATTTACGCAGCCATGGGACTTTCATTCAAGCCTAACCGCTCGATATATTTGGCCTTACTGTCTGGACTGTGTTGGTTCGCCCAGGGCGTTGGCCAGGCCAACTTCGGAAACGAGACTAACTTCCCCTCTTTTCTGGACCAGTTTCCACATTTGAATAGTAATGCGCCTGGCATCAGTGCCGGTACCAAGTCACACCGCTCTCTTATCGTGGGCACTGTTACTGCCGTCTACGAACTTGGCCTCGCAGGCGGCGGCCTGTCGACGTACTTCATCGGCGACCGACTTGGGCGAAAGCGCACGGCGTTGGTCGCTGCCGTGGTGGTGATTATTGGCTCCGTTATCGAGGCTAGCTCTTACTCTGTCGCGCAGCTCATTGTAGGGCGAATCGTTGCCGGACTAGGGATCGGTGCCTTCACTGCCACAGTTCCAGCATGGGTGACAGAGTCGGTCGCTCCACGGCTCCGTGGTGCGTTGGTGATGGTAGGAGGTGGGTTCGCCATCACAGGAGTAGCTTCAATGAGCTGGGTAGGGCTTGGCATGTACCTGCATCAGAGGCATAATTCGTTTGGATGGCGTTTTCCGCTCGCCCTTCAAGGAATTGTAGCTGTACTGGTGATAATAGGCACCCTGACGCAGTACGAATCGCCGCGTTCCCTTGTTAGAATGAATCGCCGCGATGACGCGTTCAAAGTGATGCAGAAGTTACGAGGTGATGAAGATCCACATGTCATTGAAGAGGAATTCACTGAGATTATTCAGGCGTATGAGAATGAGATTAACGCTAAGGATAAGTCCCCGTGGCTGTTCAACCGCCACAAGCAATTCCGGCGTACCATGACTGCGATCATCTTGTCGGGCTTGTGCCAAATGTCTGGTATTAACCTTATCACGTTCTATGGTTCGATCATCTTTGAGGATGACATCGGTCTCTCTGCCACGAAATCGAAGATCTCCCTAGCCGGTCTGCAAACCTTCCAAGCACTCTGTGCATTCTCAGCAGCTTGGTTTGTGACCCGATTTGGGCGCAGGAACCTGCTCCTTGGCGGCTCTGCAACAATGTGCATATGCTTCTGCTGCTGTGCCGGACTTGCATCTTCTAAGAGCGATGGAGCTAACGACGCAATTTTGGCTTTCGATGCGATTCAGCTTGCAGCCTACCCGATTGGATTGCTCATCAATCCGTTCCTGATCGGGTCTGAGATCTCAGGACTCCTGTCTCGGTCTGCGGTGATGGCGTGTGTTAGTTTCGCAAATTGGCTCATGAATTTTGTCATTGCCCTTGTCACACCGATTGGTTTCGACCGCATTCACTACAAGTACTATACCATTTACATCGCAACCAACGCAGCGCTGTTCATCTTCTCGTTCCTATTCGTCCCGGAGACTAAGGGACTGACGTTGGAGGAGATCGACCAGGCCTACGTTAACTCGCGCACTCCATTCGATATTGTACGCACTGCAAAGGCAATTCGCCAGGCCGGTCATGTCCCACCAGAAGTACCTACATTCGACCCGTCTAAGGACGACGAGAAGGGCGAAGTTCAGTACGTTGAAGATGTCGAGAAGGAACCTCAGACACCGAGGTCATCCCTCTATGAAGTGAATGGAGCATAACTCTGAATGGTATCTCGCTAGCTTGCGACAAATAGCTAGCAAAGCATTGCGCCACTTCTATTTTGTTCTCTGAGCACCAGGGTTTATATTGACACGTAACCTCTGACAGGACATGACCAGATTGTTTCAATCATTTTATTTATGTAGCTTCGTAAGATCGTCAAACTCTAGAGCATATGACATCCTAGCTACGGCGTCTATCATGCGTGCTGCTTCAACCTAGTATTGCCCAAAAAAGTTGAAAAATCTCGTTGGCCGCCCCCTCATCGAGGAAAGTGATTTGGGACTCATCTTTTTCACTTCTTACTCTCTTTTACTTTCTTGCTAATTGTGCCTCATCTTCAGCCTTTAAAAAGATTGACTACTCAGGAGTCGTCGCTCCTGTGAGTCGTGCATGTGCCTACCTGATAGCGTGGTTCCGCAAACTGCCCTGCCCTATATGCACGCATTGTCTGCCTGGTACGGGGTACCCGCAGGGGTTGGCGGCCTAATATGATGCTGCATGTGCAAGAAGGACGTGCTCAAAAAAATATTTCTAGCACTTTTAGCTAGGGCGGCAAAAAAAGAGGAGCTCACGCGGTAAGTAATCCTGATTACGATCAGCTGTACTTCTCTCAAGCTGATACCACCTGCCTGTTGTGCACACTTATCTCGCCACCTCTACGGATCCACCACCAGCCGCATTACCTGCTAACGCCACGAAACATTATTAACTTCGTATATAAATTTATAAATTCACTCAATTGCCCCGTCTGGTAAACATTTGATAACCGCTAAACTAACGCCGGTTATAGACTTATTTCTTAGTCTCGTCAGTGGCTCCAGCAATGTACTCCCTAGCCTGGTCGTAGGCTTCACGAGCCTTCTCCTCACCAGCCTTCAGGTATTCAGAGCCCTTCTCCTGAGCATCAGCAAGGTACTTCTTGCCCTGCTCAATGTAGCTGTCAGAGTTCTTTGCGACGTCGTCCTTCTTCGCACTGAAGTCGTCAGCAAGCTTCTGGCCAGCGCCCTTGTTGTCCTGCGGCTGAATCTTGCCAGCAAGGTTGTCGGCCTGGTTGGTGACACCCTCCTTCAACTTCTCACCAGTGCTCTTCTGGGAGTCAGGGGTAATAGCCTCAGAGGCCTTATCAGCGAAGCTCTTGCGGTATTCGTCGGACATTTTCTAGGTCTTGTAAAAATAGGTTCAAAGTAGATAGAATCAGTGAGCGTGTAGAATGCCCACCTTTTATAGACTGCGGAAAAAGCCCACGTAGGAGCCGAGCTACCCCTCGTCACAACACCTGCATAATATGCATATAACCCTTACCATAGCTGTTCTTTGAATCCCACACGATCGCGTAAGCTATCTGATTGCTGTTGCTATTCTTGCTGCACTGACACAAGGCCTTAAACACGTAAGGCAGAACCAACCGGCACATGATGGGGGACGTTCAATCTGTAGGTGAGCTTGAAATCTCTCGTGAGGCGATCTGAATGGGGAGCCCGCCCGTGTTGACGTGGGCTTGGCCCTCTTCCCACCGCGCAAGAGCCGGCATAGAAGTCGTCAAGAAAGAAGTGGAGATGCGTGGAATAACATGTGATCGGTCCAGTCACAACGATGGACTGGTGATTGCTCGAGCCACCAGCGCATTGCGTTACCCTCTACCCAGGATACCCGGGATGGCAACAATCTGGCCAACTTAAACAAAGCCACGCGCTCGGTAGCACTGAGTGCAGTACGTGTTGAAGAATAACAGGCTGTTTTATATCATGTTGCGATGGCGTTATAGTGTTAATTCAACAACTACCCGATTATTATAAACCAGCAAGCCGATGCCTACCCTTGGTTCGAGAGCTTCACTCACATGCAAGGAGGAAGGGGCGTTGCACCTAGCTTATTTGCCTCAGCGCCCCAGCGGTGTTTCATGCATGCAGCCCCTGCTGCAGCTTACACGTAGCCAAGGCGTTAGAATCAAGCTTGGCAGTCTAATACGGCAAAATGCTCGTGATGGGCCTGCAGCTATTCCCGGGCGTGCAGCGCTCAGGCCATCAACACTGAACCGCTGACTGTCTTTATTTTTGAGGTTTCTTACGACTCAGGCGTGGTTCGTGCTGTACTGTAGACGCCTATCTACGTATAGATGAGAGATACGTAAGCGTGAATTTACCTCGCTTGATGTATTGACGCGTTACACGCCAGCGGGCTATTCTCCGATTGGTATGCAATTTTTACACAGAAAGACTCACGTACAATGTCGTCACAGGGTCATGGAAGCTTACAGACTCGGTAATTGTATATAACGCCCACCCGCCCCTGGTCTTCTTTGACGACTGTCACATTACAGCTAGACGCTAAACTTAGATAGTCTTACGACCACAGAGCGGATCATAGCTTGTCTACCCTGGTAATCCATCTCGACATTCGATGCCAGGTGGGTATGACGTTATCCCGACGGCTTCATAATCTTCAATTCTATGATTTATTTTGCAGACGTACCAGAGTTATCATATCATCCAGCTAACTGTCGAGAAGCACTCTTCAAATCTAGGTGAAATATGGTAGTCATATGAGTGCATTCAACTTATCATAGGGCTCAACTACTCTAAAGTAGCGAGTGCCGCGCAAAGCGCTGCACCAATGCCGCTTCCGTCCTTGCTAATGCCAAGGGTAACACGATCGGCCTTGTCTCCGACGGCCGGAATCGAGCGCAGCGCATCGTGGAACATCTTGTTAAAGTTCGGATAAAACTCGAAGACCGCCCCATCAGCGCCAATATCGACCACATCAAATTTTTCGAAGGCACGAGTCTTTGCAAACAGCCCAGCCGTGACAGCAGCCACAAGCCGCACCGACCGCAGGGCCACCGCATGGCAGATTTCGCGCACTACCTGGCGCTCCTCACGAGTGGAGTCGAGAATGCCCAACTCACCAATTTGCTCAATGACAACTTCCAATTCTTTGCTGTCATCAGCAGCGATAAGGCTCAGAAAGCTTGTGTCGGTCGACCAAGGCACGTAGAGCGGCGCATTGGCAGCGATGCTCGGCGCACACTTCTGGAAAATGAATCCCTTTTTGACGAGCTCCTCAAGCACGCGCCGAGAAATCTCCCCTAGGAACATACCACTAACACGCTTCTCAAACATGTGGAAGTCCGGATTCGGCGTGTCTAAGTTGATTGCTTTGTCGAACCGGGTGTTGGGCAACACAGTGAGATCATTATCAAAAGAGCCCCACTCTGTGTTGATGACCATGATTTTAGAATGGGCAGGGACAACTGAATACCGGCTATCGAGCTTCGTGATGTGCGAGATTTTCTCCGAATAAGCAGCGTTTGTGCCAGTGCCGAGAATTTGGCCCATAAGCGTCTGAGAGTCGGAACCAGTGGCATATGCACGCGCAAGCAAGCATCCAGTAGTATCATTGACAAGTGCTACGACGTTGACATTGAGCCCTAAAGTGTCTAGCGCTTCCTGATAAGCAAGGCACACATCAGTTCCAACAGCATCGTTAATCGCATATCCCTTCGTCCAGCGGATAAGAGCGCCGCGGTTCAGCGCGGTTTGATGAATAGGGAAGCTGAAGGTGAAACCCATGCTCAACCGACCAGACTCCTTCGAGCAGTTTTTCACCTCTGGCAGATGACTCTCCATAAACTCTTCCGCGCACGAAGCAAGAAACGCCCAGAAATCGCTGGCCTTGCCATTCATCTTCTCGTGCGGCACCTTCCATTTCATCTGATGTATTTCATGAGTCGAGTCACCGTGTAGCTGTACAGCGCAAACACGGAAGTTTGAACCGCCCAAATCCGACGCTAGAAAGAGGCCCTTCTCCTTTCCGGTAGGGATACGGGTCACAAAGGTCGGAATCATAGGTAGTCCACGGCTCGAGTCCTCCGAAAGGCCTTCCTCCGCCTGCTTGACGAAGGCTTGCGCCAGCGTCACCATGTCTTCATCAGTCACAAGAAACTCGCTCTTGACGTCTTCAACGATTTTACTTAACGATGGTGCGGTTGTCATACTGAGAAATGGAAATCGGGGTGTTCTTACCTAGAATCTGACACGGCGTTCCGATGGGCTTTATAGTTCCGGGACGCAACAGCGGCTCATTCGTATCCGTTTAAACGGTCCGGGCAAGGGTCTTGCCATGTAGCTTATTGATGTGGGGGCGGGGGGAGAAATAGACGCCCTTAGTAATATTTATACATGAGGTATACCGCATGCTATGTGCGCTTGGAAGTAGCGTCTGCGCGTTCAGGTGATCGAGATTGGAAACATGGGCGCTGAGAAGGAGATTCGCCGGAGCGTAAGCGATAGATAAGGTAGACCAGCACTGATGAAAGGCTCGGGGCGAGGTCGGTTGATGTGGTCCCGATAAGTCAAGCAAGTTGTTTAGACATGCATTCAAACTTGCTTGACCCTAGGCGGCTATCTATCTCCATCCGCCGACACCGGGCAAGGGTGCGTTTTTGTCAATAGTTGGGTCGAAAGGTGTCTCCTCCTCTTCATCCTTCCGTACCCCCCGGCCTACGCCCATTTACATTTGTGGGAGAGCAACATGTTCTCTATTTATTAGAGGACTCGCACGAATTAAACATTAATGCTTGCATCTAGTTAACTCGTTAAAGCTTGTGTTCAACACAATTGCGGCTAGCAGCCTTGCGACAAACGTAAGTATTGCAGGAGCCGCTGAACTGTGGTTCCCTGCATGAAATTTATCAAGCGCGCAGCCGCGGAATGTGTGAAGACTGTCGTCATGGACACCCGCGACCCCGCCGCCACCCTCGCGCCTGCGGATGTAAGCGCATCTACATACAGCGAGAGACACAGCAGGCCCCACACGTTGTGAGGAAATGGCAGTCAGCCAAGACGGACTGTTATCATGGGCAATTCGTGCGTATTTGTGGTTGTGTACAAATTTATCACGCGGGGAAGGAGCACACGCATAAAAGGGTGAGAAGCTGAGAAACTCAAAGGAGAATGCACTCGCCATATCTGAGACTTTGCGTGGGTATCCACCTGATCTGAGACCGGGGTTCGGGTCTGACATAGCACGAGTGCGTATGTGATAGGCTTCCGCGGGCTGGATTGGGATTGATACTTTATAAAAGCGCCGCGTTCGCCGTTCTTGGCCCACAATTTGTGCCAAGCCGTGGCAATACTCCTCATGAATTCGCTTGAATTTTCGGGGATGAGGTTCGTGCCCGCGCTACGGAGGTATCTGGTCACCAACAACCTGTCGGATCCCCGGATTAACGACGAGGCTTATCTCGAGACGTTTGCACGGAAGTATTATTACGACAACAGCATCTGTGGTGTCAACCAACTATTCCGCTCCATCTCTGCTGCCTGGGTGCTTGCTGTCTCGATCGTTGTTCTCAACGGCGAGATCCACCGCTACATGGCAAAGCAAACTACAACTTTTCAAATGTTCCTATCGAATTTCCGCGGACTCAATGAGGGCTTTGACTATCCCCAGCAATTCCTCTTTGAAATATATAGCGACATCTGGCTCCACCCGCTTGTATTACCGTCATGAAATTTCCACTCCCCTGGCTCCTCGCGCACCCACACACATGCGTCGTGTATTACCCTGTGGGCAAGGGACCTGTCCTGGTTCTCACAGTGGCAGACTTCACCACACAGGAGCACCAATGTCAGCTGTCGCTTCCAGGGTGGGTGTGTGCGTGATCCACCAGCACAGCTGCCATTACCTGAGGGTACAATATACGCTTAACATCCAAGGTCATCATCACCAGGCCAGCTGTTGCGTAAATGAGTCGGGCGTTTGGGTGGACATGTTTTGCACCATGCTGTGTGAAATGAAGGCCCATTCGTGGCCCGGATAGATACCTCATTTTGTCTCTGTTGACAGCACTGGCGGTTCGTGGTGACCTAATTCTTGCGAACCCCTCCATACCCGCTCTCTGCGCCCTTGCAAAGGCCCCATAGCATCTACTCGGAGCCACCGGGTTGATTTACACATTCTTCTGTACCGAGCCTCTGGCTATCTACGTTGTTGTACTAGTAGTATTGCTCCATGTTATAAAGTATCTCACTTTATCTTCGTATACATCTCGCACATGTGCTTGGCCGGCGCCATCCGGAGTGAGTTATGACGTGCGTGAGGGCTCATGTCCTCGTTAGACTGTCAGAATGTGCCGACGGCTTAATGTCACCGTCTGAGCCCGAGAGCGAAGCGGCGGCACACGATTTGACGCGTTCCGCGAATCTTGATACAACCCCTGCCCTGTAGATCCAATTGTTTTGTGTTTACGTTATGGGCCCCCCGTGTGTACGTTTCCTTTCCCTTCACTCACTCAGTTGTAGGTAGCGCGCTCGTATGAGGGAGGTCATCAGCATCAACGTTGGCCAGGCCGGGTGCCAGATTGGCAACTCGTGTTGGGAGCTCTATTGCTTAGAGCACGGCATCCAACCGGATGGGTACATGACACCTGAGAAACAAGCCGCCCCGCGCGACGAGGGGTTCTCGACGTTCTTCGCGGAGACTGGCGCCGGTAAATATGTCCCACGCGCGGTATACGTGGATCTTGAGCCGAATGTCATCGATGAGGTCCGCACCGGCCAGTACCGCTCGCTATTCCACCCTGAGCAACTCATTAGTGGCAAGGAGGACGCGGCGAACAACTTCGCGCGTGGCCATTACACGATTGGCAAGGAGATGATTGACGAGGTCATGGACCGTGTCAGGCGCGTCGCGGAGAACGCAGAGGGTCTCCAGGGCTTCCTGTTCACGCACTCCTTTGGCGGTGGTACTGGTTCTGGGTTCGGCGCTCTCATGCTTGAGCAGCTGTCTCAGGAGTTTGGCAAGAAGGCGAAGCTCGAGTTCGCCGTGTATCCTGCGCCGCAGAACTCAACCTCTGTTGTTGAGCCGTACAACTCGGTGTTGACGACGCACACGACGCTGGAGCACGCGGACTGCACGTTTATGGTCGACAACGAAGCGATCTACGACATGTGCCGCCGCAACCTTGACATTGCGCGCCCGACGTATGAGAACCTTAACCGGCTGATTGCGCAGGTCGTGTCGTCCGTGACTGCTTCGCTACGCTTCGACGGCAGCCTGAACGTCGACCTGAACGAGTTCCAGACAAACCTCGTGCCGTACCCGCGCGTCCACTTCCCGCTCGTCACCTACGCCCCTGTGGTCAGCGCAGCGAAGGCATTCCACGAGTCCAACTCGGTGGCAGAGATCACGAACGCCTGCTTCGAGCCCTCGAACCAGATGGTAAAGTGCGACCTCAAGAGCGGACAATACATGGCCTCGTGCCTTCTTTACCGCGGCGACGTCGTGAACAAAGATGTTCAACAGGCGGTTGCCAATATCAAGGCCAAGAAGGCGATCCAGATGGTCGACTGGTGCCCCACGGGATTCAAGATCGGCATCTGCTACGAGCCGCCGCACTACGTCCCTGGCGGCGATCTCGCAAAGGTCGACCGTGCCGTCTGCATGTTGTCGAACACCACGTCGATCGCCGACGCCTGGCACCGTCTCGACGAGAAGTTCGATCTCATGTTCAACAAGCGCGCCTTCGTCCACTGGTACGTCGGCGAAGGCATGGAGGAGGGTGAGTTCTCTGAGGCTCGTGAGGACCTGGCGTCTCTCGAGCGTGACTATGAGGAGGTTACTGCCGACGTGCCGCTCGACGAGGGTGGCATGAACGAGTACTAATTTGATTCCCTTTTATTATATTATCATGTTATATTATAAGTTATCTTGATAGCGCCCGTCTGTTCCGTGACTGGCGTCGACATATCGCCGGTCATAGAGCAGATGCTTAGTTCAGGCGCGGGCTCAGCGGGTCTGGGTCAAGAACAAGGCGCCGCGTGCGGTGCCACCAACCCTCTACGAGATCGAGCACACCGTATTCAGTTCCCTCTCTATGCGGGTCTCCGTGCAATGCATCGCATGGCAACGTTGAGCGCATTGCTCGGATCCGATCGATGAACCACTCGCTTGTAATGAGCTCTGTGGAGCGGCGGCCGTCCGCATATCGCACTACTGGCGCTCCGATTGACACTGTGGCAATCCCAAGACCACAGTAGCTTTTGTGTGCGTCGTAGCGCAGCATTAGGCATTGGTCGTACCGCCCGCAAGCGGCACGGCACTCGTCGAGCGACTCATGGGCCTTCGTGCTCTCGTCAAAATTCGGCCCATACTCGACATCCTGCGCCGAATTGTCCCAATTTGGTTCTGCAGAGGACGGCAGGTACGGCTTCACAAAGTCAAGATAGATGTCGCTATACAAAATTGGCCTCCCGCTCTTCATTTCTGCGTACTCTGCAAGGATCTCGACCTCGCTTGGAGGCTGGCGTGCCAGACCGACGATGGGTTTGCACCAGTTTCTCGCGCTCAGGCGAACGGTGGAGACAGGGCTGCCCTGGAAGCGGCCGCTGCTGGCGCCGATATTTAGCGTGATGCCCATCGAGTCGCGCAGGTACAGCGCGAGCACATAATCTCCGCAGCACTCGGTGACGGCGCGCTGTGTATACTCAGCCAGGACAGCTGCTTTGTCTACGGTTGGTCCGAATGCCCGCCGCATTGTTTCGCGGCTCAGTACAATTCCAGACGCCAGGTCTGCGAACGCACCGCGCGGGCCACGCACGGCGCTCCCAAGGTAGTAGGCCTCGGACGGGTCGAGGCCAGCGAGCATGGTGCGCAAATTCGAGGTGAGGAGAACCGTGGTGTCTGAGGTGAGAATGTACCAGTCTCGGGTTGCCTGAGTTGCGTACATATGGAACAGCATAGGCAGAACGGCCAGTCGAGGGAGGGTGTCGGCGCCAGCGATTCGTGCGTCGCTCAAATCGACATGAACGTGGCTGCTGCGAATGAGACGCATCACGCGGTATGCCTCGAGAGCCGCGAGGCCAAGCATGGGTACCGGAATTTCAGCAAGCGCGTCGGTGACCTCAACGCCGGCGATCGACTCGGGCGCTGTCGAGTATAGGCCAAGGTGCTCGTAGTGTGACAGTGTCGTGAGCAGTTGTACTGGCACGTAGTTCCAAATTGACGAAGGCGCCGTGAGCATGGCAACAAATATGTCGTCATTCTTATACGCGTCTGGTGCAAGCGGTGCTCGCCGACTCCTGTTTATGTTCTCCTTCGGTCGCCATGTCTCAAACGAACCGAGCCGATGAGATTCCGGATAAGTGTAGAAGTAGGCGTGTCCTCGAGGAACCTGGCTATAAGCACCCTGGTCGCGAGGAGCTCCTCCGCGCCCAGCCAGGTCCGCATTGTCCACTATTGTGACCCCGACCCCATCAAGTGGCCTGGCAAATCCAATTGCGTAGTGCGCGGCACCAGAGCCCGCCTTGAGGCCAACGCCAGAATTGGCCTGCCGTGCCACAAACAGGAGACTCAGAGCGGCAATTGCGGCCACCGCAAGCACGAACCGCTCTTTGCGTCGGCTCGTCAGTAGCATTGCGGCCGTGATCTAACCGCCCAACCACCGCGGCGCCCGCGCCGCGCTCATAGGTCATCGGCGCGGCTGCAAGTTTCAGGTTGAGGCCCACGCGAGCTGCGTGCGTGGGAGTGGAGGTACAATTTTTGAGTTCAGCTGCGCCTATGCGGCGCTTCGTGCAGGGTTTCTACCGGTGCCGCGGACGCCGAATACGCGTATCGACCTCCCAGGGGCGCGGGTCAGCACGGGCTGGGGCATTGGCCTACCGCTAAGCCTACGAGTTGATTAAGATTACCGCTGTGTATTAATCTGAAGCCACTACCTACGCGATCTCTGGGCCAGCGGGCGATCCCGAGGCGATTGCAGGACTGGGAAGCGGCGGAGACATCCCGCGGTTTTTCCGGGGTGAGTTTTGGGGGAGGGCAGGGACAGTGTAGGGATAATGGCGGTGGAACCGCCCTGGTGCTGCTGACCTGTGTGTGCCTTAATCGGGTGCGCGTGTCATATGCGTTATGATGCATCCTAGAATTTATTCTCAAGATCCACAATGAGTAAAGAGCGACCAATGATCCGCGCAGCACTGTTCGATATGGACGGTCTGCTCATCAACACCGAGGACATGTACACGATAGCGTCGAACCGCGTGCTGGCGGAGTTTGGCAAGCCGTCACTGCCTTGGGAAGTCAAACTTGATTTGCAGGGCCGGCCCGGCGCCGCAGCCGCCCAGCGTCTCATCGACTGGGCACAGCTCCCGCTGACACCTGAGCAGCTTTACGAGCGTACCAGCAAGGTGCAGACTGAGCTGTGGCCGACCACCAAGTTTCTGCCGGGAGCTCTTGAGCTCCTGCAGCACCTCAAGGCCAGCGACGTCCCAATAGCGTTGGCGACGTCCTCGATGCGCGACAAGTACGAGATGAAGACCGCGCACCTTCGCCATGGCTTCGACCTGTTTGGCGAGCTCACCGTCACTGGAGACGACCCACGCATCGCACCCGGTCGAGGCAAGCCGATGCCGGACATCTGGCTGCTCGCTCTCAGAGACCTCAACGACAAGCGCCGTAGTGCCGGCCTGGACGAGATTCTGCCGGAAGAGACGCTTGTGTTTGAGGACGGCATCCCCGGTGTCGAGGGCGGCAGGGCCGCGAACATGAACGTCGTTTGGGTACCCCACCCGGAGGCGCGCAAGATTTTGTCTAGCGAGCGCATGAGCAGTGTTATCGGGAGTGGGGAGATTCTCACAAGCCTTGAGCACTTCCAGCCTGAGAAATATGGGCTTCCTGCATGTCGATCTAAGATCTGACCTGGGTTCGACGGAGAAGAGGGTCCGTAAGAGAAGCTCGATGCGGTGCTCGTCTTGCACTTCGGGATATCCCCCCATCACCTCCAGAGTTTGGAGTGCGTCGATGCTCCCACTTGGCTTGCATCAGTTGTGCCATGCTGGCCGCGTACCAGTCATGCTTGTATCTGCTGAGCATAGGTCTTGGTGTTGGCCACTTCATTAATGTCGGTGTTTGGCCATATGCCTACCGTGCAGGTGGCCATGTACCTACGTTGCAGGTATATGCGTGTCTGTGCTTTTATCACTCGTGTTATTATAGACGTTATGATGCCATATGTTACTTAAATATAGTTGTTGCAGTACATAGATGGATTTACCCACCGTGCTAGAACAAGCCGGTCTGCTCTCTTAATTACAGGTCCCGCTGCTGGATTGCTCGTGCGCTGCTTCCTCTATTTGCCGCCCAGCCACTCACGCGTTTGCGGCCATCCCACCTACCGCCCGTCACGCATGTCCCAAACACCCTGTTGTATCTAGATTCTTTAGCTATATGTTTTATATGTCATAAAATTTGCCATGTTGAGCAGCTAAACATCGATCGACTCACGCGATTCGCCGGAGTAGGCAATGTCTGAAGATGACCAGAGCCGGAAGCAGCTCGTGGTCCTTCCGCCTGCCACTGAGGTATCCACACCGGTTGGAGTTTGATCATGGTGCGTGCCGGAATAGATACGAAACGGACTCACCGTTATGCAGTCTCCTGATGCTCTCAGCAAGTACGGGGCTCACGTCGAGCTGGCGCAGTTTCGAGCTGAGCTTGAGCTTGTCCTCCATAGGAACCGTGTTCGTGCACGCGATATAGCTGAGGCGGCTATTGTTGATCGTGGAGATCGCCTTGCCCGAGAGAATGCCATGTGTGACAATAGCAATGACCTCTTTCGCGCCTCCCTGCACAAGAAGAGTCTCAGCCGCCTTCGCAAGCGTACCGCAGGTGTCTGCCATGTCATCGACAATAATGCAGATCTTGTTGCTCACGTCGCCAACGAGGACCATTTTCGACACCTCGTTCGCTCGTGCACGCTCCTTGTGGATGAGCGCGAAGTTCAGATCAAACTGCTCGGCAAGGCTGGCAGCGCGCTTTGCGCCACCCGCGTCAGGAGAAACGATGATGCTGTTCTTGTAGTCAACCTTGGTGCGAATGTACTCAACGACACTCGGCTCTGCGTACAGGTTGTCGACGGGGACGTCGAAGAAGCCCTGGATCTGCGACGCGTGGAGGTCCATGGTAATCATATGGTCACAACCAGCGGTCTGCAGCATATTGGCCATGAGCTTTGCCGTAATGGGTGCGCGGCTCTTGTCCTTTCGGTCTTGCCGTGCGTAGGGGAAGTTCGGCAGCACAGCAGTAATCCGCCGCGCGGATGCCGTTTTGCATGCATTGATCATAATCAGCAGCTCCATTACGCGGTCATTGACTTCCCCGGATCCTATTTGGCACAAAATATACACGTCCTCGTCACGCACACTCTCACCAATGCTGATGCTCATTTCCCTGTTCGACTCCTCTGTGATGTTCACCTTGCAGAGCGAGAGACCCAGGTTTTTCGCCACAAGCTCTGCGAGCCCGCGGTGGACGTTTCCGGACAGCAGTTTGATGGAGTTCGTCGACATTGCGGAGCCAAGGCGTACACCCGCGAAGAGCTGGCGAAATCGATCTCTGAAAAATGCTTAGACAACTAGAACAATCGTGCTTAATCAGTGGCGGTGCGCGCGTGCGCTGCGAGCCGACGAACCGTGGAAGACTAGTAATTGCGGCACTCATGGCCACGTAGCCCCATCCATGCCTTGATTCCAGCTGCATCCTCTTCTGCTCGGCATTTCGCTGCATAAAGGGCCTGGTAGTGACCTCTTTTCAGCTTTGCACCGCATGCAGCGTGCATGATGCTGTCCGTTTTATTCAATCGTACATTACTTTTACATCGTCCTCCATACTTGGCTTGTTCGTCTTTGGTCCCTTCTAGTGCATTGCCTCTAAAATCTTAAGTCCCTTGTGGGCTTCGCCGGTTCGCCGTCGGAGTATCCTTATGTCCCCTACGTTCTCTCTTCCTGCAGGCGGCGCTTGTGCGCTGACTGTTACTAATCCAACCATTCATCTTATGCCTGCACGCTATGTGGCTTCTCCTTTATGGCACATGTGACTGGTGGAAATCGCCCTAGTGTCGTAATTGGGCCGTATACCGATAGACTAGACTCCGTTTTCGTTGTTTTGCATTCCCATATTTTTCTGTTTTGATACTATCGATCTTGTCGTCTTTTTATATGGGGGACTGCACTTAATAGAACCCCCTTTCTTTGCTCGACCGGATGCACAGATAATTTAGCTGCCACACCGCAGACCAACCCGAGGGACAGAAAATATGCTCAAGTATGGAAAAGGCGAACAAGGAATTAAATCGAGGAGACATATGTCTAGCATGAAATAGGCACTTTTGTTACTACCAAATGCAGCCCATGCTACATGGCGAGTCGGACATAGAGGGTATTGCACCGACGCAGGGCATCGACCAGCCAAGAATACCCGCAAGCCGGCCCCCAGAAACGATGGATAGGTAAGAGTGTCATTAGTAGCTAGATACATCACAATAAATTAAAAGCATAAATAAACAAAGACTAAGCCGCGGTTACGCACCGAGTTCGGGTGCCATAGTCTGACGAGCACCTCCAGAGATCATGCTCCTCGCATTAATACTCATCGCAGCGAGAAACACAGTGTCCATATACACCTCCCGTGTACTGGGCAGCGTATCGTATGCCATAGTATGCCATGCGGCGAGCAGTGCGCGCTTCGTTGGAGTCATGGAAGAGCCCTGCAACTCCTGCGCATTGCGGTCGCGGTACCCAAACAGCGGCACACGGCGTGCTGCACGCTCGGTATCAATAATTGCAGCGTCTTGAGAACCGAAGTCAGACCCATTGTAGTCGATGAAATCGTCGAGCTTCAACTCCGGGGCAGCCGGCTCCGGAACCAGGGCATTTTCCGCGTCGCAGGAAGACACTGTGTCTACTTCTGGCAGCGGTGATTGAGCTGCAGCGGGCTGAAGCCGCCCTGACTCGGGGTCGCCCGCAAGTAGAAGCGGAGACAATGGCTTCGCGTCCACCTTGAACTCACTTGCCTCGAGCTCCGGAGTGAGCGGTTCATTGGGCTCCGATGCCACATCTGGGGACGTGGAAATAGTCTCAAAGTCTCGGAGGTATGCGTCAAGTTCCTCGTCAGTCATCGACGGAAGATCAGGCAACTCACGGGACGGAGGCGAAAAGGCACCCTTCGCACCTGTGACAGGGCTAGATGGACTGATTGGGGTGATCATTCCGGCCGAAGGCGGCGGAGTAGCAGGTGTAGCGCTCTCATCCATATCTGAGGGGATTGGGCTGGCTGGGGCGCTAGCTATCGGGCTCGGTAACGGAGCCTTGCTCACAGTTAGATCAAGCTCATCGCGCAACGTCGCACTCTGGTCAACAACATCCGACTTCTGTTGGCCAATATCAACTACAGACGTCGCTGGTAGCTGGGATTTCACGGCGCGCGGCTTTACTGGAGCCTTTGATTTTGAAACCCGCATTGGCCGGGATGCAGCGGAGGTGGCAGTGGAAAGATGGCGAGGGTCGTCCGCCTTGCGAAGGGCGTCACGACGAGCGCTACGTTCTTGCCTCATTGACTTTGCCGACATATTGGACAATCGATCTACGCAGTTGCTCAATTGATCAAGTACACCAGAAGACGATTTCGTGGCAATGCCGGCCTTTTGGCACCTACATATCAGATCTGTACATAATTTTTTTGAACTTTTTTCACGCAGTGGCTAGGGTTATGCAATATCACGGGGGTTGAACCGGCACCAAGAATTAGTGGCACCTGTTCGCCGTGCAGAGAGCTGCGTTCTAATTTCCAGCTGGTAATTGCGATGCCTACGGCACGGAGCCGCAGTGGGCGTTACAGGGAACCAAACGGCTGAGCCCTAAATGGACGCGGACAAATCGATGGACAGCCAAGGCAGAGCTAGCACGTGGAGCGCTGAGCTGTGACAGGTCTCGATACTGCATAAGCACAGTTAACTTTATTCCTAACCCAAATGTCGATGCGGCTATTGGTGAACAGAATGCATCTGTGTATTTACTCTCCGAGCCTGGGAAGGGCTGAAACGGCGCCCTGGCGGGATCAGCGCCTCGGCCTTCACTTCTCTAAAAATTGATACCCGAAGAGAACACATAGCCCGAGCAAATAACACGGGGTATTATCGGAAGAGCACCAGCGGCAAAAATGCCCATCCGATTCAAGCTCATTAACCTGACCAATCTCGATCAGCTATACCCGTCACCCCCACGCCTAGTCTTATTTTCAAAGCTGACCCAATCAGCGGCACGTGCGGTCTGATCTAATAGTTCAAACATGGAGAGAGCGCAGGTGCCAAGAGCGCAGAGCAAAAAAAGTACAGGGGTAGCAACGGCTCTATGCACTCCCCCATGACCCGCAAACGCAGTGCATAGTAACTTGAATATGCATTTTTATATTTTCTCCAAACCATGCAGCCCCTGGCACTGATTGATCGTAATACCGCTTTTTTTTTTTTTTTTCTTTCAAGCGGCTCAGTTACCTAGATTACTCGAGTTTGGCGTTGCAAACATTACGTGGATTGATGCCAGACACCGCTCTTGATCTTGCGTTTACATATGGCCTTAAGTCGCCTCAGACCTGCGCGCGGTTTTCTTCAGAAGCAGTACATGCCGCAATACAGATGCAGATTGTATGTAATGGGCACGGCTCTAATGCAGCATGTGTAATGTGGGCGTAGGCATGGCTCTTCTATTTTCCGGTTTCGTTATAGGCAAGTCCGTGATAGTTTAATGGTTAGAATTTCCGCCTGTCATGCTTAGCTAACAGGTCGCGGGAGATCGGAGTTCGATTCTCCGTCACGGAGTTTTTTTTTGTGGGCCATCACCACCGGTGACAACCGCACGTTCTAACAATTTGAACAGGCGGACAAGAAGAAACCGACATTCGCCTTTTTGATGTGTTTGATGTGAAACCTGAGCACACACTTCTTCTTGGGAGTATATGGCGACAGCTAAACTCCTTTACTCCAATATCCTAGCGCACGCAGATCATCGATAGATTTAGCTAACTAGATTAGTTTCACATCCAGATTACTATTTTAAATAAAAGCTTGCGGAAACTTAGGCCTGAATTGAGAAGATCCCTCAGATTCATTAAATCAGTTTTTTTTTGGAGTAACTCATGCAGTTTATCATGCAGTGTGAATATTTTAGTCGTCACAGGGAACCCCAAGTCAATGTCAGGCCAGCGCAAAAGTTGCGTGTTTCAGTTGATGCGGTCGCCAAGTCCGCGTTTGGGAAGCGAGCGTGCATAGTCATGTCAGGCAACGCTCTGCGCTAAAGCGAGCTGCCCACTAACAAGATCGAAAAAAAAATAATGTGTCGGTTACTGACCATTCATAACAATGCCCACCCACTGCCGGTTGTACAGCCGGCAGCTGCACTTGCGAGGCGGGACACTCAGTCCGCCCGGTCGATATAAATCATCATCCACGTCTGTTGAGAGTTAGCATTTCAGCTCATTTGGGATTGAAACGATCGAGAATTGTTTCCGTCATGATAAACCTCGGTAGGAACAATTGGTTTTGGTATAATCACCGCCAAAGTACATACTTTTTCTTTCTCGCAGTAGGAGTTCTCGCATGAGCGGTAGAGCGACTTCCCTGGCAAAACTATGCAAGCTAGTTCACCCGGCACTTCTCAAGCGAATAGACGCATTACGACGCGCCCGTCGTCCTCATCCAGAGGTTGATAAGAAGAAGAAGGGAGAAAAAAGACCTCCAAGCTTTTTCACCCCAGCGCGCGGCTCTGCCCGCATCCTCGAGCTAGCCGTATAGTGTGGCATTGGGAAGTTGCAGCGACATACGCTATACGCTTAATCTCGGCGGCGCGTGTGGGCTCAAACGTGCGACCTGCGGTGACCCGACGACCTCCTCGCCCAGCTGTAAGGTAGTCGCTATCTTGATAAACGTATCGGCCGGCGCGCGGACGGTCAATTCGCGCGGAGGAGGTGGTATTACCGGAACCCGCAAGGACAGGGATGACTGGATTCTTTGTGGCTTATTTCCTTGGTGCTTTCACCTTTTGGCCGCTCGTTGCGCTGGCGGCGTACTATACGTGGCGGAGTCGCGAGGCACGGCCAGCTGGGGGCAACGCTCCTGTACAAGAAGGGGAGGAGAGCGACTCAGGAAAGCTCTTCTCGTTCAATACGAAAACGTGGTCCGACTATCGACACGACGTCGACGGCAGCGCAGACCTCGAGAGTGATATCGACGCGAGCGGCTGGGTCCGCCTTGCGCCAACCTACGTCCCCGTAGCTGCCGACCCGCAAGATGACACCGACCCCAATACGGCGGTAGCGGCCAACTCAAGCGGTGCGCGAGCGTCACTGCAGAAAATAGTTGACGGTGCAGAGCCCGCAACCAAGGTGAAACGAGTCTCAAAATATCCAAAGTACTGGGCAGTCGTCCGCGGCGGCCAGCTGCAGTTGTTTTCCGATTCATCCGAGAGGAAGCTACTGGATTACCTGCATGTTTCACGATTTGTAGTGACGCTGTGGCCCCAGGGCCTACAAGAGTTTGAGCTGTTCTACAAGCGCTATCCGATCGTCTTGCTGAGCCGGACTGAGCCACAGGGGGTTGTTGCGTTAGATCTTAATCCTGGAGTCCCCCCCCGCGATGCTTTCTACCTTTACGTGGAGAACCCCACGAATAAAGAGGACTTGTATTTCGCACTGGTAAAAGAGAGCCGGGCAGCGGGGACCGAACGCGATGTCAGTCTTGGCCCGCGCGACCCAGTGCAGATGGCGCGGCCAATCCGGGTGCGGAAAAGCGAGGCCCAACAACTGCAGTCGCGCGTATGGAGCGATGGCATTGCCCCAGACACTCAATGGCTAAATGCCTTTCTGGGGCGGCTGTTTCTTGCCATGAAGGACTCACCACTTGCTGACGACTACTTTCGGCGCAAATTTGCGTACAAGCTGCGACCCATCAGTGCGAGCAGCAGCATAATAGGCGATATCGAGGTCCGTGACATCCACACAGGCTCGTCGGCCCCGTTTGTGAAGCAAGTAAAGCTCAAGGAGCTGACCCCGGACGGGAACATGGTAATTGCAGCCGATATCAGCTACACAGGGGGATTCCGTGTTCATCTCGCTACTTCTGTAAAGCTTGCAGCTGTGACCTCGTTGACGTCGCGTGAAATTCCCGTGGAACTTGCCGCATCTTTGCGTCACCTCGACGGCACACTCGTGTTCCGTATCAAGCCTGCTCCGTCTGAGCGGATCTGGTACGCGTTTGAGACCATGCCCCAAGTGGAGCTCGATATAGAGCCTGTGGTGTACGAAACGCAGATCTCCCAGTCAATCGTCACCAACTTCATCAAAAGCCGCATCCTTGAAACGCTAAGAGAGACGCTGGTCGTTCCATTCATGGATGATTTCGCGTTTTATTCGACAACCTCGGACTTCTATCGTGGGGGGATCTGGGCTGGTGACGATGCCCGCGCTGACTCTCCTGGAAAGTTTCCGAGACCAGACTTACCACCGCGGGGAAATAGTCAGGCGAGTCTCTTCCGTGGACAGGTCCCGAAGGCACCCCCCCCAAGCTCGGCGGTAAGTTCCACTCTGGATGTGCCACTTGAGGAGGATGCGGCTGCGACCACTGCAAAGTCAGAGTCGCACTCGACAGTGCGCAAGTTCTCGAACTGGATGCGACGGCAGCGGAGTAGTCGCAGCCTGAACAATGCACCGCCTCAATTAAGCAGTACAAGCGTGCATGAAGACGAAGATGACTCCCGTAGCTTACGGAGCGTGAACAGTGACGCCGCGAGCCTCGATGCTAGCCCGCGGTCTACTCGGCGAACGTCGTGGTCAGGAGCGAAAACATCCTCGACGACGACTCACGTCACGACAATGAATGCTGCTCCCGAGCCGAAGCAGGGGACGCCGTCTGGAGCCAAGCCGACACCAGCAGGCCGCGGAGCAGATGCATCGCTAGGAAGCCCGAAACGTAAGCCTGTGCCGGACGAGGCCCTTGCTGAGCAGCCCGTGCCGCTTGGAGCCCCGCTGGACGTATATCCGAGCACTTTAGACCCCCGCGTCGTCCGGCCTGCTACAGCTATGTCGGCAACAGTGGCCTCGGCCGCGGCCTCAGTGCGTAGCGCTAGCCCCCCTTCGATGTTCAGCCGTTTAGGCACCAGCCCACCGCCTATAGGTGAGATTGGAAAGAGCACTGCGACCTCAGCCGATGCGCAACCTCGAATCAGGCGTAAACCGGTTCCGAGTGAGCTCGATATTCCTGAATTTGAGCCCGTGTCGAAGCCGGTGACCCCTTCTCTCGCAGAATCGACAGAGAACGCTACAGGACTCACATTGAACGACGACGCTTCCGTGTTGAGCCAGGAGATCGAGGAACCGTTGCGTCGCACGCTATCCATCTCTGCTGGCCGGGGTTTCGACGGAGCGAGTGTACGCTCAGGTCGCAGTTCCCACAGTGCGAAAAGCATTGGGTCTGGACCATCTCTCCCACCCAGACATCGTCGGACGGTACCACTAGCCAATGTCGAGCCCGAGAGGAACAATTGACGTGAATGCGAACTAAACTGCTAATTAATTATGCATACTCTATGCGCTCTATTATATAGACCACGAATCACGAGTTACGATCATTCGACTCTCCCGCGTTGTTTATTGCGAAACATCGAAAGGCTTGGTCGGCGCAAAGGCGCATTCTAGCTCTGCAAACGGCCTCTAAACCAGGTGTAGTCCCTAAAACCAGGTGTGGTCTCTAACACCAGATGTGGTCGTATGTAAATCCAGTGTGCGTGTGCTTAGCTCGTGCGCACAAGCCTCGGGCGGGTTATGTAGGGGTGGGTCAGGTATTTTTAGGTCACCGAGGAATGCGCAGGGGAGGGAACAAAAAGTGTGGGGAAACTACGAAGGGTGAGCATGATTCGGGATATAGAGAAGAGGAACCTCCCATTCACCGCATTCAAGCTCGATAGCAGCCATCCCCTCTCTTTTCCACCGCTGTCTTGAGCTCCCACAGACTTTCTCAAACTCGGCTACTTAATGCGTTAACAAAATTATGCTAATAAATATGAAACTGCGCTAAAGATTAGGCGGTTCCCCGAACATGTGCAGAACCTCATCATCAACACCGCTGTATCGGTTACAAAGGCTGCGGCAACTATGCTCTCAGGTCAGCATGCCGCCCGGGATATGCCATGGGTAAATACGAAAGGAAACGGTCAATTAATGGAAACTAAACCTAGCTTAACCGAGCGCCGTGGAGCGCAGCACCAGTAAAAACCGCACGTAGGCTCAGCCAGACCGCCCAAAAGCAGTCTTGGCGGGGCATTGGGGCTTCCTAGACCCCAAGATATCGCCACTCACGGAGGAGGATGTGCCGGTTGCGCCGGATGCTACGATTGCACCACGAGCCATCACGGCGGGACGCAGTCATTTTCAGCAAGCAGATATAAGTCTCGACAATACTTAAACGATGCGTTCGGCTTAGTAGCCGTGCATCTTGATCTCCGCCTTCGGAATCTGCAGCGCCGAGGTGAGGAAGCCCTGGACCTTCTCGCGCTGGTCGCCCTGGAACTGAAGAACGTCACCAAGCTCTGCGTCGGAGTTGATGTGGCCGTTGCAACCAAAATCTTTCTTGAGCGTCTTCAACACTCGCTTGAGATCATACTCCGGAGGGATGCCCTGCACGGTGGTGATGCTCTTGCGACCGTTGCGCTGCTGGCAGCGGATGTGGATGAGGTTCGAACTTGAGCTCTGAGCGTCACCAGTTTCCGCAAAAGGATCGAAAGATTTGAGGTTGTCAAGGGAGGCCATAAAATTTGCAGCTCTTTTCCAGTCTTTAAGAAGTAGAAAGGGGATAAGGGGGGATAGGGAAAGAGAGTCTCTTTAGAGGGCGACAACACCTAATTTTGCTTCTGGGAGTTTACGCAGTGGCGGCCTCGGCTGACACACCCATCCGGCATGGCCCATGCCCTGCCACTTATCGTGACGCCGCCACCATGACGCCGCCACCATGGAGCCGCCGGGAGGCATGTGGGGGGTGCGGCTAAAGTGGCGCACGGGGTGAGCATTGCGCGCAGCTGCGGTTGCTGCTGCAAGTAGTACGAGAGCGCCCATGTAGGCATGGCGGACCTCGACAATTTGCATTATGCTCCCATGCCCGTCAGTTAATTACGCAACCTGGCTTCTAAGCTTGTTTGTTATCTTCGTCTATTTGTACATAATACGACCTGAACACCAGTGAGGACTGTGGCCCCGCCCAAAATGGGCGGCCTGCCATTTCTCTTGCGTGTTGACGCGTGAGATATCGTTGCAATTGACGCATGCCCACTACGTCAAGGGTGCTCTCATGGCTTTGCGCCGAATAGTCCACTCTTATATTAGTGCTGCTGTCCGAGTGACGACCCCTGCTGAGTTCTACATATACAGTGGGACTCGGCAACTGTTACCTATGCATTGATAAAGGCTAAAAGCTCAGTAGAAAGTATGTAGAGAAATAGTCCCACCTAACAGAGGAGAGCATTCACCAACACTTGCGCAAGTCTCATGTATAAGCGAATCCATCAGGAAAGCCGGATAGCCAGTCCATGCAGCTGGCGGGAAGCCTTCGTAAGCGGAGCGGCTTTGTAAAGTTATTCGGTCATTGGGCCGAATATATTATTCTCTTATGGAGCGTTTTTCTGCTCGCAGTATTCGGGCCCCTGCTGGCTCCCCGAACCTCAGCGGCAACGGCGCTCGAAACCGCGATACTGTTGCAGCTAGACGGGCCGATCATGACTGGGCATTTGAGGGCATCCTGGCTTAAGATACGCCACGCGCGTAGGCAAGACTATGTGAGCATATATAAATGAAGTGCTTCCTAATACGGAGTTCATGAAGCGAAGATAAGCCAGCTGAGCAGCATGTAGTATGTTACAGCCTGTGGGCGGCGAAGCGTAACGGCTGCTTCGCCGTTACGCCAGTTAGACCCATGGGGTCGGGGTTCGTACGTAACCTGCGCCCCGGAACAACTAGCCAGCCTGTTGGTGTGTAACATAGACTAGGAATTATGTCGTTTCTGCGCGGCGAGCAGGACATTGACACCAGTGTTCGCAAAGCAATTTCGCCTGAGGAGACCGCGCCGAAGCGCAAGCATGTTCGTGCCATCGTCGTGTACACGTGGGACCATCGCAACGGCAAGCAGTTCTGGCATGCCGTGCGCATGCTCCCGCTCCACAACGACTCGGTCATGACTTTCAAGGCGCTGATTGTCATTCATAAAGTGCTACACGAGGGGCACCGATCCGTTCTCAAGGAGGCGCAGCATCACGTTGAATGGCTGCGCTCGCTGGCGAAGCCGGTCGGTCCGTCAGGCGGCTACCGCAGGCTGATCGACGAATACGTCCGCCTTCTGTTGCACAAGCTCGAGTTCCACCGCCAGCATCCGGATTTCAATGGTACGTTCGAGTACGAGGAGTACATCTCGCTCCGAAATGTGGACGACCCGAATGAGGGCTACGAGGCTGTCATAGACTTGATGAACCTCCAGGACTCGATCGATGATTACCGCCGTCTTCTTTTCGCTAGCTTAGGTGCTTCAACTCGCCGAGTCTCCGGCTCTGGTGCGGGAGCAATGGAGTGCAAGGTGTCCTCACTCACGGCAATGGTTACAGAGTCTTATGGCATCTACCGCTTTTCAACAAGCATGCTGCGCGGCCTGCACCAGCAGAGTGACATGGAGGTATTAGAACCGCTAAGATCACGTTATTACTCGCAGCACCGTCGCCTCCGTAACTTCTACTTCGAGGCGGCCGGCATCAAGTATCTGTCCACGCTTATTTCGATCCCCGAGCTGCCTCAAGAACCGCCAGACCTGACACAGAGCAACGAGAGTGCTCCGCAATTGCCTCGTCGTCCGCGGGAACTTGCATCCCAGACCACGGGTGCGACGATGCTTTCCTCGGCTCCAACTGGCACACCTGACCCCATCGTACCCGAGGCCACCGGGAACTGGTGGCAGGGTGAACAGTCTCAAATCGCCGCTCAGCAAGCCGCAGATGCTCAGCGTTTGGCGGAGGAGCAGCAGATGCGCCAGCTGGAGGAATACCAACGCCAGCTCGAGGCTGAGCGTCAGCATCAAGCTCAGCTTGCGCTACAGGCACAGCAGCAATTTGAAGCAGATCAGGCTGCGCTGCTCGCTCAGCAGCAGCAGCAGCGACAGCAGGAGCTCGCTGTTCAGCATCAGATGCAAGCCCAGGGCGAAGCAGCGGCTCGCGAGCAAGAACTCGCTCTTCTGCGCAGTCAACAAGAAGAGGCTCAGGCCATGCTGCAACAGTATGACAGTCGTGTCCAGTCTCTCGAGTCCGATCTCGCCCAGATCACCTCGTTAACACAACAACAGATCGACGCGAAGTCGGAACAACTTCAGAATCTTAATGATCAGGCTGGACAGTGGCGTCAGAAATACGAGGCCCTAGCAAAGCTCTACTCTCAATTGCGCCACGAGCATCTGGAACTCATGTCCAAATATCGCAAAACTCAAGCAAAGGCGTCTTCCGCGCAAGAGGCGATCGAGAAGCGCGAGAAGGCTGAGCGTGATCTTAAGTCGAAGAATCTCGAGTTGGCTGACCTCATTCGCGAGAGGGATCGTGCCAGATATGAGCTTGATAAGTCCCGTGGCCAACATCTTGATGAGATTGAACGGTTGGAGAGGTCAATTGCTTTATTAAATGACAAGGTTAGCGAAAACGATCGAAGCCGCGCTCAAGACGTTTCCTCACTTGTTACGAGTCATGCGCGCCAGCTCCAGCTTCTCGAAAGTCAGCTCGCAGAAAAAGAGACGGCGCTTGAGCAATTAGGTGACTCCGCTGGGGTACTGCGCGCGAAGGATGACGAAATTGATATCCTCAAAGAGCAACTTGGGCAAACCGAGGAAATGCTTGGTTCGCTTTCACTCAATGGTAACGGGGCAGGTAAAGCAGGCAACGTCAACTCCATCATTGATGCCGTTTTGCTCGCGGCATACGATCAAGTCCAGCAATCATTGAGTACGTTCGACTCGCCTCTTGAGGGTGGAAATGCTAATGCCACGCCACCGCTTGTACTATCACTCAGCGACAGCGCTGTGGTGGATGTTGAGACGTTTGCGGATGCGTTCACGCAGTATGTTGCCGAGGGCGTTGAGGAGGCCGATCCTGTGAGCATTATCACGAGCGCTTCAAAGCTTGCGGGGTCTATGGTTGCCGTGCTATACAACGTCAAAGGTCTCTCTGGTCTCCCAGCAGAAGATCCTAACAGTGAAGTTATATTTGAGTCGGCGCGTGACACGGCAACAAACCTGTGTACATTTTATTCAAGCTTGAACTCTGAGCTTCTCAATGAATTGGGTGACGAAGACGACAAGCTCGAGCTTATCATCACGAATCACGTCGAAGTGCTTAAACATTTACAGGAACTCAGTAACGTCTTAGAGGGAATGCTGCCCAAGACAGCTCTCCTCAACGGCGGCAGCCTCGATCAGCAGGTTGATGGTGCGATGGCCCACTTGGCTGGCACAGTGGCGGAGGCAAACCAGCGCCTATCGCAACTCCTCAACAACAAATACACAGTATTCGATCGTCAGGTTAACGAGGCTATTATTGCTTCTGCAGTGGCAATCACGTCTGCTATAAGTGAGCTCATTAAATGGGCAATCGAATGCCAAAAGGAGATTGTTGCAAACGGGAAAGAGGGAGAAAGCCCGGAGAACTATTATAAAAAGAATCACCGCTGGACTGAGGGACTCATTTCTGCTGCGAGAGCTGTTGGTGGTGCGACCAATATCCTCATCGAGACTGCCGATGGGACCTTGAGCGGCAGGGGGACACCGGAACAGCTTATCGTTTCCTCGCGAGAGGTGGCTTCTTCTATTGCGCAACTTGTTGCCGCATCACGCGTCAAGGCTGGTTATCTGTCGAAGACTCAAGGGAACCTAGAGACGGCAAGCAAGGACGTCACTTCGGCCTGCCGCTCCCTTGTTACCAAGGTCGAGGATATACTGGCGAAGCACCGCCCGGACCCCAAGCTTATTGACTATTCGCAACTCACTCCGATGGAGTTCAAGTCGACGTCGATGGAGCAACAGGTTGAGGTACTCAAGCTTGAACAGGAGCTCAACGCTGCACGGAACAGGCTTTTTGAAATCCGCAAACTTGAGTACGTCCGGCAGGAAGAAGAGGAAGCGTAGCAAGATGCGCATGCTCGTTTTGAAATTTCGAGACAGTTAGGCCTATGATTTGAAAATGATCCTTTGTTAGAGAGGAGGAAATAAATTCAAAATGAAAATATATTGGTTAAAAAAGGCTAGAAGTAAAGTCATCGAAGACGGAAGTAGTTGATCTAAAGCCGGGGGCATGATGTAGGTGTGCTGGCATGGCCAGGCGTACTATGCCTGAGTACTAGAGTCTTCTTTCTCGCTGTCGTCAGAGCGCTTCCACGCGTGATATGGACTGAGAGTCGGGTCAAACCCATAATAACCATGGTGTGCTCCTGGTGGGACGTAATAAGCTTCCGGACTCGCGTCTGCTGAGCGCTTCCAAGCGTGATAGGGACTCAGAGTTGGATCAAATCCATAGTAGCCATGTCGCGCACCTGGTGGAACGTAATAGGCCTCTGGACTAGCATCGGCGGACCGCTTCCAAGCATGATAAGGGCTAAGAGTTGGATCAAATCCGTAATAACCATGGTGTGCCCCGGGCGGAACGTAATAAGCGTCTGGATTAGCATCGGCAGAACGCTTCCAAGCATGATACGGGCTGAGCGTTGGGTCAAAGCCATAGTAGCCATGGTGTGCTCCAGGCGGGGTATAGTAGGCATCAGGATTGGCATCAGCCGAGCGTTTCCACGAGTAAGGACCGGAGGGAGGGGTATATCTGTACCACTCTGGGAGCCCATAAACAGGGGGATGGTCAAAACCTACGTCGCTGTCGAAATCAGGAGGGGTGCTCCCTGAACCCGAAGGAGCAGTACCACTGTAGGCATCATCATAAACACCGAACTCAGTGTCAGTACTTGTAGAATTTGAGCCTACAGGGAAACTCAATACTCCGGTGAACAGGGTAGAGACAGAAAGGATATGGCTTATCGTTGCAATCTTCATTAAGAAAGAGAGAAAAGTAGATGTCAATGTTTCAGTTAGTCTGTGGACATGAGAGGACTTATATATTCGAGCTAAGGTCCATCATGGGTCCACTTTCGTATTCCTGAAAGTATAATGCATATGCATATGCATGGGGGGAGTACAGGGGCAGATATATTGAACAGTGAAGACACCGCGCTAGGCATTGATATGTGGGTAAATCTCAGTGTTCCTATATGTTCAGAAAGCGCAAAAGGAACTGGGGAAGTAATGCGCTGTTGTCATGATGGAAATGAGCCTTGAAAAGCAGTTTGAGGAAGGCAGCATGAAAGATGCTAGGATCTGAGATTCTGTGGATGACTTTACTCCCCTTGCCGCGGGCCGCTTAGTTTGCATGATCGGCAAATTACCTGCTCACAGAATTTCCTAATTAGTTCGAGGAGGCTCAAAACTGTCAAAAGAAAGGGATTCATGACGCAGAAAGCTGAATCAAGTTCATGAATACCCTCCTTAATTTCCAGTGAGAGGGGCTATTAGCTCAAAATTGGCAAATTCATCATGTATTACCATTTTTTCGCTTTCCCACACGTTATCGCCGGTCTATGGCGGGTTTTTGCTATCTTGGGAGGATCATATTACGTACGTCTAGAAGTGGCTGCCCAGCAACTATGGTCAGGATGAAGTTACCCCGGGCCATCTATCAAATTTGGCTTGCCACTCTTTATGTAACTTCATATACGCTCCATGGTTCCTGAAACGCTCCGGCAGGAGAAAGAAAGATGTTTTGGAGCCCTGGCGTGTTCCCCTTACTCTTATATACCCCTCGCTTGGCAGAGCTGTAGCAGGTCATTAGAAGCGCTACCACTATTCACTTCCCACGAGCGTCTTGAGGTTTTTTTTTGATTCGAAATACAACTACTATTTCAACCACAACCTTAAGGAGGTGAGACTTGACTCTGTTGATGAATATAAGGGGCTAACAGACTACGACAGATGGGCGTTACTTTTTGAGCTGGCATTGCACCATTAATCGATATTGCTACAGATATACAGTAAATAGACGTTGAACCTGAGATAACGTGATTCACTTCGTTGTGGACTTGTGATGTTGGGCCGCATGTGGTTGTGGGTTGAGTGGTTCAAAGGTGTAAAGCGGAACCGTAAGAATTTACGCTTCAGAGACCTCAAAAAGCTTTGAATTAATTCAAATTGAGGAGAAATTTAGAAAAATCTCGGAATTATTGTTTGGCGTACGAGCATAACGAAAACTCGTACAACTTTGCGTCTTCACCAAGTAAGCTCCCACATTTATCTCGTCCGGGCTATCAAACTCTGTCGAAACATGAGTATGGAATTCCATTCGGTAACACTTAAGACAATTGGTAGCGAGCAGCGCTGGCGACTGCGAAAGCCCCGACTTTCTAGAAGACGTTATTCTCGGAAGAAACCTTCATCAGAGGCTCCGAGTCATGAGGTGGTTTACAAGATACCTGAACTCTCAGATCGAATGAAAACAGTAATTGAGGATGTTAAAAAGCAGTTCTTTGAAATGAGACTCTGCAACATTTCGATGCTGGATGAAATCAAGCTGGTGTCAGTGACGCCAAGGTCAGATCTGCGGAAAGACAAGCCCACAAGTCACTCAATCACAGGGTACGACGCATTCAGACAATACTATTGGGATGAAATATGGGGGATTTCATCTAGCCGTTCTTCTCAATTGATCTCTGCGGCTTGGAGAATGAACTCGTACAAAGCCGTGTGGTGTGCTTATGCTGAGCAGTACAATAGATACGTCCGAGAAACGTCTTTTCGAGAGTGGTTAAGCAAGTGCGAGCAAAGCAAGAATCCGGATGATTTGATTGTATTTATCGAGGAGCCAGGCTTGTTTTACTAAGTATTCGCGCTTGTCGCTGGCTTGAATCTATATAGTCGCGAGTTAGGGAATTTTCATAAGAAATATAAATCTGTAGATCTAAGAACTCATATATTGGCCGTAAAGTGATAGTTTCATGCACTGGTTTCATATATCTAGGGCAAAACAGATTTGAGTACCAGATCCGGAAGATGCATGTGTTCGCAGCGTAAAAGAGCAAAATACAGGCACTTAGTGATGAAAAATAAATGTTTTTATATTATTCTGTAGATCTAATTTTATAGTTTATAATTCTTTTATGGTCTACTGTGCCCAAAATAGGGTATGTGTGACGATATCCCTATAGAGACATACGTAATGACGAATTGGGCAGCGTCTGTAAGGAGTATCGGTTTTATATCTAGTAAGCAGGTGGGCCTGATTACTGAGATTTTAATAACATTAATTAGTAGGAGCCTCGTGGAACCTTGCGGCGGACGGCTGATGGGCTCTCTCGCACCTATGGAGCCAATTCGGACCGGGACATTGAAAGCTCGGGCTCACACGGCCTCTATGCTCAAGAGAAAACAACGAGAAAGCAATTTATTCTTCTCAAGGCATTACTTTTGCCTCAAGACCGATGAGGGGCAATCTTTGATACAGATGGTGAGCTCTATGGGCAGTAAGAGTGCTTTCTGTGAGCTGGCAACTGAGGATTGTCTAAGTTATCAGCAATTGAACTATACTCAGAGAGTGTCCCAACATATCTTCGAGTCTTCTGGATACTATGCCCTCTTTGTTGCTGGCCGATTTTTGAAGCTTCGCCGATTCTCCGATAGGGGTCATAAGCGATCATGCAAGGGTAGACCCAAGAAGGAACGGCCTACCTTCGCAAACTGTCCTGAGAAACAATCAGAAAGTCTAAGATTTGTGACCCCAGAAGTTGCCAATAAGTTCCTCCTTTATCGACAAATGGTTGGCCCGTTTCTTGCAATTTATCCTATGAGTACGGTTTCTGAACTCCTCTCAAGCTTGTGGAACGATTACAAGAGACTGAGAGGTGGAGACTATTTCACGCTTTTAAGAATTTACAGGGGATTTAATCCATCTACTTCTACTTCGACCAAAGCAATCCTCCACGACGATTATGAAAACCGGATGGACACTTACTTCGAGCTGGACATTGATGTAATCCTCGGAGTTTTTCTGGATCGCGAGGAAAAGGTTGATAGTGCTCTTGAGATGAGACAAGCTAAGCGAGAGGCTGAAGCTCACCAGCGGAGAGAAGTGAAGAGAATCATCAGGACCAGGGGCGAAAGCGCGTCATGCGATGGGCTCAAGCCTGACTTGACGTTGTCCATTCACAGGAATTAACCAAATTTATCATTAAATAATACCCTATATTCATTCAATCATTATTCATGGATTCCGAAACTTCATCTACGATTTTATGCCTCTCTTCGACGGGAAAGACACCTTTAGATGACGCGAGAGACACGAGTTCCGCACGCAGGACTCTGCGAATGATTGTTATGGTGGCTTCGCTATACCATCCGTCATTAGGATCGACATCTCCACGGAGATTGGTTGTGGTTATGTATGGTTCCAAGAATCCGTCTTGGACGTCGCATAGCTGCAACATTGGTACACCAGGGTAGTTTGTGGCATCGAAGACGAGCCTTTTCTCAGCATCTGACGGTACTTTCTCTGAAATGCTTTGTGTATGAAGCATTTCACTTGACGTGTCATCTGGCGTTTGTGATGCCTGTTGGTCCTCGAGAGATATCCGAAAATGCTCCACCTGATACTGAGACATGGACGGTGTTTTTGACGGGTCCACCCCGTATCTAATATACGCACCTCTCCAAGGACCACTGCGGTAGTAGTAAGAAACATATGGCAATGCAAATTTGAGCTGGCGAGAGAGTTCGCTCCCTACCAAGGACTGCAGGGATCTTCTCGTGTAACTAGGCCGCTCGGCAAAGAGTCGCTTCAGCTCTACAATGCACTTTTGAATAGGTAGCCTGGGCTTTGGTTCCAACCCATCAGGCGGCGTAGAAGGTACTGGCTCGCCCCAAGTAAGGAGATTGGATATGACCTTCGCACTAGCGGCAGTGTGAACGAGCCGGCGCTCACCAGAATCATCGTCTACGATTTTCACATAAGGGCTTTGCTTGTAAGCATAATAGAAAGGCTGCGTGCTCATAGAAAATCGAGGGGGAGGAAGTATGTCGTCACGATGGGGGGACGCGTCTTTCGAGTCGTCCAACGATATTGTTTGGATTTCCTCGAAGTTTCCCGCGAATAGAGAGTCCCTCGTTTTTCTTACGAAAGGAATGTCTCCAGTATAGTACTGGAAATCAGCTATTTCTCTAAAGCGGTGGATGAGCCCGACCAATAATTTCGGCTGGATGTTGAAATCGACGCCGCTTGCCTTCGCCAGAACCAGGGCTTCTTTCGCAGTTCTTCCATCAAGAATATGCTTCGGGAGCTCCACCTCTAGCACGACATTTCGCGCTCGCACTACAGATGAATTGATAGGATGGTGAAATTCGTCTTCTCGAAGCCGCAATTCGAGGGTCTCCGGCTCCTTAACGAAAGAAGCCTCACTTGTTACTCTGGCGAGCTTGTCCCCACCTCCAAGCATTTCAATTGCTTTATGGACATTTCTGACATTCAAAGGCAATTCAATACAAGCAGCATTGGTGAGTTCAGCGCTCATTTCTCGTTGCAGCCAGACCGTCTGCTACGACGAATACCGACAAATTCGATTATGTAATAGCATACCAGACCCCACTAACTGGTGTCTGTAGGAAAGTACAGACGATTAGACAATACTGAGCTAGGTGTAGGTATGTCTTAAACAGTTTGTGTTAATGAGCAGTTAAAAATACATATAGTTCCAAATTTTAAGGCCGCACGGGCTGAATTCAAAGACCAATTTTTGAAGTATGCGGGTGATTTTCTGACGTGTGCCCGTACCCACCATCGCGTCGGCATGATTGAGAACCCGCCGTAGGTTGAAACCACTCACCTGGAGACGCCTATATGATAGAAGAGGTTCATTTACACAACTGGAGAAGTTTCAATGGCTATCATAAACTTAATATTGACAGTACCGATGCATTTCTGGCAATAATTGGGCCCAATGGAGCCGGGAAATCAAATCTGGTCGACTCCTTCACCTTTTTAGCTGGTGACTTAGGCGCCGCTGAACAAAAAACTCAGCCGAAGCAGCACACAGCAACAGGTATTGTTAATAAAGGTATAAAACTCAGTCGGGAGCTATCAGGGGCGTGTCAAATAAATGGACACCCGATTGCGCAGTCTGAATTTATCCGAATCATTCAGGATAACATAGGTTTGGCAACCGCGCCAACGCAGGCGGACTTCATTGGGATTCTTAGTGACCCATTCAAGTTTCTCGAGTACCTTGAATCCATAAGATTCCCGCCTGATATAAATCTCCCTCCTGCTGTCGACAGTGCGATTTTCAGCGATGCAATGCGACAGATTGAAGACGCCTCAGGCAATATGATTGAAAGTCGACGGCAATACCAGAAATTGCAGAGAGATCTGCAAAGCCTCCGTGAGTCTAGAGTTCTACTGACTAGGCGTAATGATCTTGTGAATGCTCTCCATGACCAGCGTGTGCGTCTTGCAATAAGGGAAGTGTTAGTTCTTACCAAGCGAGTGGGCTCGGAAAAGAGCGTCAACGATAGATCACACAGTGACATTCTATTATGCAAAAGTGCACTAGAGTCATATGAAGAAATCATTGACGCCAATACAATCTCTCTTTTTCAACATAGGCAAGAGCTTCAGCAGCTTACCCGGCTCGCAGAGTCCACAACATCACAGCTTGAATTAGCCAAAGACAAAGTTGAATACGCGGAAAAGGCTCTCAAGGACGTGGAGAGAGACTACTCAATATTGCATACAGAATTGGAAGGGTCGGAGGCTCTGATTGACCTCATGACAGAGAATATCAGCTTTTTAAATATGGAGATTGAAGCCAGCAAGCAGAAATTGGAGTTTAAGGACTATTCTACACGCGAAGAAGGGCATACCGACATGGGAAGCCAAAACCTGGAGAGTGTGTTGACAAGTGCTATTGGCAAGCTGGAGAATAGCATTTCGGAGATTGAAGCCGACATTACCCAGGCCAGACAAGATATATTCAACAAATCCACGGCAGCTAATGCGCTCTCGAATAGTCTCAAACATCAAGAGACCGACTTTTCACCTTTCTTTGGCGCATATGCCCATGTTTTGGATCGCTCGAATCACACAACACTCAAGGAGGAATTACGAAGCTTGAAAAGTATCATTCCCGGAGTGCGCGGTCTAGTGAGGGACTATATAAAAACGGATGATCCTGACCAGCAGAGACTGCTATTAAGAATCGCGGGAGATTCTGCTGATATGATCATTGTGGACACAGATGAAGCGGCAATGGCCTGTCTTGAGGAGTTAAGGAGGAGAAAACATGGAGGCATGGTCATTACCTTTCTCGTCCAGTCCAGCGTACCTCAAATTAGGAGACAAAGTATCACGCCTGAGTGCAAGCAAAGATTCAACCCTATGTGCTGGGCTGTGGATCTCATACATGCGCCTAATGATATGATCAGGCGCGTGATTGACTTTGCTCTGAGAGGTACTCTCATTGTCCCATCCTCGGGAATAATACCAATACTGAGAAATGAATTTGAAGTGGAAAGCCCAATATGCACACCGGATGGATCAATTTTTAACAAAGATTCAGTCATAGGAATTGAGGGGGTGGATCGAGAGCCGCAGGATGTAGCCTCTCAGGATTCTATCGAAGAGTTGCCATCTTTAGTACGCATCGAGGCGGAGTTATCGAGGCTTCTAGAAGATATCCACAACCTAGAAGAATTCATGGAGGAGCTGGAAGAGAAGAAGTTAAGGGGTCAGATCTACTTGCGACTAATGAATCGTTCCGCGAATTGTTCTATGCTTTACAAAGGAGAGCACAGGCATGGGAGCACTATTAGCCGCAGGTTAACTAATTCGGAACGAGTCTTAAGCCTTGCAAAACGAAAGCACGAAATGAGCGAATTGCGGACCGAGAAAGCGAAGGAAGAAACTAGATTAAAACTCATGAGAGAAAAATCGAGAGTCTTAGAGTCTGACCTTGCTGAGGCAGCGCAGACCTTAGAAACAGCAAGCCAGGAGCTCGAGCTACTGGATATTGATGAAACCATGAGAGACATTGACACCATCAGGGCCATAATAACACAAGAGGAAGACTCTATATCTAGGTTTCAGCACAAGTTCTCAGAAGATCAGGCGAAACTTGAGGCATTTGAGCTTGAGAGGTACACCCAATATGTTGAGAATTCGAGAAATCGTGAATTGCTCGAGATAGCGGTGGCAAAAATGAATGCGTTTCAGTCACACCCTGAATACGCTAAAATAGCTCATGAGGAAAGCCAAAACGCAGAACTAGGATTGGGTAGCGTGAATGATTATCAACTGCGAGTGTCAGAGTTGGAGGCGGCAATAGCCAACATTGACGTTGCCCCGGATGTTATTCGTGAATATGAATATACCAGGAAGCTGTTCGTAAGCTCGAGAAATGACCTGAACTCCAAAAGAATGGAGTTGGCATACGCAGAGGCGCACATGTCTCCACTAAGAGAAAGACGGAAAGCTCGAACAATGCAAATAATGCATCTCTTAGAACCGTTATTACAGGAAGCTTATGGCGCGATTGCCCTATCTGGTCCCACTAAGGAGTCGATATCACTAAGACTGCTCGACGAAGATTATATCGAGCGTGGTGTGCAGTGTTTTATTCACCCTCGAGGGAAGCAATATGTGGAAGCTCCTGATTTGAGCGGCGGCGAATTGGCAGCAGTAATTTTGGCACTCACCATAGCCGTGCATATGCTGCGAAGGACTCGCATTTTAGTTCTTGACGAGCCAGACGCTCATCTTGACCAAGCGGCTTGCAAGGCGTTTGTTAGATATATCAATGCTAAAAGCTCCAGAAGTCACAGAATGGACGTCATTGTTGTGTCACATCAACCAAGTGTCTATAATCGTGCTGGAATTCTTGTGGGGATATATCCGACGCCCACAACTTCACAAGCTGTGACCAAGCGAGTTAGGAGTCCATTGCACTGAATTATACTCATCATGTATTGCTTCATTCCTACGAATGCAAGAGGGGTTAAGTCGCTTTTATCATCGATCATATGTGTTTAGTCGTCAACTGATAGGCGTTTTCCAGGAGTTGATTGCCTATCATCCTGAGGTTCTCTACCAGGCCCGGGTACACTCACAGGACCCATTGATGTAGCCTCCACAATACTACGGTCTTCCGATGGATCAGAGTATTCAGCTTCAGGCTCACCCACACGCACCTTAATCCAATCGATGTCTAGCTGGTAAGGTCCGTATTGCCCATCGACCAGGCCGATGCCAACACTGTTGATATGGGCTTTATCGAGGGGCTGCTGCTGCTGAATGACACCCCCATTCGTGAGGATAAAACTGGAGAGCGAGACAGCAACAGTTTCCCACTGTCCTGGGTTTTTTAGGAACAGGCGGTGCTGATACAGGTCAGTGGGGTACGGTGTCTCAGCTTGAATGTTGATAAAGTATTTTCGGTAGTCGCCACGGACCCGCAGAAGCAGTTGGTTGAATTGAGACCAATCATGATAGGCTGCCGGCCCTAGTCCCATCATAGTTGGCGGCAAGTCTTTGGTCCTGAACATCGCGTAGCCCAACCTTACTACATCAGGCCTGTCCTCAGGAAGATCAAGACTGATGTCCCCATGAAATCGGGCAAAGGGTCGCTGGTCATTATCCCGCAACATATCTAGATGCACAGTGCTGAATCCTCCCAAGTCTTCATCGCTGCGCGTGAGAAGCGATTGAAGCCCTAGTGCCGGCTTTCGGAAGTCTACAATGTATTTTTCCGTCAGTGCTGTCGAAAGCGAAGGTTGAAGAAGCCTTTTAAACATGATTCGGTGAATCTGGGCGCGCAAATTGGCTCCAACAGAGCTTCAAAGCAAGAGATCTATCTGTAGGCGCTGCCGATGTCAGGTCACTGGGTTGGAGAGAAACGTGTTATGCTTGGGAGGAGGGAGAGGCATACTGGATGACAAGGCGGAGTAGCGTAGAAGGAACGCCGCCGTGGGAACAATTAGGCATGTAAGTAAGAGATATTATCTATCTATGGTGATAGGCGTGGGTCAGTCAGGGGGGAGGATTAAGTTACGCCCAAATTGGTATTCCAGAAATAGTTACCGAAAAGGTAAAAGCGTCATTAGTTGTATAGAATATAATCTCAAGTGTGAGAATCATTGAAATGGAGATGCCACCCCCGGAACCGCTGAGGAAACTTGAGCGTCCCTTGGATGACCAGCAGCTGCCAGCCACAGTATCATTGCCTCCTAAGTTACGATGGACCGATCTTCCGTATATTTTCCTCTTCTTCACCATTGTGATTGGCTTTATCGTAATTGCTTCCATTGACCTCACGGACTATAATCGAACTCGGTGCTATCGCGACCAGTTTGGTGATGTGCGCGTGGCATTTTTTAGTCCCCGAATTCTAGCAATTGTCGCTGTGTGCATCACTTTCGCCTTCGTTTTCTCGGCTCTCTATTTCACTTTTGCCGCGGCGTGTACAAAAAAATTCATTTTTGCATCAATGATTCTTCAAACTCTAGTGTCACTGGGCACGGCTGTATTCTACCTTGCGCAGAGACGCTGGCTCTCTGGTGTCTTCAATATCGTCTGGTTGTTGTTTAGCTGCTTCCTTTACTGGGCACTAAGTTCATCGATTGAGCAGGCTACACGTCATCTCGAGGTTGTGATGCGTATTGCCGAGCACAATCCTACGACTATCTTCATAAGCATACTTGCGGCATTGTTCTGTGGAGCCTGGGCCATACTGGTTGGTTCTGCAACTTTAGCTAGCTTTGCAAAAGCAGTGACAAAAGATTGCTCATTACAACAACGCCTGCGACCCGAAGGCGAGTTCCTCGGATTGCTCGCATATATAGCTGCTACAAACTACCTTGTTACTGAGGTAGTTAAGGCGGTTGTGCGCGTGGCAATTTGCAATACCTATGGGTGGTGGTATTACAGACCGCGTGAAGGAGATGAGCGCTCTCATAACGGGGCCGCTCTCCGTGTTACAGAGGAGTTTCCAAGTCTTGTACAGGTCACATGGGAAGGCGTGTTCCTAGGACTAACGTATTCTTTCGGATCGGTCTGTTTTGCGGGCTTATGGCTGGCAATATTGAAGCTTCTCTCACAAGGACTTGGCGCGTGGTCCCAGGCCCTTATCGTAAACAGCACGGTGAGAGATAGTCAGGACATCTCATTACTGATACTGGCATGGGCATTCAGTAACTGTGTGTCATACCTTGACAGCGCACTCACTCACTTCACGAATTACATTCTGGTGCATGTCGCGTTGTATAACAGCACCTACGCAGAAGGCTTTAAGCGATCGCTCACAGTAATTAAGACAGAAGGCTGGAAAGCTGTTGTGAACGACTGCCTCGCTGGGGGAACATTAACGTTTGCCCCGTGGTGTATTGGGACAATCGTGGCCCTCATGGCGTATGTATACATGAGGTGGATATCACCGTATCCAATAGAGGGAATATTCTTCGTGTCATCGTACGTCATGGTCATTGGTGCGCAGGTCACAAGCGTCTTTACGACTGGTATTTCCAGCGGAGCAGAGACAATCTTTGTGGCAATGTCGCACGAGCCAAACGTGTTGCTTGAAACTCACCCAGAGATCTATAGGTTGCTTGCGCCGTGAAAACAGGCTCCCTACCTGCCTCAAGATGAGGATACCTCAAGCGTGACAGGATTCTTATCAAAACGAACGCTCTTTCGTCGCTGCTTAGGCTCTGCCTCATCCGAATTTTCTGAGGTCGGAGAACTTGTAGGGGAATTCCTTAGTACAGAAGGCCCTGGCTGAACCGGAGGGGTCAGTTTTAGAGTTTTTTCGCGCTTGCACCTTGGACAAGTACATAAGAAGCCCCAATTTATCCTGAGTTGCGACTGACGAGCGTCAAGTCCTAGCTTTGGGTCCACGTAGGTAGTGGTGAGCTCCTGGCCAGCAATGATATCGTGTGATGCATACACAGCGATGCCCTCGGCTTTCGATGGAGAGAAGAAATCAACCTTCACGTTTGGCTCACAACTGTGATTCAGGTTCGCGTGGACCTTGAATATGCAGCCTCTCACGTTGTTGAGATTCACCATTCCTATTCCCTCGATGTACTCGTCGAAGCTAAGGTTATAGACAGGCTTGACAGCTTCAGCAAGTAGCTGATGACCACGCTTCCACATTTGCTCGTGCTGCTCAAATTCAAGGCTACCCGGGTCCGATACAGCACGCTGGCGGTAATCTTGGCGAATGGTTGCCATGCCGGCCATTGCTCGAGCATACTCAGACTTCTCACCGTGCTTTAGCTTGTGCAGGAGCACCATGGCGTAAAGGAAGCCTGCGTTCCAGTTCTGTTCGAGGCAGAACTGTTCGTACATCTTCCACCTTGACGACGAAACGTGCGCCTTGAAAGTGCGCAGGGATGCGTGGTGCGTCTCAGCATGGCCTAAATCCTCACGCTTGCAATTGTTCGAGCACCAATTTACAGTGCAGTGTATGCAAGCAATTCCCCCACCGGGTAGCAGGCTGCCGTCCTCGCGAAGTCTTAGAGACTTCGCGCAATAGCCGCAGCACTTACCGCCCCTCATGAGGCGGAGCAATTCTACAGAACCTGCCTGGACCAGCGGCTGCTCTGCCCAGATCTTTTCGCCAGCCCGGAAGTTCTTCGTTGCAAACAGCGCCTTCCCTCGATTCTTGGTGACCTGTAGCTTTACCCCAGGCGGGAAAGTCACGCCTGACACGGACTCTGACTTCGTTTCCTTTACAAAAGTAAAGAGTGGCTTGTTCGGCTGCAGGTTGAACTCCTTGAGCGCAGCTTTCATCCGCTTCTCGGAAAGTACCCAGCCAGCTTCTGCTTTCGCCTCTTTAACCCGAGCAAGTAGCTTCCCATAACCCAATGATTCTGTTGCCGGGTCATTCTTCCATATATCTACAATGACCGCGACTATTTCTCGCGAACCTGGTATATATTCTACCATTTCCACCGTATCGGTCTATGAGGTCCCGTCTATACAGCCCAAAATTTAGCAGGCCTCAACTCACGAACCCCCTCCTCCGTATACCGCACGCCCCCCACCCCATCCGAATGAGCGATATCTCCAGGTCTCGTGATCGGCGAGGGCAGTCAGGCTCAAGCGGGTCAAGCGCGCAATAGTTGCGGTACCGCGGGAATTGTGGGCAGGCCTAAGGCGCGAGCAAGCTGAGTGAATTTCCTTTAGATGGTACGGCGTTGGCTGAAACTATCGACGGTGGCTGGCGTGGGAGTCGGGGGCTACGCGGCAGCAAGATATGCCTCGGGCACACTTGGGTACGCCCCCGAGCGCTCACCTGCTTGGGTACGCAGGGAGCTAGAATCTGCGTCTGCGGTGCGCTCACTCGTCACAAGCCCTGACTACGTAGAGATCGCGCCGCGGACTCCAGCGTCAGCCCTGGACTCGACCGCGTTATGCGAAGAGGCCCGCGCTTTCCGCGCGCGGAATGATAAGCTACGCACGACGTCATTTGTGCATTGTGGTCCCCATTCTGTTGGGTTTCCGTTTCTTGTCCATGGTGGGCTGCTGGCAGCACTGCTAATGGGATCTGCGCAGATGGCACTGCAGTCACCGGACACTGTAGGGACAATGAGTATCAGATACAAGAGACCGTCCTTTATTGATCAGATCCTGCGTATTGACACTGAGAAGGTACCCGAGGGGTTGAAGCTAACGATATGCGAGCTTGGTAATACCAAATCTCTTGTCGAAGCGACCTATACTGTCTGAGATTTTGCCTGCAGTGGTAGAGAGTGCTCCAATAGCATGATAGGAGGGAGACAGAGTCATGACAGGAAGTCTATTTAGACACTCTGTCTTAGCTATGTAAATATGTATGTATAGTAGAGAAGCATGGCCGCGCCTCTGCGCTTTCAGCGCAGTCATCGTCATGTCTAGGTTAGATCAGCGTGGTGTAAGGTTCCGTTCGGCATACGCTGCGGTAAACGCGCGCATCTCTGCACCAATGCCGCGGAAACGGTGCACCGTCATGAGTTGGAACACGCGTTGCGCAAACTGCATGCGCTCCTCATCACTGATTGTCCCCTGGGGCAGCGTTTCAAGCACCTGCTGCATCCAACCAATTCCAGCGACTGGGGCCATACTAAACAAGAAGTCCACCGTCCTCTCCGCCGAATGCATGAACTCTGGTGAGGACCGGAGCAAGAACCAGTAAAACAGCGCGTGTACGAGGTCATAACCGTACTTTTCGATGCCTGCACTTACATGTTTTGCTTCTGTAGCTATCTCGGGCTGGCGGTGATCGGTGCGAAGAGAGACTTCGACGTCGTCGAAGAAGTGACCAACCGCAATAAGAGCGTCGGGATCCCAGCAGAGATTGAACACTTGCACACTCAGCTGAAGAGCCGGCTCAAACAAAGTTGGGTAGAATTGCGCCGCATAATACACCCCCACATCACACACAAAATGGAAACCGTGGTGGATAAGCGTAGTTGCGACCGTACGATGGTCCACAATGCCGCCCTGGGCGTTGAGAAGCTCAACAGTATCATTCGAAAAGAGAGCCAAACTCAGCGTCTCGCTGAATTGCCAAATAGTGTCCAACATGTTTTTCGACAGAGTGGCTCGCTGGGAATTGAATGTTTGAACAACAGCACTTGCAACCTCAAACAGCACCGGGGTCAGTGGCTGCGCTGCTGCAATGGACGCGACAGCTTCTAATAAACCTGGAATTTCTGTACTTAGCGCCACTCCTGCATTGAAGACACTGTGAATGAAGAACCGTGAAATACCTTCTAGAAGCACCGTGCTATCGGGCCCAAATTTTGCGTACATTGTCGTCAGTAGCGGAGAGTGTCGCTTGATCTCTTGTACGAGTGGATGTTGAGCCGTTGTCTCTTCTTTATCACTAGCGACGTTGATCATGGCAATCATGCTTCCAAGGCCCTGGATTTCGTACGCCACGCGCTTGACCTCATCGAGTGAGCCGTTGTCGGACACAAGTGCGACTGCCCGAGTCATCACAGGTGTAAACACGGCGTCAAGAGCCGTTGTCATGTCAGATGCGGGGAGAGCATTGATGATAGAACCCAAGCCATCACTGTATTTACACAACGACTCCAAATCAATGCGGGCCGACAGGGAAGTGTATAACTCCAGAAGCTGAGGCAAAAATGGCACAAGAGTTGCGGCCCCGTCAGTGCATAGATACAAAAACGCATGCGCAGCCGCACGACGAACCTCAGGAAAAGGCGATTCGGTCGTGCCTATGATGTACTTAAGTTCGAACTCAAGGAACTCACCATTTAGTGCCGACCACTGCGAGTAGCGACCAAGCAGCATCAGCACTGCATGCTGTACGAGCTCCTCTTGACCGAACGGAAGCGACACAAGGCGGTGGTATATTTTAGGTAGCCACTGCTTCTCCTCCATCGGGACCGTACGTGCAATAGCGCGTATCGAGAATAGCACTGCCTCAATCGGCTGCCACGTGGTGCTCCGATCGAGTTCCTCAACGCGAAGATAGCACCACTTAAGAGCCTCCTCATGGCCTGCTATGGAACTGCACACTTTCAGCATATCACCTATATCATAGCGAAAATCGCGAAACGCCTCCTCCTCCTCCAGGTTGCCATTGAACGAATCAGGGAACTCAAGAAGAGAGGTGAATGCCTCAAGAAGCTCTAAGAACACCTTCGTAAATGGCTCTCGATCAAGCATCCGTGGTGGAGGCGCAGCACCTGGCATAGGCTCACCAAGCATTGTGCGAATTGTGTCGAAAAAGTCGAACGTGTACTCGATGATCTCAAGATCAGGATGCGGAACGACGACACACCTTTTCACAGCCTCAAGCACCGGCATGAATGTGTACGGGTCGTGCGCAATTAGTGAATGCCAACGAAGTGCCGCTTCACTAATCAGGCGCGTCATGTCACGGTGCAGGTCCTCGTCCTCTTCGAATCGGGGCGAATAGGTCTCAGAGAGCGCGATGACACGGGGAAATAAGACCTGAATAGCATCATGCACGACAGTCTCGTGTATCTCAGAGGTTTCACGCAAAACAGATATCAGGCAGTCAACGGCGGCACGACGAGCTTCTTCATGGCTCATAGATTCAAACATCCAAGAGATCAATGGAGAGGCTATGATGTCACGAAGCTCTACCTCGTCGAGCCACGGGTTTAGCGCTTCGAAGAACAGCGCCTGGCTCTGGCCACTGGACGTCATAATGTCTGCCCGTGAAAGCATAAAGTTTAGAACCAATGGTGCCGAGTGCTGGACGAGCGTTGTGGAGCGTTGCAGACGTAGGGATGGGTCAACAAGAGCAGCCCGAGTAGAGTTGAATTCCTCCGGCAAAACTCGAAGGAACTCGAACAGCAAAGGAACCATGTTCGGCGCATTGAATCTGGCCATAAGCTCTTCGATGGGATGCTCCCATTCGCTGACCTGCATTGCAAACGCGGCAAGTGCAATACAGAGTTGGACACCCACAACTGACAGCAGTTGTGCATTCTTCTCAAGAAGTTCTAAAACTTGATCTTTTAGGTGCAGCCGGGCGTCGCGGGGGACCTGGTGAAGATCGTATGCGATTTTGTTTCGTAGCGTCTGGGCACAAAAGATTTTGAGGGCCCGCGAGAAATCGGGCGAGGAAAGCACCTCATATGAAACTTCCCATGCGGCGATACTGCGTTGAAATTCCTGCAGCCACGCATTGTACTCCTGACGACGCTCGGCGTCGCTCTGCAGCCCGTCGAGCGCAGTCACCAGAGTGGCCACCGACATCAGCTATGTGCAGTTCTGAGACTAGCTCTAGGAAGTAAGCACAGTTTAGGAAATACAGTGCTCGCCCGCAACACAACTCGCTGAAACCTGACCGGCTAACTTGACGTGCTGGAATACGGTGGTATATAGGGTACGGGGAGCCAGCCTAACGCGCGCGTACCTGCTCAGCGCTACTGCTGCGGTGAAGGCGGAGAAAGATGCCACAACGTACTTCGTCGCCACTAATTATACAGCCATTAGCATGAATGCTACTGCTATATTCTGCATTCACTATGTTCTTTGGGGTTTCCCAGTTTGCCTGCTAGACCTGCTGGTGTTTACTTGAGCCGTTTTACACATGTAATTTATCGTTACTGGCGAGAAGGAAGGCCCGAGTCTTCTGAAAACAAAAAGCTAGACGGAAGTATACCACGAAAACCTGACTCGCACCATAATTCTCGGAACAGCCGCCACATGGACTACATAAACATGGCGTCATGTCAAACGTATTATCACACACCTAGTGCGCTATTCACATTGTGCGCATAATGAGCAACTTAGCGCATAGCATGATAAATTAATATATCCCAAGTTATATGCCTAAACCATTATCATCGGGACGGAGTGAACAGTCTGGAGAGAGCTTTTTTTTTCGATGGTGAAAAGTTTACTCGTCGTCCTCCGGCGCACCCTCATCGTTCTCGGCGACCTCGGCAGCGCGCTTCGCGTTGCGGCGTGCGACACGGCCCGGACGGCCACCACCGAACGGCGACTTCGGCGAGAAGTTGATGTGCTTCTGCGAGTCAAGACGAACCAGGAAGCTCGGCGAGCTGACGACCTGCTTGCCTACAACGATGTGGCGCTGCTTGATGAGAACACGCGCATGGTGGACCGAGCGAGCAAGACCAAGCTTGAAGACCTGGGTCTGAAGACGGCGCTCAAGGAAATCCTCGATCGACAAGGCAAGAACGTAATCGAGCTTCATCTTGTCCTCGGTAAGAACACCGGTGCGGACGAGCTTGCGAATAAGCGCGTTGCCCTCGAAGAGACGCTTCTCGTCCTTCTCGTCACGCGTGAGAAGATCACGGGCGGCACGGCGGATCTTCGACAGCTGGAAGCCGATACGGTAGAGCTCACGCTTGTTACGGAGGCCAAACTCACCGCAGAGCTTCAGCTCAGCATCGAGACGGCTAGCCTCGTAAGGACGCTTCGGCGTCTGGTACGTCTTCGAGTGATTCCGAGGCACAGACGGCATTCTTGTTCCACGTTACTAGTTGCAAGGATCCAACAAAGGCACTACAGGCTTTGGTGAGACTTCACAACTCGTGACTACCCTGAATTTTCAGAGTGCACTACTACATACTGGCAGCGCGATCCTCATCGGAGAGGGCTCGAGCGCCAAAAGCCCTCAAGCCCTATAATAACATAATCAGAATTGGTACCTCCCAGGCTAAGGATGGGAGAATGCGACGCCATACCATACCGGCTATGGTGGTGCCTGTGGCTCCCACCCTTGAGGCTCAAGGACAAGTGCGGCATGCTGCCTTGTGGTGGGGTATGCAGAGGGACAGCTCGGCCAAGCAACAAGTCTATAATGAAATTTTGGTTCAATTGTAATGCGAGTTAATTCTAGAGTAAGAAAACCTTTAATATTCCCTGCAATTTTAAAAACAGCTCTGAACGGGTCGTAGCTCTAGTTCACAGGACGTCACCTTATTCTCCACGCCATAAGCCATATGCTCCAGCCTTAGCCAATGCCTTCGACTTAGGGCTCAGGGCCTTACATAACGAACTTTGGGCGGTTATGCCGTGATACGTGCTTGGGAGTTTCGCCGCGCACGCTCGATTTTCAGGCACATGACCAGAAGCGAAGGCTGACAGAGTGACGAGATCGCTTTGGCAAACTAAGTTCCTTTCAGCGAAACATTGAACAATGGGTAAGAGTCGTGGACTTCGCAGCGGAACTCGCTACGCGTTCTCGCGTGACTTCAAGAAGCATGGTGTCATCCCGATGTCCGTGTACCTCCAGACCTACCGTGTCGGCGACATTGTGGACGTTGTCGCGAACTCGGCGGCGAAGGCCCTGCCCCACAAGTGGTACCACGGTAAGACCGGTGTTGTGTTCAACGTGACCAAGAGCGCCGTCGGTGTTATCATCAACAAGCCGGTTGGCAACCGCTACATTGAGAAGCGTATTGCCGTCCGTATCGAGCACGTCCGTCACTCCAAGTGCCGTATCGACTTCGTGCGCCGTGTCAAGGAGACCGCCGAGAAGAAGATCGAGGCCCGCGAGAAGGGTATTCGCGTTCAGCTTAAGCGTGTCCCGGCCCAGCCGCGCCCGGCTCACAAGATCAGCCTCGCTGCGACCCCGGAGACCATCTACCCGATCCCGTACGAGACCTACATCTAATTTTTTATTCTAACCCTGTAGCCGAAAAAGCATACATGATGTATCACCACAGATAATATAGTCTTGATGGGCTTATCCTCTGGGTGCTTCCAGCGGCTAGTGACCTTCTCTTTGCTTTTGGTACAGCTGTCTGCAGTCGTCCACTGTTGGTGCGCGCAATTACTGACAGTGGAAACCCGTAACCCTGAAATATTATTTCGTTTGCACGGGCTTGAAGGCGCACTGTGTACGAATTCTGCATATGCGTACTGGGCCCCATATAGATGAGGTGCTTGAAAGCGACGAGAACGCTGCTGAGCAGCCGATTGAGTCTTCAGTCCCGCGCGCGCTCGATAAAGAGCGGGCAAACATGCCGGTGGTCAGCCCGTGGGTGCACTTCTTTGCGGGTGGCGCCGCGGGCATGTTGGGTTCTATTCTTACCAGTCCGCTCGACGTTGTGAAGACACGTCTACAGTCCGATTATCATAACAGTTTGTCGCCGCGTTCAGCGCGGCGCGGGCCGCTCATTGTACGTGGTATGCGTCATGTCACCGATACGTTTGGCATCATTGCTAACGTCTACCGCACAGAAGGAGGCCGTGCGCTTTTCCGTGGTCTTGGACCAAATTTGTCGGGTGTTGTTCCGGCGCGTGCTGTAAACTTCTTTACCTACGGACTTGCCAAGGGCCAGCTCGCACCCGTCTTCGATGATCCCACTATGTCGAAGCCGCAAACACATCTTCTGTCAGGAATCGCTGCTGGATTCGTGACATCTACTGTCACAAACCCAATCTGGCTTGTCAAAACGCGTCTCCAGCTGGATCGTGCCCAGAGTGAGGCCAGTGGCACCGCTCGTCCGCGCCTTTACCGCAACAGTTTTGATTGTTTCCAAAAGATTCTGAGGAACGAAGGATTCTTCGCCCTTTATCGCGGCTTGTCCGCTTCGTTTCTCGGTTCCACGGAGAGCTCGATGCAATGGGTACTCTATGAGCAGATGCGTAAGTTTATCAAGCGCCGGCAGATCAAGCGCCAGGAGCATGGCCTCGAGTCTACAGCCTACATCAAGTTTATAGATTGGTTCCAGACTAGTGGAGCTGCCGGTGCAGCGAAGTTCATTGCGTCACTCATCACCTATCCACACGAAGTTGTACGCACTCGCCTAAGACAAGCGCCCCTCGAGAACGGGCGGCCCAAGTATACCGGGCTCATCCAATGCTTCCGTCGCATCATTCATGAGGAGGGACTGGCTGCTCTATATGGCGGTCTAACCCCGCACTTACTGCGCACTGTTCCAAATAGCATCATTATGTTTGGTACTTGGGATCTCATTGTCCGCCTCGTGGCCAGCAGTCAGTAGAATGATTGTCTTCTGGTTGTCGCCCCAGATTGTAAATATTGCGCTGCTATCCTTCTCTTGTGAGGATCCCTTGTGAGGAGGACTGGGCTAACTTTTCCAAAGCCTGTGCTCTTCAACCTCACAACAAAAGGTGTGAAAGCTGTTCATGACATTTGTACATAGTTTCTCATTAATGAACGCTAATATTAGTCCACTGTCTGGCGCTTTGTTATCTTCGCTATTGGCGAACTTTGGACGGACCTAGCGCGTTTCTGGGCTAGCATCTTCGCAGACTCATCATTATCTTCTTCACCGTCGCCAGGGTCTAGTTGCGGTATCATATCTGTATCGAGTATGGGCGTTGCTACTGGTGAGGCTGGAGGCATTGGTGGGAGAATGAAACCAGACGGAGGGAGGCCTCGGTAGGCCTCGGCTAATTCATCAGCGATATTAGCGTGGTCAGCGTTACGGTTCGACTGCAAAAGCGAAAGCGCCCTATATGCACCATGGAGCTGCGAAACAATGCTCTGCCTCGAGCCTGTGCGACACAAATCCGTCTTCAACAAGGAGGACAGTGGGTTATGCATCACGGGCTTGTGCTTCACACATACGCCATCTGCCTCAGGTGTCGATGCAACGGTACTACTAAACTCAACATAAAGGCATGATTGCAACAATTGCGGGTCCACAAACGGAACTGTAGCGGAATGTTCGTCTGTCCGTGCGATAGCAGTGGCAGATATGAGCTGCCACTCGCAGATCAACGTAGTCGTGCCAGCGGCGTAAACGAGGTGCTGCACCGAATCGCATAGTGTCTCTGCCGCCGCATAATCGCCACTATTGATACATATGCGTGCTTGAAGCACAATTAGCTCGAGCACAATTCGCGAGTTTCGATTAGCTAGCGCACGTGGCAGAGTGTTGCGAATCCGGATGTAGGCCTTTGTCGCTCGAACGGGATCAGCGGTAAGAACCAAAGCTCGGATACCCAGAACAGTGTAAAGAAGTTCGAGGTAGAGCTCATTATGTGCGCGTGACTCTTTCACGCAATTCTCGGACAGCGTGAATGCAGTTTGAAATCTTGACTCATAGATAGCCAAATGGATGTGGGAAACTTTGACCGCACGGGCCTGCGTTGCATCGAGTGAGAGCCCGGAAAGTTGGCTCAGCGCGGCGTGTGCTGAGACATAGTCCTGGGCTCGGGTGAATAGCTCGGCAAGCACTAGGGTCTGTGATGCCTGCGCAGAATCAGGCCAGTGGGCTCGATCAATGGCGGAGAGCTCCGCTAGGGCCTCAATTGGATCATCAAGCATCCATGCGTGAGTATTGGCTACATCTGTTGCGCACCATGACCTTGCCTCAGCCGATGGTATGTCGGGCACTGCTCGCGCCATTAAGTCACAAGTTGCGCGAAGCAGGGTAGAATTGCCAAACACCCACCACAGGGTGGTAAAACTTTTGTATACGTGCAATGCCGTGATGGCATTATCCGGACTCTGAAGCAAGAGGGGGAGGTGTCCAGATAACGACCGGTACTGCTTGAACAGAGCATCGGCAGAAGGCCGTGAATCGTTTGATTGGTTACGACCAAGACCATTATCACCACTAAAACTGTTGTGGTCTTTTGCGCTGGAACCACCGACATAGCTCCCACCGTGAGCGAGCACAGCGGCGTGGAGGCCCAATGCCAGGGCCCCAACCTTCTCAACATCATCATCCGCAGTCTCAATGAGATAATTGCGAACGTCAGCAGGACGAACTGCTAATGTTGACGGGATGCCGATAGTCTCGGCACTGTACCGCGTGTCGGCGCCATTGCTCTCCTCGATGAGCCTATTGAGGTCAGCAACAAGCGCGCGTGCTGCGCCAACGGAGTCATCAAGCTGCTGCCGACGTTCTGTGGGCGCACTGTCACGCATACCTTCGACAAGTCCTCTGCGATCCCACAAGAATGCCTGGTGCAGAGCGTCGAAAGCTGCCGGTATATGTCCAAGGGCAAACTTACGCGAGGCTATGAACGTAGCACCACCGCTCGGTCCGGATGCACCGCCCGATGCCTGAAGATCCTCTTGGCGGTGGACAAATGCTTGTGAAGCAGTGACATCGCGCCAAGGGGGAACGATGTCTGCGGAGTCGGCCGTGCCAGAATGCGATGCCGGAGTCAGGGGCAGGGCCGCTTTGCGCAGCATATCTCCCACAACAAGTATATCCTCGACATTGTCTTCTAGCAGCTCCTCTTTAAATTCGGGGAATCTATCGAGAAAGCCTTGATAGAGCACTTCTGTGCCGGACCACACGCGAGCAAGCTCGTCAAGCGGAAGCACGCGTAGTGCCATTTCAAGCTCACGCAGGGCCGTAGCTACAAGAGAGCCTGTTTTCACACGTACCTCACCACGGGTAACACGCGCAGCTACTCGTTCGATAAATTGCTGCATACTGGCCGCGGTCTCGAAACTTGGCGCGAGCCCGCGGAGGAGCGCTCCGAATGTTTCGCGTGGCAGTGTCGCGTGGAGTTCAAACAGTATGTCTGACTTCGTGCAAGCGGAATTGCGATTGAGATACGGAAAAACTACCCGCCAAACCCCAGCTCGGGAGAGCAGTGCCTGCACCACCCCCTCGGTGTCCACAATCGTCGCGACGACTAGGACAGCCAGCAGAACGGACGGCTTGACCTCCGGCAGGTCTTTGTACCCCATCATTGCGCACGCCACCTACTTGCGATGCCAGTGCAAGGGTCCACAACGCTGGCTGTTGCAATAATCCTGAGGACGACGCCTCGTGTGGTTTCCTTGTTTTGGCTCCGGCAGTGCGTACCCAAACCTCCCGTGCATGCGCTCGAAAGTCACCCTTCGAAGTCATTGTGCGATTCTGGCCCTAGCCACTGGCAGTATGGCGCACCCGGGCACAAGAGGTGAGGCGAACGAGCCGAACACTCCCATATCTGTACCCACAGCACAAGCGGCAGGTGGCCAGTCTAGTTTGTCGTTAGGCATTCCTTGCAAGATAAACTGAGAAGGCGTGCCTGCGAAAGGCTGTCCGCAATTGATTGGCATCAGTGTCTGAGTAGAAGATAGGACTGTTGGTCTTTAGCACGCAAGAATGCCTCCGAAATTCGTAGCCATGCCATCGAGCCTGCATGAGGATGAAAGCACCCTTTCTCCTCAGCGGCAACGATATCGAAATAACGCTATTGCCGCACAGTATGAAGAGCCTGACAATTTCCTTGAGATCGAGGTGCGCAACCCTCGCACGCATGGTACGTCGCGATCAATGTTCACGGACTACGAGATTGCCACAAAGACTAACATGCCAGTATTCCGCCAAAAGGAGTCGTCTGTACGACGGCGGTACAGTGATTTCGAAGCGTTCCGTGAGATTCTTAAGCGCGAACTTCCGCGCGTCACGATTCCGAAACTCCCCGGGAAAGTCTTCCTCAATAAGGCCAATGATGAGGTCGTCGAGACCCGCAGAAAGGGCCTCGATCGTTTCATCCAGTATGTCTCTAACCACCCGCTTGTGCAGACCGGTGCCCCGAGAGTGCTGGTCGCATTTCTTCAGGATCAGACCTGGGATAAAGAGGCATGGCTTTATCAATAGAGAAGTCACGTCATATTCAAGGGTAGCTCTCGTATAAGGCTCTCACGATCGCACCCTTATGTTTCCATTGTCACGCGGGCCCACATTGTGGAACATTAACGATTATGGTGCCATTACGCACCCCAAGTATCGGCATCTTTATGACACTTCAAGACACCTGCGTGTGTATTAACTTCCTATGCATACTCCTGGCCCAGCTTCTTAGGCTGGAATTTCTAGTCTATATAGGAATACTCTTACGATAAGTTCACGATGATCTCACATATTTATCCGAAATTTGGGCTAGATCTACGGATTCATGCGCATGGGAGTGCAATGACATCACAGTATCTATTAGAATGCGTCGAGAAGGTCTATTGTGATGTGTGTCTCAGTTCGGGCCCGCGCCCTGTCGAAATATACTGGACAATCTATTGACCGACACGCGTGGTCAGCCGCGGACTTCTGGTCGTGAGCAGAAGGCGATGGAGAGGGAATATGGCCCGCACACAGGTTGCAGGTGGCCATTGCTGCTGCCAGCTTGGTCTCCTCGATTGCGTGTCGCGACGTTAATATGTAACGACTTCGTGGGGCCTGGGACCGACAGGACCCGCACAATATATCTGTCGGAGAGGCACGCCGATTATCATGGCAGCAGGCGCATGTATCACTCGAAAGATACCCAAGAAGCGCGCCACCAGTTCCACTTGCCCTCACAGTTCGCGGCATTTGTGTATACCAATCACGTACATTGGCTCCGAGAAGCTTGAAGAGCCGCTCTAGAGGTGGTATAATTGTTTTCTGGACGTAATAGTCACTGTCGATCTTCAGGGAGGGATCGCTCATCATATCCTCCGGGGATGCAACCCTGTCGTTAATCCGCGACCCCGCTGCGCCGGCAGTAACGACGAAGGGAACGCGCTCGCGATACTGCGGCTCGAGCCCTTCATCGCGCTGCATCTTTCGCAGGCTCACAACTGCACCGCCAGGGAGATTGCTCGTGCCGTTCGTCGTTTTGTAATGACCAAGTTTGACCTCCTGCGCAAAGCAGAATTGCTGGAGTCGGCCCTGACCATTCAGAATCCGGCGCCACTGCTGCTGTAGATATTGCTTAACCTTTGACAAGTCTGAAGTCGCGAATAAAATCTGTAGTGCCCTTTTCTCGATCTTTTGGACTATCGGTGTGCCATCTCGCCGCACGGTTTCGATTCCTTTTGCATCAAATACGGGCGTGACTGAGTCCTCGTTCTCGAACGCATTGCCAACATAACGCTTCTTCGTTAGAAGAATGCACGGGCTGTATACCTTCTCCAGCTTCAAATGTACAGGATCAGGCGTGGATCCTGTGATCATGTCGGCAATCTCGCGGCCAATGCGGAACGCCTGGCTACGGCTCGTGTGGGGGAGTCTTACAAACAAGCTATCAGTGTCTCCATACACTACCTGGGGCTTTATTCCCCATTTCGAGGTTCCCTCAATGGTGCGAATGCACCACTGCAGCATTTCTCGGCCAGCGAGCACAATGCTATCCGCAAGCTCGGCGCAAGGCATCCGTCCTGAGAACGAGGCACTTGTATATCCATACGTTACGTTTGCGATAAATTTCAGGGCGAGCTGTTGATTGTTCAGGTTCCTCTGAAAGCGAGCATTATCTTTGACGTGTTTGCGACTGTCGTTTACCATGAACCGCGTCTCAAGAATTTCTCCTAGCATTTGCGCCAAAAGGCTTTTGCGAATACGTGGAGAAACGTATCCAATACCATTGGGAGCAACATAAATATTGTTCTCACCAATAGCAGAAAGAATCCCGGGGTCAAGATCATGATTCTGCTTGATACCAAGCTTATTATTACCCCGCCACAGGTTCAGCCGACCAATACACGTCGAATAACACAAATTAAACGCAATGACAAGTGATGGGTAAAGTGATCTAAAGTCGAGGACACAAACTGGGTCAGTATAAAATTCTGACATCGGCTCCATCACAAGGGGAATATACTCTAGCGCGTTTTGTTGCCCAACTTGAGCCTTGCTAGGCGAAATGAGAACGTAATTATCTCGGCGCGCCAGCCGGCATAAAACGGCCTCGACCTGGAACTGGGATCCCCTAGTTAGACTGGACATGAAGTCAACTCCAATGATTCGCGATTTCTCTTCAGTACGACTGACTGTCTCAAAGTGCGACAAGAGACGCAATACAAGACTCACGCGCCGACTCCAGTATCTTGCGACGCTGTTGAGAGCTGATGCATCTCCACTGTGCCACCATGCTCTCAACTCATCAAAGCCAAAGTGCGGTGTACGCTCATGTAATGTATGTAGGACCACGTACTCAAGAGTGTACTTGGAAAGCGAGACTTCCTTACGCAAAATGTTCCATAGGCTGAGCAGATGACGGCCTCTAACCTTCTCGCTGTCGTCTGTGGACAGTACAGACTTGCTAACAGTGGTTTTCCATGGCGGTGCTGGTGGAGTTCGTATACGCCCTAATTCCTCGAAGAAGTTGTCCAGTTTGTCAGGGTGGAGTTCGCGGAATCGCTCACGAGCATATCCCCATGACCCACTATTAACTTCGTAGCCAGCTAAAATATCCGGGTTGAAATATCGGACCATTTTTACCACTTCTTCAAGCAGCTGTTGCTCAGACTCGACGATAACGAGTGAGGGAAGTTCGCTCGTAGAGACCGGAATCGTAGATATCACACCCTTGTTCACAAATCCATCAAGCTTAGCAGTAGATGCAGGGGTTTTAACTGACAGTTCCCAAAATACGGCAGCTATAGAGTCCTGCGAAGGGCGCGGTGACTTTCCAGCAACGGTATCTACATGAACTTCAAGAGCACAAACCACCATGTCATCAGAATATCCGTCTCTAGCCTCCAGTGAGACGAACTGGTATGACGAAGTTCCTTCGCTGTTCACGAGCCGAGTGCGCTGGTTTTGGTTTGTCTCTAGCCAGTCGTATACCTCACCGCTTGGTGGAGACGATTTCGCGAGCTCAAACCGAGACGTTTTTGTAGAGCTTGTTGATGCCTGCCGCAGGGCTACCCCTTCCGTAGTGTTGGCTCCTTGCTCATACAAGATATGAGCGGAAATGCGGGTGAAAGATAGGTCACTCGTTATGGCGAACGCCGGAAGATCTTTTGGCTCAAGCGACTTAACGAAGAATTCATCACCCCCGTAGCTCATCGGAAAAAAACCAACGTCTTCCGGGTTGCTATAATGAGGTGGCATCGCGTTTGTGAAACCCACTGTATTAAGCACGTCCACCGTAGAAGGGGACTCGAATTTGAATACAAGCGAGCGGTTTGTGTTCCCGAAAGCAGAGCCAATTCTCGCAAAGAAGGTTGAGCTTGTATCTTGGGATGAGAACTGAGAATTAAGAATAACTGAGGCCTCATCAGCGGCATCACGAACTGCGCTTGTGTCTGTTTCACCGATGCTAAGCTGGTCGATCATTGTGTATTCACGTTTGGCTTTCTTGGCGGATGGTATCAAATTATCGCTCTGTGTAGCAGTGACGCTCGCCGCCGAAAGCTGGGAATTTACTCGCTGAGAGACGTCCGACAACTGGGAGTGTATCTCTTCAGGACTTGTATCCGAAAACATCGACGGCGATGGAAGCATCACAGGAGGTTCAGAGAACCTGGCCGGGTGACCGGAAGGTACAAGGTCCGCCGCTGTCATAAGGTTAGAGAACTTGTCCTTATTCAATACGAGTCTGCTAGATGTCTCCTCAATACGTTGCTTCAGCTGGTGCGCGAGCTCTTCATCACGCTCCCAAAGCCAGTTGAGTGCCTCTTCTTGGAAATTCGGACGTAGATGCATTGAATGCCACGGTGATACCCCGGACTTAGAGCGCCAGCGCTCATCATTCGTCTTCAACTCAGACAGGCTAGATATAGCGATGGAGTCCTCTGAGTATTCGAAGACTTTCGCATGTTTATCACTCTGCTCGACAGCCCGTCGATTCGTGATTCTTTTAACGTTAATATCGAACTCACGGCCTTCAAACGCCGTTCTATCAGAGTCCGAGAACAACCGCTCACGATCTATACCGTCGACTTCAAGCCATCCACACCCATATAGATTATAGTCCGCGAGGAACGCGAGCAAGTAAGGGATATGGGATTCGTATGGCTGTAATGGCGAGCCAGTGATTGAGCCAGAAAGAAGCAGCTCCGCGCATTTGTATACATGCGTAGGATTCAGCAATCGGATCTTTAAGAAGCAGGACCAGCCTACTTTGTAGCCATAAAAATCGAATGCTTTGCATGGTTCTACATCCAGCACAAAAATGTTTGACGATCGCTTATCGGGGCGGTGGAATGCATCAGCCATTGCGTTCTCCAGCGCCTTCTCGAGCATACGTGCAAAACAGGCCGGATCCGACTCGGTATGGGGCAATTGGATATACAAGAAAGGGTAAGCGCCATGCACATGAATGACTGCCTGCTCGCCACCATTCTTGTCGACCTGGCCGTAAATGCGGATTATTGGCTCGCGCCGGCCATTCTGCGCGGCTTGGTACGAGTCTATGCAATTTATTCGTACCTTTATTTTGTGTAGCTCACAGACAGCGCCACTTTGACGTTCCTCTTTGTGTTGTCGTGTGGGATCAAATATTTATACGCGTACACACACACCAGCACCTTCTAAAACTCGCCGCCGTAAGCCTTAATAGCTGCCGCAGAAGTGGGTTGAACGCGCAGCCCTAGCCCTCAAAGGACTCACATAGACTACACCAGCCTAGTGAGAACAGCGCATGTAGAATGCCATCTAGTTCTATTTTCCTGCTAGTTAAGACTTAAATATCACAAAACGAATGCATATGACGGATGTATGTGCGGGTTGATATATTGCAAAAATGATGAGCGTTTATTGCGATAGCCAGTCGTGGAAATAAATCACAGCAAACATAAGGAAGCACGCCGCGCCGCTGAACGTAATTGTGCGCAGCGAAAGGTGACGCGCAAGGATCTTGCCTCCCATGATGGCGATGACAGTGCTGATGAAATGGCCCAAAAGGCATCCTAGCAAAACCTGGAACCAGCCCTCGCCCGACCCCATAGCTACGGTCGCGACCTGCGAGCGGTCTCCCCACTCGCCCAAAAAAGTCATAGCAAAGATCTGAATCCAGACCGGAGTGAACACAAGACCAACAAGATTCGAAAGTCCAGTTACTTTGGACTTTTGAGGCGCTTGGCCACCACCCTCTGCCTTCTCGTTGAGACGAGCTTTCTCACGCATCTCGATGTCCTGCTCCACCTCATCCATCTCGTCTGTCGCCAGCAAGTTCTTGTCCATGCCGACAGCCTCGCGGATAAGATTGATGCCAAAAATGAGAAACAGGAGAGCTGCAATCAATGTGGACAGGCGCTGCGACAGTAAAGAAGGCAAAATGAGGCCGAGAACGAGGCTAAGTACAGTCATGACAACCATGGCAGAGTAAGATGAGCTGAAGACAAACCACGGTGAATAGCGCATTGCCATCAGCGCGGCGATGAAGAAGGTCTTATCGCCAAGCTCACTGGCAACAATCATCACCGCAGCTGCCAGAAACTTTTCGCATTGAGACTCGTTATCTCCAGCCTTACCATCAGAGTCGCGTTGAACATCTGAGGCGGTCGTGTCCATGTCCGCGGTCGAGCTATCATCATTTGGCTCGCCGTTCTTACGTTGAGTCGTTGGGGGGGCCTTGGAGGAGTTCTTCGTAGGAGTGGAGCTGGTGCTTGATCGGCTGCGGTCCTTAGGCGCTTTGTTGCTCGCCTTCTGGTCCTTGGATTGCTGACCCTTGGATTGCTGGCCCTTGGATTGCTGGTTATTTGGTTGCGGGTCCTTCAGCTCTGGAGAAGGGTCCGGGGTTTTCTCGCCAAAGACAGGAAATCTCGGATCTGGAGTAGGGTCCTTAGATTTCTGGGTCACTGGTGTGGCCGAAGGAGAAAGGGCTTCTAAAGAGGAAGGCGTTCCCGCGTCCGGGTACTCAAATGCGTCGCTTCGGCCTTTAGTGTCTGTAGTGCCTTTCTCAACCTGGGGGGAGGATCTGAGCTTATCTTTAGCGCCTTCTATGCCATTTGCCTTGCTTCCTGTCGTCCCGCTATCAAGTGTGCCGGTACCTTTTGCGGCGGTAGAGTCCTTTCCGCTAGGAGCTTTCGCTTCACCTAATCTCACAGATGCGTCGATCCCGTCAGTGCCAGCAACATTGTCTAAGGAAGCGCGTGCGGAGTCGCGAGCGGTGTCGCGGAGAGCCTCCTGGGTCGCCTCGTCGTCAGTAATGGGCCCAATATTTTTTCCATTAACTGTAGCATCGGCGGCATCACCACTAGCATGTTTGCCTGTCTTACCGCTCTTCGCATAAGCGTCATCTTCCAATGGAGCCTTTGGCGCGGCTTTACCTTTATCTTTCGGATTCTCAGGAGCTGCGACAGAGTCGGCTTTGACATTGACGTCCTTTGCATGTTCGTTCGCCTTATCTCGAGCATTCTTTGTATCCTTATTAGTCTTGCTATCTTTGCTTTCCTTCCCGGTGCCCTTGCTGCTATCCTTGCCATTCTCTTTGGGTGCAGACTTATCTTTGGCCTCCCCAGCGGAGACGCCAAGGCGCGTGGGGTCATAGTCGTCCAGGATTACTGAACCTTTCGTGCCTTTCTTATTAGGGGCCGCCTCTTCAGGTGCTTCCGCGGGTTCCTTCGTGTCTAAAATTGCGTCACCTGCAGATTGCTTGTCATTCGGCGCTTTGTGCGGAGCCTGAAACTTCTCGTCATGGTCTATTTTATGAGACTCATCGAATGCAAGATCCTGAGGCGCATGCTTAAATGCTTTGTTCTGCTTATCGACGGCTTCCTCGGACCCGGCAGCTGCGCTATCTCCCGTGGCACCGTGAGAATTGCTTTGCCCGTTTCCGCTGCCAGCGGCGCCAATTCCAACGTCACCCGCACCAGGATGAGCATAAACAGGCCGCACTTTGCCCACGGCCGTTAAAATGGCACAGAACGTCCCAACAAGTGTGGTGGTCTTCATTTATTTCCAGTGCCAGGAAGTTCACAGGGTGCTGATGGCGTCGTGCGCGTATATCGTGCAAGAATTCCATGTTCACGTGTAATAAATGAGGCCCAAGACCCAGCACCTAGGCTTAGGGCATGCCAATAGCCCGCTACAGGATCACGCGCAAATAATACATTCAGTCGCGCCCTCTAAGCTCACATCGCTGGGCGCGCGTGTGCATGACTCAGGCTTGCCGCGCTCTTCCCAGCCGGCCGGTATCACCGTCCAGGCGTTGCCCGACGAGAAGCAGGAAAAGGCTAAAAAATATTATATCAGGACAGGAGGGCAGCCCTGGTGGTCGAGGGACTCTTAACGGCGGGCAGTGGCAGCGCAACTTGATGACGGCTAAAAACTTTATAATTTCATTTAGGAAGTCATTATACTTGAGGCAATCGCGTGCCCCTTCCAGCAGTCCAAATACGCCCAATAGCACAGGCGCGAGAACATGGGCAGTGTTCGGTACGACACACGTTCATGCATACTGTTCCTTGCCGCATGCACGGTTGATTACGCGAGAGAAGCACATAAGGCCAGTGACAGGACATGTTACTATGAAAAGGACTGGAATGCTGCGTGACGCAGGGAAACCCGCTCTGCCTCAAGATCTTGCTGATCACTTAGTCTCAACCTTAAAGGTGACAGGTGTTCTCAATGCATGTCGTGGGTTTGGAGATATCCATGGGGAGAGTGACACGTATTCGGATATGCAGCATATGTGTGCCGCAGTCTCGCAGCTGAGCGAGCCGCTGGGGCATTCAATGACATGCGCCCTACTAAGAGGACTCTTTGGTTGAGTTCAGGGAGCTCACATTTCCATCGCCGTTGCTCGCATGTATTAGATAGAGTAAGAAGTAAACCATCAGCATATATGGAGCCTAGTAGTGGAGACAAAAATGTGACAATGGTCGTCGTGTGAGGTCAAAGTGCCTCGCAGCGATGATTGCAACTAAGGTGCGCCATTGCAAGCAGCCCAGAGGGCAGGCTTGTGCGCGGAGGGCCGCATCGACTATGGCGTAATCTCGCTTTGGTCCGTCTCAGCCTGCTGCTCCATAAGGGCCGCCTCGAGGGCTGATTGAGACACGCCACTAAGTGACGAGCTCGAAAGAGTGTCGTCGTCGGCGCTCGGTGCAGTCGGTGCAGTCGTGACAGGCGACCTTGCTGGCCGTGCTAGAGGCATGAATCCATCCTCTTCTGAGCTGCCTTCGCTCGCACTGCCTTCTTCGTCACTTGCAATTGCACGAGAGGCACTGAGGAGCCTCCTTCCAACAAATGTGTGCTCCATGCTGCCAGCGGATCCATCCAAATGGTCCGATCCAAAACGACCAGAGCTATGCAAAGTATCCAATGGGGACTCAAGTCTCATTTTGGAACTAGAAGGAGAGTTTACACTGTGCGGACTCCGCTGTTGAGCAGGCGCGGCGCTGGGGCCCGGACCAGGAACTGGACTTGCTATAAGCGCTTCAGGCAGAACGGACGCACGCTGGTCGGTACCTCGAGGCGGTACGCTTATCCGCGACATGCGATGTCGCAGCATGCCCAGCTCCTTTTCATATAGCCATGCCGCCTGCTGCAGAATGTACACGGGGCTAACCCCGAAATGTGCGGCAAGGTCGTTCCACTCTACGTCCGTGCTCGTGTTGCGCAGCATTGACCAGAGTTCGCGCTCCTTTGTTGCATTCCATTCGGCAATTGGTGGGTCCACAAACCCCTCACGCCGCCGCGGGAACCGCAGGTACACCACCGTTCGCCGCGGCATCGTCTAAAGTGCGCGGAGGCTGCTGGTGCTGACGTCAGACGCACAGCCGAAGCTAGCGCGGAGGTATATATCATTTCTGGCTTAGCGGCTCGTACAGTCTAAACTGAGTAGGAATTTTGCGCTAGCTAATTATCCAATGGCTAAGTGTCACTAGCATCATAAAAGCCACCTGCCTTGGTATACCTCCACCTCATGGAAGTCGGGTTGATGCTCTGGTGCTGAGCGATAGACCAGTGAGCGGAAGCTACGAGGAGAGTGATGTACAGCTAAATAGAATAAATAGTATTACTACGAATTAGAGAGTTCGAGAAACTCGGCACATCTATTTAGAATTTCTCTGATGCTACCTTCGTGGTGGTGTGTCTAGGCTAGAAGCTCAGGTAGCGGCGCCAGCTCGGGTGCTGCTGTTGTTATGGGTGCCCGTGGCTTCAGAGGTGCAATTGACTCTTCTTGATTAGCAGGAGCTTTGTTGGCTCTTCTCCGCCTTCTTGTACGGCGGGCTTTGACAGGTGCGCAGCTGTCGGCTCCCTTGGATACTTTACCCTCTTGTTCTGTAGCTGGAGAAGCTTTGTGCAGGTATTCGGAGGCTAAGTCGACTTTGGAACGGAAGGCAAATACCGCTTCGAGATCGAGAATATGCCTCTCTTGCGCTGCACGGAGAATCCTGTTCAAACTTGGCTGTGTGCGCATCATTGCCCTGTTCAGCGTCGACTGGATTGCAAGCGCCCTAGCAATCGCTATTCCCTGCTCAGGATCACTATATGTGTAGTTGTGCGTCTTTAGATGTAGCACTGCCGCATCTGCCTTCATCAGGGCTTCCTCAGCATCGTCAATACTGTCAAGGTATGCGCGCGCCATGATATCATCGCCAAGCTGCTGGACGTCTTCTTGGTATCGAATGTAAATACTTTCAGAGACGCCGAGAAATGATCCCACGGAATCCTCCCTCGCTCCCTCTTTTTCGGCCCAAGTCCTATTGATATTTTGCAAGATGTGCATACCCCTGGACTGCTCGTATTCCTTTATCTTTCGAATTTTTGGTGGGGGATACTCCGAAGAAAGTGACTCTAGCATCTTTCCAGAGCGTTTTTGTAGCAGTTCAAGCAGATCTTCTGCTTCGGTACGGGCTGTCACGAGAGATGTATAAATTGTCCTCAGAGTATCGTATATTATGCATTGCGTGGGGACATCCTTGGAGGGCCTTAGCAGAAACCAGTTGCGTACGGCTGCACTGAGGTTTTGCTTAATCGCTTTAATGTGACCAAAGATATCGCCTGGCAGGCCTGTCCCTATTTGATCGGGGTCAAAGTCTTCATCTTTGTAGCCTGGATTCGGAACGTAGGTATCAATCACATCTTCCAGCATTTCAAACGCGTCTTCCATGGTCAGCTCCAATGATTCTGGTAATATAATCCCTGTTTCAGTAAACTCAGGCTCTTCTGCTATTGCGGACAAGGAATTCTCAGCGAAAACAGATGCATCGGGTACTCGAACTGGCTTAACCTCAACAAGCTCAACTTTGCTGGAAAGCTGAATCGACTTATCGGCGGCACTGTAACTCAACTCGGGATTATGTTCAGACTCTGTGAATGGAGCATATGAGGCCAGATGCTCATGTGGCTCGACATCTAGCTCTTGAGTCGCTCCTCGTAATCGCGGAGAACCAGTCATCGATACTACTGGTGAGTACGCTTCCGGAGCCTGAGGCTCAACGGTTGCGCTTACCCCCTTCGGCATCGATTGCAATGCCAGCGGAACTGAAGTCTCCGGAGCTGGGAGCTCGACGGCTACTTCTTTCTCACTGGACATAGGCTGGTGCTCATCATCAATTACTGCGGCAGACCCTAAGGCTGATGGAACCATTTGAGAAGGCTCAAAGAGCTCTACATTCACGCGAGTCATCACATTATCACTAAGTTGTTGTTCCAGAACTGCCTCAGTCAATCCTGCTTGCGCACACAACAGATCTTGTTCGGTTAAGAGTTTGGATACTTCAGCGCTTGTTTCGTCAAAGACCATTTTTGGCCACACATAACGGAAAAGCGGTGTTTCTGAGGTCTCATCAGGAGTCACGGAGGTGGGATGGCCACCTTTGGGCGTGAAAGCAGCGGCATGATAGTTAGGTAGAGAGTTGCACGCATGTAGAGTGGAGAATGGGATATCATCATTAAAGCCGGCATTCAAGAATGTTTCCTCATAAACTTCCTCCAAGCATGGCGAAGCCTCTTGTCCTTCTATCGTTTCGTCGCGCTCAAGCTTCGAGTTTTTAGCCTCAACGTTATCATATGCAGAGTGCACGGAATCAACATCAGATTCTGTAAGATACTCGTCCTCGTCACTGTCAAGTGGCTTAGATCGCATCCAAGGCGATATCGTGAGGGGATGCATCTCTAGAGATGCAACGATGATGCCATTAGTCGTAGGCAGGATGGGTGCACAAACAATTTTACCCTCCACAAAATTGAAGTCGAGCTTGAAAATCTCTAGAGGCAATGCGACTTGGTCACTATGTCCAGATCCAACTAATCCATCATTAGTTACTTCACCAGATGAAGGGACCTCAGCATATGCCACACCGGAGTTATGTGGAGGCTTTTGCTGCTCACTGGCATCCAGTGTAGCCGGAAGTGAGTAACGCTTAACAGGGTTTGTCTCAGGAGCACTCAGGGACGAATTCCTGATTGAGCCTTCTCCTTTCACTCCATTTCCAAAGCAGTTAATTCTGTCGCAGAACACAATCGCTGAGTTATGCATTTGGACTAGACGAGAGACAATAGTGGCATGAGCAGTAATCTGTGTCATGCTTGGGGTTCTCCTGTTTGGAGTCGACAATATCCATATCAAAGACGTGATGGCAACTCTTCCAAATATATCAGATAGCTGAAGAATCTGGAGAGAGCTTAGATTGGAAGCACCAAGAAATGCACAGTAAAGTGCGCATATGTCGATCACGAACTTGGCAAGGCTAAATGCAAGGATTACAAGAGTCATAGCAGCGCTAGGATTGCGAGCTACTGTCAACACTCTTGCGGGAACAGGCCCTGAGAAACCCGAGATAATTGCGATTATGTCTGACATGATACCCAATGCCTCAAGACGCACTCTACCCGCTTCCTTCTTAAAGGAGAACTTCAAGCTTCGAGACTCTTTCGATGTAAAACTCTGAAGCCCAATCACGAACGATACAACAACCAGAACTGGCATGAGCATGGATATAATCTCGAGAAGGGACGGAGATGGCTCGGAGAACTTGACGTCCTCATCCCAGCCTTTCACTTTATGTGTCGCTGTAGGTTGTTCAGTCGGAGTCACAATGTTGCTTTCCTCCGGTGAGGGCGGGTCAATGAGGCGAATAATTTCGTCCGTGCAGAAGTAGCCGGAGTAGTAGCAAAACTGATAACGAATGGTCCGAGCAAGCTTGTGAGGCAGGTTGTAAAGCGGTGACCGAAGCGCGAGCAAGAACGAGCTCTTGGGATGGCGAGTGGAGACCGTAAAGGGACATTTTGTACGCATAGCGCGGACAGAAGTTGGCTTCGGCGTGGCAGCGGCAGGAGCAGTGAGAAATGTCCGTGCGATACTCTCGCGTGGGACAGCGGAAGGAAGGGCATTCTGCGTTAGTGTAAAAGGGCGAACGGTAACGGAACCAGCAGGATTCATAGCGCCCCCCATAACCAGTGATTGCACTAAGGCCATCACAAAAAGTAGACTTAAAACCATTTCGTGAGCTTGAGGGTCTCGGCCAAGGGACTCCAGTAGTCGGAGAAGCGGCAGCTTTTATGCTTGAGCCTGGCCAAATAGCAATGTCCAGATTGGGGTATCTACGATTTTATGCATAAACTCCTCGTCGAATATAGTGACGAGGCCTACTGCTTTCGGAGTATGTTTTCCCTAGCCCCCCGCGCGGCGCGTGTGGCGCTTATAAACTCACGCTGCATGACAATACGCAAGCGCAAGGCCTCCGAAAATGGCAGGTTCTTGATTTTTTAGCCCAAACGGGCCTATATACACGTTAAAAATTTTCCAAGGGCCGCGACAGGAAATGCGGGAGGGAACGCGGGGTCTCGCGAGGCAGCCGACCATGGGCGAAGGCGGTCCTTTCAGGAGCGAGCACCAAGGCCAAACTGCTTGATGACGCTTCGTACATCTCCGAATGCCTCGCGCTCGCCCATGAGAACAACGGTAGGGTCAGAGCTGGTCAGAATGCTCTGGGCAACCCGCTGAAGGTCGCGCACGGTGAGTGCTTCAATCTTAGCAATCATTTCGTTAACGGACAACTTCTTGCCGTTCATGTTGACCTGGCGGCCCGCATCCTCCATCTCTACAATGCGGCTCTCAAGGTTCATGAGCAGCTGTGAGCGCAACTGATTCTTAGCGCGTTCAACCTCCACCTTAGTGAGCTTGTTCGGCGTGAACAACAGCGCCAGCTGCTGGCCGATAATGTAGGGCATATACTGCGCGGCTTCGGGAATCGACGAGCAGGTGATGCCAAACAAACCGTCGTCACTGTATGAGTGGTTCACCCCAAGCGCGCTTTCAATGTAGCCATACTGGTTCAGCACCTGTGTGTAAAGTCGCGAGTACATTCCCTTGCCGGGCCCGCCGGCCGAGAATGACCCACCGCCTCCGAGCAGCGTCTGCAGTGTTGCAACAGCATACACATCATCATCGTTTACGCCGGTGCCTCGGAAGAGAACCTGGCAGTGGTGGAACTGAGGGAGATTTCCAACCGGCGGCGGCAGCGGCACGCAGGTCTCTCCAGCGACGTAGATACTACGCGACTCATCGAGCGCCGGCTGGCCCTCAGCGCCACGAAAATGCCCGAAGTACTTGTCAGCGAGCTCCATTGAGCGCTCGTGCGGCATGCCAACGAATGAGAGCGTCAGGTGCTCAGGGCGGTACATGAGGTGCCTGTATTGCCACACGGAGCCCGGCGTGACGAGCGGGAGGCGCTCGCGCGGGATTATGAGAGGGTTGCCGAGTCCAGTAGAGTACGCAGCCTGGTGTGCGAGCTCGGGTAAATACATCTCCGGGTTCGTAGACACAGCCTCTATTTCGTACTCTGCAGTCGCGACTTGCTCTTCGATCTCGTCTGGGAGCAGATTCGGCTCAGTGATTGTCGAAGAGATAAGGTCCACCATAGTCTCAATGTCGCGATGAAACGTGGAGGCCTGGTAAATCATAGTCTCGCGCGACGACTCGGCCTGATAATTTCCGCCGAGGGAGAGTAGGCGTTGCTCCATATCTTCCTGGCTGAAGCGCCGAGTAGACTTGAATGCCAGGCGGTCGTTGATATGTGACATTCCACTGAGCTCATGAGGCTCGTATCGGGACCCGGCCTTCAGATACGCACCGAACCCGGCAAAGTGGCTATCATACGGAGACGTGACAACTTGTATGCCATTCTTGAGGCGGCCTATCGGATAGGCAAGTGTTTTTGCCTCAGACTTCGAACTAAGGCCCCGCACAAATTGGCGAGTCTGCAAGCTGAGCATTACAATGTAGAGAAGGCGGCGGCGCGGGCCAGCCCATGGCCTTACTTAAGGCTGACTCTGCCACAAAAAAGCGAACTGGCCAGGTCCAGACCTCCGGCCGGTTGGCTATCACCATAATCAATCGATAGCATAATTCTAGATGGAAAGTGACCCACATTTAAGCGGAATGTTGTCACCATTAATTTTTACGCTCAGAGCCATCTCCAACAGGCTTATTATGTACGCCACACTAGTAGGCTAAATGCCGGTAACTACTCAGCTGACCTCGCCTCACTTACACACTTGGTATAGTGCGGAGCCAACCGGCATCGTGCCATACATATATCTCTTGTGATCGTAACAAAACTTTGCTGGACCGTTTCTTTCCACACATTATTGGAAGAAGGGTAATAGATGTATAAATGGCATGTATGTAAGATACTGAATTCCCGAGCAACTTCCCATATCATTCCATAACTCTTAGCACAATAAGTTCAGGCGACACGAGAATAAAGCTTGGTGGTATCAGAAAATTGTTTCGCGCAGATGAAGTCAGTACGGTTTCTAGACCGCATATAGGACACCTCCCCAAGATCAGGAATGCGAAAATTACGACGGTGCTGGCCGATTGGCCTCGCGCATTGTCTGGTATGTCTCAACGCACGGTCCATGAATAAGTTTGCCAGCATGCAAGCCGCGGAGGGTTTGCACCGCCACAATGCAGTAGACGAGAATGACAGCTACTGCGAAAATTGCTCCAAAAACTCTGAGAACAATACTCTGTAAGGCGTTTCCGAGCGCTATCGTTCCGAGCGCGTAAGTCCCTGTAGGAAACGTGAGCGCCCACCACCCAGTGTTAAAAGGGAACCTCCGCGTGACGCTGAACAATGCGAAGAAAAGCCAGATCAAGCCAAATCCCCAAATCATCAGGGAGATCACAACGGTGACGGCGAAGATCACCTCACCGACGTCACCGAAAAACACCTCGCGGGGAGGGTATGCCCGAAGAGCGCTCGCAAGCTCTAGAATTGCAAACGTGCCCTGGCCGACTGGGCCAAGAGGTAAAAAAACACTACCGAATAACTCTAGCGGAGGAAGATTTTCGAGGGTGAGCCTCTGGAAGTACATTCCGAGTACGATTGAGGCCATAAAGAAGCCGCCTCCCCATAAAATATATGAAACCCAAACCGTGAGATGGGTCAAAGAGGCATGCCCAGTCTCTGCGAAATGACGCGCGATCGTCGCACCAGTACCAGCGGCCACGATACATGGCACAATTGGAAGTATCCACAGTGCTGTCATTTCACTGAGCCTCGAGTGCTTGTGTAGGCTTATGATGAGGAATGGGAGAGTCGTGGCAGTGGCCAAGGACAGACCCACGTCAAGCCACCGAAAGGCCCAGGCGAGAAGCTGAGCCCAGTGAGTATGTGCTGAATAGTTCGACAGCATTGACACCAAAGTCGCCATTCCCATGGGCACGGTGCCCAGAAATAGCGACTGCACAGGGTGCGCGAGCAATAGCTTGAACATCCCTGGATACATGACATACCTGGCCAGCGAGATAGCTACGCAAGCGAGGAACAGGCCAAGATTAATGCAGGTTATAGGGATGGACAAATAACGCAGCCAAGCGGCTTGGAACGGGAAATCGTATAGTAGAATGGCCACAATTCCCGTCCCCATCACCACTGAAAACCACGAGGGAGTAAAATGTAAGACGGTCTGGCGCCAGCTCTTGCGCTCGTCATCTTTCATGCCGAATATATCTGGTTTGGCCTCGCGTGATCAGGTCAACTCTCTCTCTATAATGGACTTGTAGTTGGTTGACTGCCCTACATACCGTGAAGTTGCCACATGTCGAAAGATATATGTGGGGTTGAGCGCTAGTCTGAACGGTGCTATTGTGCGGCGGAGTCATCTCGAGGCAAGGGCACGACAGACGAAGTGCAAGGTGAGCGAGAGAACCGCCGAGGAGAAAACCGCATTATGCTCTGTGATTGAAAAACATGTTACAGAGCTACGCACGCGACCTTCGGTAATATGTCTGCCTAGCCATCAGGTTGTAAGCCGGTCTGTCATTTCATTTCTTAAAAGGTTGGTGCTCACTCACTCCACGTCGAGTCGTAAGAACAGCCCATGAAAATAATCATTGGAGTCTTTACTGCCCTGAATAAGTGGTCTTTGTGGAGCTAGGCAAGCTGGGAAAGCTTATATATGCTTCCTCGGTGCTGAAGATGGACAATGCTGTTCCCTCAAGGATGCCGGACGCATGACGCGCTCAGAGTTCTTTATAACCGAAATGCGTTACAGGGGAGTATCTTTATTATAAGACTCTAAACTGATCATTAGAACTCGTACGGATATGGTGGATGCATATCATCAGCATAAGGCACATGTCTGCATACGGCTGGTATGTGCGGGAACACGGCATCCGTTTAATTGTTGAGGTGGTGCTCAACGCCCTCCCAGCGGTGCGCAAGGGCCATAGTGTACTCCATGAACGTGAGAGTCAAAATTGTGTGAGGGCCAATGCGCACTGCGTTGGCACCAAAACCCTTGTACAGCGCGGACACGCCCTCACTGCGCACGGTCTTCACAACACAGTCCCATACGCCCGTGTACAGGTCGCCCTTCTGGTTGTACATACGTGTCATGATAACATCGGGAGGGCTCATCACAAGGGCAACGCCAACGCCAGCGCACACACCGGACAAAATAAAGCGCTGCGGCGACTTCGGATCAAGAAGCTTCAAGTCGTCAATGAGCTGGCCCGACGCATGGTAGATGGGAAGCTGCACACTCGAACCGATCGAGGTGCGCAATGCAGCGGCGCTGATGCCACGAAATACCTCGCCCTTCCGTACCAGGTCACCCAATGCCTGGATGATGCCCGTGTAGTGGGTCTGCTCGCCGACGGCAAGCAACGGCGAATACGACTGCATGCGCACCTTGATGAGGTAGAAGGGCGAGCCAAGCACGGCGCCAATTGCGCCGGTGGCAGCGCCAACGCCCACGCCGATGGCATGGTTCCGCTCCTTAGGGTCAATGCCAAAGAAACGGTTCGCGGCATGCCGCATTGGCTCGTAGAACCCAAGGCGTGAGCCATTCAAAAATATTTGGTACGTGTATGCTGGCGTGAGACCGCGTTGCAGACCGCGAATGCCCTCATTGCGGAAGATGACTGCCATACTTTGGAGCACGCTGGTGTAAAGGCGCGGCGCGGTCGCAGACTTCTTCGCCAGCTCACCCTGCAGCTGCATCCGCGTCTTGATCACATCTAGAGGATTCGTGACGGTAACTGCCATGCAAGCAGCAGCTGCGCCGGCCACGAAGCTTGTGGACGTCGAGATGCTCATGGTTCGCAAATGTGTACCAAAGACGCCCCGGTTCCGGCTGTGGGTCTTGTAAGCCTTTGGGACCGATAGTCGGCGTGAACCCTAACGGTAATTTTTCATTCCTTGTAGGCTACGCTAGACCCATTCACCTTCCCTGGCCCAGGGAGGGTAATGTCACGCGATGATGCACTGGCAGCCACACACTCGTGCAGGGCCGTATATGCCGACTGTGAGGTGCCCGGCGCATGGATGCGGCTCTGATGCGTCACCATCAGACAGTGGTCCTTGGTTCTAACGCTATATTCTATCTCTTGCAGTACTTATTGACCCACCATTTTCCATAACTGAGCCGGGGAAGACGGCCATGCCAAGGCCATTGGGCCAACATAATCGAGCCTTTGGACGCTGTACTATGCGGCTTTACCACCGGAGGCGGTTTGAGCTCTATGGTCGCGAACGGCGCAATCAGTCGAGCTTTTGACGCCAATGATGTGGGGTTTCAGTGCCCCCTGCACAAAGCTCGAACGCGCGGGCGTCCGCTACCACCGGGTGTGTAAACAGGGTATGGGTTTTATTAAAACACAGAGTGAGATGCCTCTTAGCGTGTGTGGGCACGGAGCTTGCACCGGCTAGAGCATAAAGGTATAGGCAGCGTGCTCCTCGCTGGCGAAGCGCGGAGTGGCTATAGTTTGTCGTTTAGACGCTGCATCTTCCCTGAAAATGTTGAGGGGCCACGTTCGCCTGCAATTTACCAGATCTCGAAACCACTTGACAAATCTGGCGAGACCGTGGCAGCTCATTGCCAGGCGGTTTTACGCGCGCAACGCGAGCGACTCTCCCTCACAGCATGAATCAACGTCTCAAACTGACTTAAGTCACTGGAAATCCGCTTCGACCGGAAAATCTCCTCTGGAGCCGCTTAAGGCGGCGGGCCCGCGCACGATGCTGCACTATATTCACGGCGTACAGGAACGGTTCCCTCATGCCGTAGTACTGGCTCAGGTTGGCTCTTTCATGGAAATGTACTTTGACCAGGCTGTCGAGTTTGGGCCTAGACTAAACCTGAAAGTCGCTCGCAAGAGCCAGCGACATCCGGTGACGGGCCAGGACTCCGTGAACATGGCCGGCTTCCCACTGCCCGAGCTTGAGCGATACGAAAAGATTCTCGTGCAGGATCTAGGTAAGATTGTCGTGACCTTGATGCAAAACTCGAAGGAGGTAATGACTGGCGGAAGCGAGGAGGACAAGCGACCTATTGCACGGATCCTTTCCCCAGGAACGCTTCTTGCTGAATCGTTCGTTGATGGGGCTGTCAATAACTATTTGGTGTCTGTGCATGCAGTGAATAAGGACGTCGCGGTTGTATGGGCCGACGTAGCAACAGGCCGTGTTCAGTACGAGACGGCCGCCGTAGTGGACCTTGGTAATATTCTAGCCCGCATCGAGCCTCGTGAGGTTCTCGTAGACCGCGGAGCCGCACAGATTCGTTTTCTTTTGGACACTGCTCAGACATATGCGCCACATGCCGCGTTAAGTTCGCACAAGTTTCCAACGCCAGATTGGTGGGCCACACGTGCGAATGACCGCGAACGGTTCGCAATCGACGAGCTGCCCGTGGTTGCGCGAAAGGCATTCCTAGGGCTGGCTTCGTATATCGAAGAAAGCCTCCCCGGAACACATGTGGATTTGCAACCCCCAGAGCCGCTTCGCAATGGCGAAGTGATGCAGCTTGATGCGCGCGCGCGCGAGGCGCTTGAGCTGTCCAGTGTCGGTGGACGACGAGGCGCGACAAGTGGGAGTGGCGTTGCGGTGAAGGGGTCATTGCTCAGCGTGATCCGGCGCACACGGACGCCCTCTGGGTCGCGCTTACTTCAGGACTGGCTGGCAGCTCCTCTTCTGAACTTGGAAAAGATCGATGAGCGTCAGAATCGTGTCCAATTTCTGCTCAATCAGCCGCGCTCCACTCTCACAGTACTTCAGGACATGCTATCGAAGCTGCCAGACGGTCCGCGCACGATCCAGAAACTGCAACTTGGCCGCACTGATCCTCTTGATCTCTATGCTCTTGCGAGCTCAGTGATGGTGCTACGTGATATCCACCTGCTAGTGTCGAAGCTCGACGACGTACCTGTCGAGTGGAGTCATGGACTCGCTCAGCTTTTGGATGGGCCCACTCGTGATGCTCAAGCTATTCTTAGTGCGATCAATGTTGATGCGATCATCGCCAAGGCCGAGAATGAAGCCGAATCTGAGGACGCGAGGACTGTGGATTCGAGTGAGACTACTACTGCTACTAATAGTGCGCCTATTACTGCTGATGGCATTACTACCGAGACTCCTAAAGCCACAGGATCGGGAAAGCGCTCGACGACAAAAGTGGCAAAGACTCGGGGCCGAAAAGGCCCAGCAGTGCGCGCTTCATCAAGTGGCCCTCTCAATGCAGTGACTATGTCGCGGAGCTACCGGCCGGTACTGCACGCTTCCGTTACACAGAGCTTGCAGCAAATATACGACCGTCAGGCCGGTTTCAACGCGCGCGAGGATGCTATTTTGAAGCGAGTGAAGACAGAGTTCGGCCCTTCTGCTGAGCCACGATGGTCACCTGCCCACAACTTCTATATTCATGTTTCACTGCGAGATATGAAGTATCTGGAAGGGGCTCAGCTTGACTCTGCACGTCTTCTGGCTCGCAACAAAAGTGCTGCCTACATATATGACGAGAAATGGGCTGAGCTCGGATCAGAACGGATACGCATGAGCGAAGACTTGCGCATTGAGGAGCAGCATGTTATTGAGCAGTTGCGGCAAACAATGATATCGAACCACACCTCGTCCTTGCGTAAGGCATATGCGATTAGTGACGCCATCGACGTGTATCAGTCGTTTGCCGTTCTGGCTCGAGAGAAGGGCCTGACTCGCCCTGAGCTGGTCGAAGACTCGGGTGTGTATGAAATCGAAAAGGGGCGACACATAACCGTAGAGACTGGTATGGTCCTTGGCGGCTATTCCACAGGCGGTTTTGTTGCAAATGACTGCTCGCTTTCGGCCCCAAGCCCCATGTGCATGATTACTGGTCCAAACATGGGTGGAAAGTCGACTTATATCCGCCAGAGCGCGATCATAGCTCTCCTCGCCCACATGGGTAGCTATGTCCCTGCAAAACGCGCGAGAATTGGCCTCGTAGATCGCATTTTCTGCCGCATTGGCGCCGGGGACGACCTATATCATGGCCGTAGTACCTTCATGATGGAAATGCTCGAGACAGCTACTATCCTGAACAAAGCTACAGACAGGTCACTCGCGGTTCTAGACGAAGTTGGTCGTGGAACGTCTGGCCGCGATGGAGTCGCGATTGCGTTTGCTACAATCAAACATCTTGCTCTCGCGAAGCAATGCCGCACTTTGTTTGCGACGCACTATGGCGAGGAGCTATGGAGGCTCCTCTCAGCTGATACTGCCGCGGCGCCGCTGCTTGAGGCCATCAGGATGTTACAAGCTAGTGTAGACGTCGCGGACGACGGAAGCTTGCTATTTAATTACGAATTACAGCCAGGAATTTCCGCAAGTTCTCACGGTCTGCTTATTGCACGCCTTGCTGGCTTTCCAGACGCAGCGCTGCGCGACGCTGAAACTGTAGCCGCCTATTGACCACGAGACAGCTGACTTGATGCCATGGCTGGCTCCCTAGATATCCCCCCCCACCGCCCACCGCCCAGGATGGGGCTCACCGCATACATAGGCTTATCAGGAAAACGCGCGCCACGTGGCCACCAGTATTTTACCATCACGTTTCAACGCCAAGGAGCGCTGCGGGTGAATCGCAGAACGCCCTTCTAGCCCTGGGTTTTTCTGTCGCTTATTATCATCATTTACGGTATTAGCCAAGCCGCGGAGCGCTCTTGCCAGTCACCGTCGTCCTATCTGGGTTGGGGTGGTCACGTCTGGGGCTAACGCGCAGATTCTTCACGGCTAAGACAGGAGGGGAGAGGAGCGGTGCACGGACTCTAAGGAAAGAAATAAAAGTGACGAAAAGCAGGGTCTGTCTGGGAATATTATTGACCTCGGCAATTTTCCGGCCGCAGTCGAATGCCGTACGATTCATAACTCGAACTGTAGCATCTTTGTGCCCCCGCTTCTCGGTTTCTGTTCCTGCTCCTCCTGCATGGCAGAGCCTGATCTTTGCCCCACCCCTTGCCCTTGTGCTGTTTTTTATATTGCGGATGGCCGTGCGGGTAAGGCTATCATTTAAAAGCGTAGAGTCACTGCAAATAGTATTTCATGGACACAGCAGTGAGTGAAATACGCGAATCTAGGACATCCGGTCAATATAATGAACATGATAAGAGCGAGATAGACCTGGATGTTGCTGATCACGCGAAGAAGGCCGAAGAAATAGAAGCAGAGAAGAAGCAGGACGAGACTCTGGGGTCGCAGACTGAAGATGACTATGACGAGGTTTCTGAGACCGCATCTATGGCCGCGCAAAAGCTAGAAGCAACGATTCCCGATGGTGGAGTGCGTGCGTGGCTTGTGGTGCTTGGTTCATTTTGCGCAATCACTATCACCTTCGGCGTGTCTAATGGTACCGGTACGATCCAGGACTACCTGCTTAAAGAACGTCTCAAAGGCCACAGCGAGTCTGAGGTCGGCTGGATCTTTTCCCTATGGCTATTCTTTATGTACTTCGGTGGCGTGCAGACCGGCCCCGTGTTCGACGCTTACGGCCTACGGCCACTTCTAATTCCAGGATGCGTGGGCTGGATTGCGTCTTGTTTCATCCTCAGCGTGTGCAAGGAGTACTATCAGTTTATCCTCGGGTTTTCCGTACTTGGAGGAATCTCATCCTCGATGATCTTCAACCCGTCGATCACTGTTTTGGGCCACTGGTTTAGGCGACATCGTTCGTTTGTAACCGGCCTTGCAGCGGCTGGCGGGTCTGTTGGTGGCATCTACCTGCCGTTGATGCTGAATCGGCTCCTACCGCGTATTGGATATGGCTGGTCGATTCGCGTCATGGCCTTCATCATTCTAGGACTCGCGGTTATTTCATGCCTTACGCTGAAGAGCCGTCATGAGCCGCGTAAGGTCGACTGGCATGAAGCTCTCATCGACCTCAAAAGTCTCCGCATCAAGGAGTTCGGCACTTGTTGCCTCGGTGTGTTCCTAGTCGAATGGGGCGTGTTTGTGCCGATTGTCTTCATGGTAACATATGCGAGGGCTCAGGGATTGAGTATTGGCTACTCCAATGCACTCCTCGCATATTTGAACGTCGGCTCAACCCTGGGGCGCGCCTTGCCGGGATGGTTCGCCGACCGCTTCGGTAACTTCAACGTGATGATATTGACGAGCGGAGTCACCGGCATCCTGATCCTCACTTTGTGGATAGCCGCTGGAACATCTAAGGCAGGAATAACGGTTTTCGCGGTGCTCTTCGGCTTTTGGTCGGGCTCCACGATCTCGCTTACTCCTGTTTGTGTATCGGCGGTGTCCAGGACGGCGGACTACGGCAAGCGGTACGGCACGGCATATTCTATTGCTAGCATTGCCGCGCTGACTGGATTGCCGATTTCGGGCGCGCTTACCTCCCACAACTACCTAGGCATGAAGCTGTTTTCTGGTCTGGCGTATATCCTTGGTGCTTTGGTATTCATGCTGTCGCGCTGGTTCGCGGCAGGCCCAACGCTATTGTTCTAGGATCGCCACTAGATCTCATCCGGCTTCGCTTGTGGTGATATTTATATTGGATTGGCTCTGGCTAGTTAATTTGTTTGTATCTATTATGTGTAACCTTGCACCTTGTGCCCACTAGTCTAGATACTTCAGGTTGTGGTTATGCGCTATATTTGAGTCCCGTATTGGGTGCGTAGGTACGTTCAATTCCAACGCACATCCAGCAGCCCTTAATAGCGCTCTCCGCTTGTTTGTGCCTAACCTCGACTGCCCCACAAATTACACCCGGGACACATCCACCTCTAGAGAGGACTATACAAAGGGAGCTATTCATGCCAGCAATGGCTGGCATATAATCACCATCTGCATTCTGCAGCTTAGATGGCTTAGACGCAGATGCCCGTGCCTCACGCGCGTTCGCATAACTAATCACAGAGTAGTGAAACCGTGGTACTGCGAAAGGCTAGCCCGCGCGTCTCGACGTCGACGCGGGACGACGGCACTTCATGCGGCGAGGAGCGAAGTCGCTGCTCGAAGCCCCGGCCGTGGCGTCGATGTCCGCAACGGCCCGCGGAAAGCAGTACGAGCTCGCAGCAGCGAAGGCGCTGCAGGCCAGACTGGCAGCGAGTGGCCTTAGTGAGCTGCGGGTCGTGGGGGCAGCCGGCGACCGCGGCGTTGACCTAGTGGCCACCTGGAACGGGCTCGACGTACTTGTTCAGTGCAAAGCTACGGCACATAAAATATCAAGCAAGTTATGGCGTGAGCTAGGCGGCGTTGCTGCGGTGTCGTCCTCGTCGGCCACTCAGGGCGCTCCAGTGCTTGTCGCACTCGTAAGCCCGACCGCAATGACTGCAGCCGCACTGGCTGAGTTCAACGCCTCATCTGCAGCTTTTATGCATTGTGTCCTACCCATCAGGGGCCCCATCGCACGGCCCCCCGCAGGCACGACGTCAAGGGCTCCTGTCGCCTCTCTCCGGTCAGTTGTTCTAAACCTCGCAGCAGAGGACATATTGCATGCTCACGGCATCAAACGTGCCGCGCTGTTTCACATGTGATTTACAAGCTCCCTCATCCGAGAGAGAGGGTTGCTCTAGCTAATTATAAATATAAAAAGCGGTTGCTATTTGCCCGGTGCACCTGCTTGCGTGAGCGGCTTCCATCTCGTGAGGCACATTTACTCTGAGCTACACGCTGCGATACTCCTACCTCAGCGCTTCTACCTGTCACGGTTTCCCACCTGCGATATTTGCAGCCCTACCCGGCTGCCTTCCACACCGGCCACAGCCCTTGACCTCTTTAGTCACTGCCAGAGCCACGACTCGGGAGGAGTGCTGCCACATCGACTTGACAGGCAAATTGCCGGCGAATGCACGCGTATTCAGAGCTCTTGAAGCCGTCCGTAGTCTCTCATGCACTGTTTGCGCGGCTTGGCTCGGACTCGCGGCCGTACTTGGCAGTCGTGCGCGGTGGCTCGCTGCTCCAGGTGTTCACGGACGTCGCCAGCAGCAGAGGGCCTCGCTGGCTCGCCGAGTTCCCGCTCGAGGGCACAGTCACGGGGATCAGCAGCGTAGATGATAGATATCTAGTCCTCACGATTGCGCCGGCCAAGATGGTGCTCCTCGACTGGGATGCCGGGGCACTGCGGTTTCGCACAGAGTCCATGCACTACTACGAGCAATTTGCCCAGTCAAGCGACTTTGATGGTGCCAGTGCAACGTGCAACCGCGTCCTCAGCGTCGATCCGCATAATTGCAGCGTACTTTTTTGGTTCGAACGAGGACACGCTGCCCACTTTACGGTGAACGGCGCGTCCGACCCGTTGACAGACGCCGCTGTTGACAGATCAGCAGGGGAGCGCGAGACCCAGAGTAAAATAATAAATATGCCTGTGCTTGCTGCTTCATTGGATGTTTCGGAAGTTGTCGACGTCGCCCACTGCCCGATTTTCCGCGTCCCAACGCTGGTTGTGCTGTGCTGGACACAGCCTAGCTGGCCCGGGCTGAGTGGATCAGATGGTACACGAACCAAGTCAATTGCACTGGTAGCGCTTCTTGGTGACAGCACCGAGCCAGTTATGGTCCTCCGGGATATCCCAGCAAATATATACCGCGTCGTCCCGTTCGCTCCGGGGACGACTGGGTTTGCGTTGCTCATCGCAAATGATGCATTCTACATTCTCAGCGAGACTGGAATGCTCAGCAATGTGCCATATGACGACGATGAGAGGCTTGAGAATGCCGTAGCGGTTCAGCTTCCCCACTCACCACTCATCCTTGTTGTCCTAGAGAATGGAAAGCCCCTAGTTATCAATGCTATAACTATGGCCATCGAGTCCCTGTCCATGCGCTTTTCGCCAGAGCCAACGACAATCACTGCGGACGAGAAGCTCGTGATGGTCGGCTCGCGGCGGGGGGCCGCACATGTTTGCGAGTACTCAGTCGGAATGCGCACAGCGGCATCTGATACGAATATAGATGGCTCAGATCTCGCAGAAATTTATGCCAAGCTCGTTAATCTACCAGTTGGTGGGGTAACTTTGCAGTCTCTAACGCCAGTGGCGGACTTCACCTCCTATGGCCCTCTATCGTCTATCACGAACATCGACAATGGCCTTGCGTGTGCCACGGGGCAGGGCGTGTTAATTGTGGAGCGCGAGTTGCCGCTTATCGACGTGAAAGATATTTTGCTTCAGTTTAAGCTTTACCCTGGGAAGTATTGGATTGTGCCACGACCGAGCAAGCCGGATGACCTGATGATCATGTACACCGGGTTCAGCGCTGAGCCAGAAACTGAGCCGAGCAAAAAGAAGCGCCGTACTGCTAAGGGCGATGTGGACAACCAAGGCACTGGGTTCACGAAGTTCTGCAGCCTCTCAGCTGGCGACGGCGAGGCAATTCATATCAAAGAATTTGCAGGATCAGGCAAAGAGACCATTTCGGTGGGCCCTGGTTGCAAACCTGGCACCCTGGCCATTGTACAGAACACTGAGATCAGTCTTTATTCTAGCAGCTCTTGGAGAAAACAGCGAAGTGTGACCATCCCAAAAGCGTCGTTTGGGGAAGTTAGCAACCGTTACATAGTAACAACGCATGACGAGCCAAAGGAGATGCGGTTATACGACGCGGAAGACCTCAGCCTGATAAAAACCATACCTAAGCAGACCCACGCGGCCGTGTTCGGGACACGGCTGGTTACATCCTCAGGTACTGTCCTCAAGCTATACGACCTCGAGACGGGTGTGGACCATTCTTATTCCCTTGAAACACTTGAGAATGTTGTTGAACCGATCGACACGGGGCATGTCGGGAAGCATGACGCTGAAAATGGCACCAAGACTACCGATACGCTCAAGGAGAGAGCTCAAGGCGATAACCCAAATGGCACTGGCGAGATAAACGATATCACAGCAAGCCACGATGGTGGAAATGCCGACCTTGGTAATGAGGAAGCACGGCCACAAGAGCTTGTCTCTCTGTTTGGGTTACAGTTCGACGAGGATACGGAATACATAGGTGTTCATCGTGATCGTTTATTTGTGCTATATGAGCCCGTTGACAACAGGCTCGTGAAAAGGTATGCTGTACCATTTGCAGTCAACCAGTCCCCGATCTGGCTGGGGAATATCAAGTTTCTTGTTTTTCCGGGGACTCGTTCACACGCTCTTGTGAAGGGGCGCGGCGCTGGATTCCATTGCCATCTGCTCCACGAAAAATTAGCGGACTTGGTACCTATTGAAAATGGATTTGCCTGGATCGATGACCACCACGATACAATTTACCTGTCCCACATTGACACAACAATAGACTATGTGTCAAATAAAATGCCCCTGCGGCATATTGCTTCTCCGGCTGAATCTGGTCAGATAAAAGCGATAGCATACCATGAAGAACTCGCTGCAATAATTGTCGGCGTAAATGAACCCATTGAGTTCCTATGGAAGCCCGAAGAAGAGTCTACAATGAATTTGGATGAAGCCAAGGCAGAGCGCGAGGAAGACCAAGGAGCGATAGAAACGCCAAGCGATGTGCCAAGACCCGCTAACGGGCGCGCGGCTCATACCTTTCGAGGAAGTGTGTATGTCGTGCCCTTAGCTACTTACGAGTTTCAGGAAAAGGCAAGTGTAGTGCTGAAAGCAGACGAAACAATTCTGGCAGTGGAGTGCGTGGACCACGGAGAATTGGGCGATAAACAACTATTGACTCTTGGCACGGCTGTGCTGAATGTTGAGGATGAGGAAACCAATGGTTACCTTCGTGTTTACCGCTTAAGACAAGATAAGCATGGGTCCTCAACCTCTGATGACACTGCGGGCCATGGCAATTCTGCAGAGGTGGACAGTCCTCCAATTCTGATCCAGGACTTTGATGAGATTTACCTGCGTGGACCGGTCTCAAGCATAACTGGAGTCATGGGGTTTGTAGCGGCCGGACACGGCCAGCAGGTACATGTCTTTCAGCTACATAAGTCCTTGGAGCCTGTCGGGTTTTTCGATTCGCAAGTGTACATGCAGGACATGAAGTCCATACGTAATATCCTCATACTTGGCGAGCGCCTGCGCGGGCCGCGGCTCGTCAATTTCTGTCTTGAACCGTTTCGGCTTGACTTGCTGAGCAGCACAGATCCTGGCCAGTACACTCTTAACGCTGTTGAGGGTGTCTCGAGCGGAGCTCGTCAAGATCTTGCGACTGTTACCGTAGATGACTATGCGCGACTGCAAATCTTTGCTTATGATCCTGAGAATGCCGAGAGTGCTGCCGGTCCCCGCCTGGTGCCGCTCGCATCCTTCTATACAGGGCACGTGTGTACAGCGATGACAAGTGCTCAGTTGCGGGCAAGCGAGGACATTGTCGCCTACGGATCTACTGCAGATGGTCTGGTTTTCACTGTTCGACCACTCGGCGAAGACGATTTCCGCACCTTATTTGTACTGACGCAGCAGATGGTCGATAAGGAGCCCACGGAGGCTTCATTGAACCCGCGTGGCCACCGAGCGACATACGCATCGTGGCGGAACCATCAACACCAGATCATAGACATCAATTACGCACAACGGTTCTGGAGCTTGGCTACTGACCGGCAGGTGATGTATTCTCGAAAACTAGGGTTCGAGGGTCTTTCACGAGTGCGAAGAGCTTTGAACCCAGAAGGACGGGACTTACTCAAGATGTAGCATAAAATGGGATGGTAGAATGTATATTAATCTTAATGAGGTTTATGAATAGGGAAGGTGCTCATCCTCACTTCTTCCTAACGCCCTTACCATATGCTGTCTGCTAGTGCTAGTTTCCTCCACAAGATAGACAAACGGCATCGCTATAATCTAATTGTTGAAGCATTATTTGAGATAATGATTGAAATCTAAGTCCTTACAAGTAATATTATTGTTGAGCGGGATAAGAGCGCTGAAATCCCGCGTGGAAACAAAGCCAGAAGGAAGAAAAATGACCATAGTCATAAAATGATATCAAGCTGCCCGCTCTCTCTAGACAATCCATAAATTCAAGGGATTAGCCTAAAGCTTCTGAAGAAGGTTCCAGAGCGCGTCGTCCGCAGAGCGCAGGACATGAAGAGCAGTGGAGAGGGCAGGGCCCACGCCCGGAATGAACTGAGACGCCGGGATTCCAAAGTCAAGAGCGAGATCAGACAGATCATGGATATCACTCAGGAGGGACTTGAAAGTCGGGAGCTGACCGTGAGCCACCTTGCCAACAAGCTGAACACCATCCTGTTCAACCTTAGCGAGAGCGTTGACGAGATCAACGTACTGCTGGCCGAAGAGACCGGCAATGTCATCGGCAATATTGAGCCAGTCAATGTTCTCAAGCAGGTGAGAGAAGGTAGTCACCGCCTTGCTGATATCCTGCTCCACATCGCCGACGACCTGGCTGACGACGTCACCAATGTCAAGCTGGCCGTGAAGAGCCTTCTCGAAATCACCAATGATTTGACCGATGTCGCGGGTAATAGAACCCAAAATTTCACCCCCAATAGAGACATTGTCGCGTTTGGAAAAGGTGACGGCGTCCACAACGACAGGCTGGGCAACCGGCTCAGCCACGGCGACAGCCTCAGCTTCGGCGACCGGAGCCGCGATGGCGGTAGAAGCGAGCATAGCTCCAAAGAACGTAGTCTTCAGCGAGAACATAGCAGAGTAAGAAGTAAGAGCTTGTTTGGTAGAAGTCTGTGGGATTCGAGCATAAAGCCGCTTGTTTATATAGTCAGTTTGAGTTGGAATAGCGCGTCATTACGGCGATCGATTCTCCGGAGTGACGTCACGATGCTAATTGCAATACCCACTACTAGGACCACGCCGGGATTTTGAATACCGCTTGTAGCTGGCGATGCGGGAGATCCTTTTTCCCGCGCTGCAAGAACCACTTAACCTGCAGGTGAGACGCAAGTGCTCTTGTCGGAAGAGACCTGAAAGACGCGATCATACGGCTCCTACTCAACACGAAATGCGCGTCTGAATAACGGGGAATAGGAAATTCAACGCAAGGCAAAAATCGCTTTAAAGAAAACAATTTCCGTAGAGTATAGAACGAGCGTATACTTATTCCGTAGGGCTAGGATACGCCATAACTCGGGGGCCCTGCCCTACAGCCACATCGCCGCGCATCGCACCCCACAAAAGACGCGAGATGACGCATTGACAGAGATAGATTCCCTAATGCAGCTCTAGAGCGCCGCGCGAGTCACAACTCAGATGGCATCATCAGGGAATACGCAACCCCTCTCCGGGAGACTCGCATCCATAACTCTTATCGGTCACTCAGAACAGGTCTCCGCCGGCGTCCTACCTTGCACGATAAGCGACGTAGCCGCCTGCCGATGGTTGTGAGGGTAACAGTTTTTTAAAAAGATTAAAGCGCTGCCTATTTAGATTTGCTAGGAGATACTGCATGCGAACCCGACCTGAGTAGCTCTCCCGGGCTAAGCCCCTGTCTCTGGCCTGGGTGCTGCTGCGATCCCGCTGCAATCCCGCTGCAAATCCGCATCTGCAAAGCGTGATAACCAACCAGATGTCGCTTCTAGACCCCGGGCTGCTATGACGCACGTCTCCAACTCGGCGCAGGAAGCGTGGCATCTAGGTGGGTCTGAGTGGCACGCATGTCTACGCTCACGATGGGTGGCAGGTTAGGGGTAATGCCACACATGCATTTTGCCGAGAGTGCCCACCGTCGGCGTCAGAGCTCTGTGGTATGTGAGCGACGCTTCTTCCGACATGGTTAGGGTAGTAAATCCCAAGGCCACGCTCAACACGCGCTCAGGTGAGAGTGAAGAGGCGCCAACTGTCGGGGTAATACGATGCTGTTTGCAAGCATTCCACTCGCTCTGGTGACATCATTGCCATGGCTGGTGTCTAACATGACTCCAACGCTTGTTTACAGCGCGCTAAGCCTCAACGTCGCGCAAATACTACGAAGCATCTTGCGTTTAGGAAGTGACGCATACTCAGCGGTTTTGATGGGCGTGCTCACGCTGCTCCTTGCTCCGGTAATATCTGCTGTTCTGGTGTTGTTCGGTGCACCCGTAGTCAATTTACAGGTTGAGACGGCTCTAGCAGGTCTTGTAATTTCTGTCTTGGCTGTGCAACCGCTGCTGGCGGTGCACGGACTTGACGCAAGCGCCTGGCGAGAGGCTGCTTCAGGCCAGCTACCGCCATCTGATGTATACTATGGCAGTATTGGTACCTTGGTAGGCGCATGGGCGGGCGCAGTTCCTATCTCGCTGGACTGGGACCGGCCGTGGCAGGCATACCCGATCACGATTGTGGTGGGCGCCTATATCGGAGCCGGTTTAGGCACTATCATCGGTGGATTTTACTCACGCGCTCGTGCAGCGCCGTCGAAGACCAGGGCCACAAAAAAGCGGAAAATAGTTGTACAGTAATTTGAGACCTGGAAGCTAAAATCAAGAATCAGCGCTCCCGTGTTGCAGTGTGGGTCTCTTGGTAACCCTCTGTGTCTAGTTTAGGAGCTAGAGAGCGTGCTTCATATCCTCAGGATGCCCCGGGATAGAGACGAACGCTTCTTACTTCTTGATTTGATCTAGGAGGAGCGTCTTCGCACGCAGAATGTACCGTTAACATGCAAGCTCCTGGCGTTCAAACTGTTTCCTCAATTTTGGGATTCCGGAAGTGGCGGCACTGCTTCGGAAAATTCGCACGCACTAACGATCGTCATTTATTGCAATATATTCTTACAGGTGCTACGTAACCGGTGCCGCATCTACGATTTCGGTCTCGCTTGGGCGTTTTAGAGGGACTGCATCATAGGTTCTGGAAGCAGATAGTATTCTCCCTCATTTTTGGACCACGACAGTAATGTGCTGAGCTATCCCCACTTCAATATCTGATTATAACGGGCTTGCACTTGTGCATGCCAATGTAGACAGGCACCGATACCGGAGCCGAATGTGAGACTAATTCATTATGTTCGAAGAGACTGTTATTGACGGTAACACAAAAGGGCATACTCACTATCTAAACGGCTCTAGACATTAACTGCTCCCATTAGCACAGTAGAGATTGCTCGGATGTTCGAATCCCCCTCCCCACATTGGCCTTTACGTAAATGAGCTATAAAAGGCAGCAGTGGATTACCTAGAACTTAACAGGGACAGCGATGTTTTTCACCCAGTTAAATTGATAGCTTTTCCGACCGCTTTACTTGCTAGCAGGCAGAGCGGCCCTTGTGTGTCCCGTATGACTCAATAGAACGTACAGATCCAGATATCACAGATAAACGCTCTTTAGACACATGAGGGATACAGTGCTACGAAAAGTAAAAAAAACGCATCTTTATAAAAATAATCTATATTTGTTGATTCTCTGCTGCTCCAAGGGCGTTTTGTACTTGAACAAATCAGTTCATTAGATCTTCTGGATGGCATTATACAGGGCGTCATCGGCCTTTTGCAAGTCATCCAGGGCAGAAGAAAAGGTCTTTCCAACCTTAGGGATGAGCTCCGCCACCGGCTTAGCGAAGGTCAGCAATAGGTTCGAAATATCATGGAAGCCTTTGAGGAGACTCTTGGCCTGTGGAAGCTGACCCTTGTCAAGACCCTGGACCAGCTGAAGGCCGTCCTGTTGTACACTTGTGAGCGCATTGATCAGGTCCAATAGGTGGGGTCCAAAGACGGTGGCTACTTGATCTCCGAAGTTGAACCACTTAATGCTCTCCACTGCCGAAAGCAAGTTGAGAATATCATTTGTTATGTCCGAGAACACCTGATTGTAGATGGTGGTGAGATCCAGCTGTCCCTTGATGGCCTTCTCGAAGTCTTCCTCGATTTGCTTGAGGTCGCGAGTGATAGCATCTAGAACCTGGGTTCCGAAGTCAGCTCGCTTCGAGAACTCATAGGTGCTGAGGTCGCCCACGACCGGCGCGGCGACGGGCTGAGCTACAGCCACTGGCTCAGGAGCCGGGGCTGCAAGTGCAGAGGACGCGAAGAGAGCGCTGAAGAAAGTGGCCTTGAGGGCAAGCATTGTTTTCCTTGGAATGAGAAAGCGTAAACGATGATCTACTGGCTAAGCAGGGCGTGACTTGGTCATTTAAATGCCCTGGGGACTCGGGTGGGGAGAATGGTGGTTGCGCCATTCAATTGTCGTGAGTGACGTCACGCCGGCGATCGTGACACCTACTACAATTTACACGTCGGGATTTGGAGTACCATATGCGGATCGAGCCGCCGATTGTTCCCTGATTATGCCGGTTCTCGGCTCACCGCTATAAAATATAATTTTACGCGCAAGCCATGAACATTTATGAAGAAGGGTGACAACCTAATGCTGTGGCCTAGCCTGGCTGATGCTAATAATTAACCGGAGCAGAGTATACAATTTGTTTCGGTCTTGAAAGCGTATATAGAGGGCCCTCGACAATCAGAGGTATGTCAACTAAACCTTACCCAAACACAACATACTCCGGCTTAATCGCGCTTATTCCCCACAAAAGCTGCAGCTTTACGCATCCATCGGGTGAACCCTCCCCCTATCTCCTCAACTGTGGGTCCCTTGTAAGCCACGGCGCGCCGTCTCACAACAAAAACGACTACATACCCCGCTCCCCACTTTGAAGGACCATTTTGACAGATGCTAGTCCTCATTGGATCTGAAAATCTGCTGCCGAGATGAGGACTAGGCGAGTAGAAAGACTCCCGACAGAAGGTAGATGATTCATCCTCCCATTATATGAATAATTACGGGCAGCTCATATTTAAGCACGAATTATAAAATTGCGGTGCCATAGAACTAAACCGCTAGCCGGTCGGGCTGGGCAAGTGGCACACTGAGGGTTACGACAAATCCCCACTCTGCTCTCGTTTTACAAAGCTAGATATACAATCAGGTAACACAGGTGCTATCAGACTGGTATTTATGCGGTTACATGCACTTTGTACAGGTACTAAAAAACAGACTAGAGCAGTTCGGAAGACACCAGAGCTCACATAGCCATGTGCTGCGGTGAAAAAAGCGAACCTCGTGCTCCAGACCTTTTCCGGTCCCGGCAATCGACCAATCCGGCTGAGCAAGGCAATCTTTCGCTAACGATAAAATTAATCAATCTCATACATACATCGAGATCGTAAATTCCCGTCATTTCAAGTGAGCACAGCTATATATGTTTTAGTTCCACGCATAAGAACGCCCTCTATGCTCGTGTGTGGGGAAGGACCCCACGTGTGGATACTACATACTAACACGCAGGCTTTGTATGACGTGGGGCACTGTGCTGTTCAATAAGTATGTAGCATATGGTCAGGTGAGTATGGTAAGATGAGTAATACGCGTTATTGACAGGCGATGATGTGCAGGCAACTCCGATTGCGTGCGGCTCAGATAAATATGACGCAATTCGGTTGAGACTTTATCGAAGTCTTGAAGTAATGCCTCGAGCAAAGGAGCCCCCCATAAAGCTCAGCAATAGTGGTCCATAATCGGTCATAGATCACGCCTATCCGAATACCTCAAGAATAGCCTTTAGCAGCTCCCTTAGTACCATCGTAACTCACTGCGACGCTTCAATTCCGCTTCTGGCGCAAAAAAGGGCAGATTGGGTGTTATGTCTCTCCCTCCTTGTTGTGGTGCACACTCATACCTCAGGTACCGAGTCCTGTTGCCTTTAGAGTGGAACCCCTGAGTGAAGCGAGCTATTATGGCTGAGCATGCTACAAAACTGCATCACCGGTGCCTGCACATATTGACCATATTATATAGATGGGTTCTGAATGTATAAAAGCATTCTAAGAAGCGCCTAGCATGCTTACATGCTTACATATATCTCCTGGTTCGGGGTTCGCCACCCCTGAAAGCGGTGGCGCGTGGCGTGCTGACACGATACTATAGCCATATCACGGAAGCATGAGAAGGGGTGGGCGTGGAAAATTAAAGGGAGCTTTCGAGCATTTCTTTCGAGTTTACCACACAAGAAACAATGTCGGTTGCCACGCTTCCTCCGCCCCAGGAGATCAAAAACGACGACGGAACAACGACCACAATTTTGTATCGAGTTAATGACGCTGGAAAGCGCGTAAAGGTGACTCGCCGTGTCAGGATCGAAGAGGTACCAGTCTCGACGCCGGACGAGCGATACGACTGGCAGCGTTACGGTGAGGCCGTGCGCGACACGGTCAAGCCGCAAAAGGGCGATGAGATAGTGCTACGTTTGTATCCGAAGAGTGCAACGCCCGCCAAGGAGGATGCGGCGCCGGAGAAGAAGGCCCCGAGTTTGCGCGTGAAGTGCAAGTTCTGCGGTGGCGATCATTTGTCTTACCAGTGCCCGATAAAAGACAAGCTTGCGAAGTCTCAGCCCGATGTTGTGAACCCATCACCGATGGATGCGCCGATGGGTGGCGTCGGTGGAGGACGCTACGTGCCACCGTCGCTGCGTTCCGGCTCGGCGCCCGGTATCCCTGGCAGTGTGCAGGGCAAGTACGTGCCCCCTTCCCTGCGTGGAGCACCGGGAATCAACCTTCCGGGCATGCAGACCCAACAGGAGCGGGACGAGGCGTCGACTTTGCGTATCTCGAACCTGCCGGATACTATCCAAGAGGCAGACCTCCGCGCGAACTTCGGGCGCGTGGGCAGAATCGTGCGCTGCCACGTTGCACGCTCGAAGCAGACCGGTCGTGGCCGCGGATTTGCATTCATGGTGTTCGAGTCGCCGAATACCGCGGAGCGCGCGCGCCAGCTGTTTGACGGCAAGCCCGTGAACAACATGATTATGCACGTAGACTTCGCACAACCAAGGCAGCCGTAACTTGTACACGCAAAACCTGCTTTGGCTTCACTGCATACTTCAAAACTGCCCGGTCCCTTCCTCTTTCTCTCTATCGCACACCTCGCGGGCTCCTAGGGACGAGATATCGAGGACAGTGTAGTGTCTGGGCTACTCTGGATACTCACATATATATTAATTAACTCAACTTTATTGAACTAACTAACGAGATCAGCTTCCGGTAAGTGGACGAACATCGAAGAGTAGATCGCTTCAGAAACTGGGCGGTCAGAAACTGGGCGGTCGCTTCCGTGTCACTGGGAGACTGTCGTATTACGGTTTTTATATCTTAGTTTATGATATATTTCATACCCAGTGTCCTCGGTTTTAAGAAGCCGTCTCCGAGGTCAGGAGCTTATAGATTTGCCAGTGCAGGGCGTGGCTCGTGATATTCCAGTGTAGACACAAGTGCCCTTACGATTACAAGAAGGCGGCGCAGAGGAGATGAGAGGGACAAAGCAGAGAGATCTAATGAGTGCTGGCCTATGCGACCTCCCATAGCTCTCCTCCACGGCCCTGAATCGACTTACCAAGGTCTTGAACGTCGCTGTCCCATTGCACGAGCCGGTCGCGCATAGTTGCGATCTGATCCATGGACAACACTCGGGGCTGTAGCCAGGTGATCGCGACGTTCTTCGTTGTCTCATCAATCTTTCCTGCCATCAGTCCGAGGCTAAAAGCTTTGATGAGAAGGATCTCTACCTTTGCTCCAGGCTGCAGGTACGTGTCCTTCGCGATCGTAGAAAACGAGAGCGTTCGGTCCGTGGCCTGGCGCCGAAACACAGTCTCACACAAGGCCATGAGGCAGATCTTTTGCTCGAGGAAAGGGATAGACTCAGCGAGGAGATTGTTTGCAGCGGTGAACGTAGGGCGCAACTGCTGGAACTGAGGGACGTCCCCAACATTCACGATCTCGATCAGCTCGCGTAGCCACGCTAGGTCTCCTTGCAATGTGGACAGCAGCGGATGCAGCACAAGTTCACCAAAGTTGTATACCTTGTCGCCGAGAAGCGCAGCAATGCACAAATCCTGCGCCTTTTGCTGCTTCGCCTCGTCACTGAGCTCATCAAGATCAATCACCGATAGGTACAACAACGCGCTGCGGTAGTAAGCTGTGTAGTCGGCCTGTGTCTTATAATACTCGCACGCAACCCCGTATAGCTGGGCGAGGATCACCTTGTCGGTAATGTGGAGTTCATCGACGCTGCGCCGGGCGGCATCGAGCTGCTTGCGCGCGGCAAGGGGCCGGCCAAGCTGCGTCTGGAGGCTGGCGAGGCGGAGTGTCGCAAAAACCCACACACTGCGGAGCTCGTCGGTATCAACCTTCTCAGCGATAGCCGTCATGAAGTCAAAGCTCTCCTGGGGTGTGGCGCACTGCTCGCTGGCCAGAATCGCGAAAGACACAAAGGCCAGCGGGTTGAGGTGGGCCTCAAGCGGCTTCACAAACTGCTCGAAGAGCGGAATGCGCAGTGGTGCAGACGAAGGCGCGCGGAACACCTCGAACAGAGCTTGCGTCACTTGGTGCCACCGCTTGCGCTCCCACTCGTCTTCGAGGGTGTACAACAGTGGTACAAGCTCCTCGGATGTATTCTCTCGCAAGCTAGCAAGCACACTCAGCACGTCCGACATACTTGAATACTGGTTGGGGAGGTGTCAGGCGGCGTCTTGTAGGGGGGCGGTCTGACGGTGTCCACTGTGCGTCCCGGCGGTTTTGGCTGACTTAGCGACTCGCCACACGTACACCGTCTCATCACGGCAAACGTAAGAAGCTGTGTACTGGAGGTTTGAAGTGTATACGACAGCTCTTGAGCACGCCATGTCGACTTATCTGAAATTTAAGCTGTCATTAGATGTCCTCCAGTTGGCTCTCGGCCGTAAACCAAACATGAGTCTAGTTCACAAATAAGTTGCTGAATGACCACGCAGCATAAGAACATAGCATTGGATCATCTGCCAGAGTGGCTAAATCGATTATCATAATTGATACGAACATGAAAAGCCAAAGATTCTGCCGTCGACGTGGAGTGTATGATTAACTACTTCCCCGACTTGCTGATACCTGTGTAGAAATCATGGAGGCATCACAGTGGTTCTCGGGTAGTGGCATAAGTCGACGCAATCAACCACTCGAAATCTATCAGGTGCGCGCAAAACGTTGTTGAGCTTTCCAATTTTCGGGCAAACACATAGCGCTCATACACGTATCATTACATGGACAGATCCATACTCCGCATGAATTCTACGACACTTAAGTTGTGGGTATTTTTAAAAAGTCAGACATAAGCGGTAAAGTAAAGTATAGCCTGGGATTTCAGACGTCTCAAATTCCCGCATCCCATGCACTTAATCGTACAAGGTCTACATGGCAATAAGATTGTAAGGAGCTAGTAAAAAAACCGCACGCTAAGAAAATATTCACTCTGCTGCTATCCAAATATGTCTACCTATAATCCTAGGGCCTTGTGTGGAAGAAAAACTCTTGCTGCGGATTCATACTGATTGCGTTCGTCAAGAGCCGAGCTCGCTCAACTCGACCCGTACCACACCATAGTGACTAATACACAGGGCTAGGTTGATGCCGCTGCCTTTCCTGCAAGGGCGCTGGGGTGCTTATGCTCTGCGGGTCGTCAGAACCCTACGATGGCAAATCCTAGGCCGCCGTGCAGACTATACCCTCTTCCTTATGCAAGCGCTGCATTATGATGAGCAAGATGGGAGATCATTAGTGATCCTCGAATGGCACCCGGTAGCGCAGAATCTAGGATCAGCTAACAACTATCGACTTAGAACTGGATTAGATAGTGTAGACCGAGGACATTGCACGTAGATGCTCCGATACAGGCCAGTTGTTACATTACACAACGCATTCGAAATGTGACGGCCTTCCGAAGAATTGCTGGAAACGGCGAATCGGAGCGAGAGAACGTCTAAAAGTCGCCGCACAAGGCCGCAGGGTGCCATTACTCGCTTCTTCAGGTTGATTATCATTTAGATCGAAGGGTAAGGGCGATGGAGAGACATTACAGGGTTTGGTATTTATAAACTCATTTGACATGGGATCGTGGACATCGATACCCAGGCAGGCGTGAATATTTGCGATGATAATGGCGAGGCCCGTCGATTAAGTACGATCTGCCGGCATATGACCGGTGCTGGTAAGTCGTCACAAGGCGACGCCAAGGGTACTTTAATTCTCAGGACTTGCGCCCAGGCCGAATGTCGCCCGCGGCTTATATGCAAGGTGGTGATGATTAAATTGACATCATCCCACCACCATCCTACTAACTATTGGCTGACCTCGTAGAACGAGTGACCTCCATTCATAATTCCATAGCTATGCATGGGGCTCATACACGGCACTTTTGCCTTTTCTGTGATACATTGTCTACGGATGAAAGCGGCCAGCCACAGTAAGACCCTCGTGAAGACTTCAACCAACATCATGGCGAGATCTATGAGCCATAGAAGCACTCATCACGTTCATGCGCCCCGCAAGAACGAGGGTAGCATGCATGTCCATCTATCGCCATAGGCCAGTCCGAGCTCCGATGGCAATGCATGGGGCGGGATCACTATGCAGTTTAGGCACATAGACCCTGCATGACTGCTCAGGCTTAGGGAGCGAGACGATTAATTCGTATAACACCCTAGACCCGTTGCCGAGCTTAAGTATAGAGGCCCAATGTCGCCTAATTCTGGCGCAGCAAAGTCCTACGGCGGATGAAGATACCCGGTTTGAGTGCCAAGCAAGCGGATGTTAGCAGTGTCAGAGACACTGCTTCATTCTCAACCGAACGTGAGCAGGGCGACTGGAAAAGTGCAATAGCCCCTTTCCCCACTAGGGAGGACCCCAATGGGGAGGAGAGACATCAGCATGAAGGGGATTGGAGAAGCGCTATAGCCCCCAGCGTCGTGAGCGTTGGTGGGGAAGAGAGTGATCTACCGCGTGTCACTAGAGTTGAGGCTTTATTGACGTACATGACTCGGATCGACCGCATTGTGATCTTCTTGTGTATTCTATTGTTCTCATATGCTACTGACCTTGAGGCTTCAATTCTTGGATCCGCTCAACCGATTGGCCTTTCGTCGATAAAGCACCACTCGTTGCACGCGACAGTGCTTGTCTTCGAAGCTGTGATATCAGCGGCGTTTGAATTTTTGTCCGGTAAGCTATCTGACGTTTTAGGCCGCGTCGAGACTTTCTGTCTTGGCGTACTTATTTACTCAGTTGGCCTCGCCGTGAAGGCCGCTGCTGATGATGTGCCAACTTTCTCGGGTGGTGCGGTCTTATACGCACTAGGATCGTCGCTCGCCCAGACTCTGCTTGTCGTGACTGTAGCCGAGTCTACCTCCACGCGCAGCCGTGTGTTCTTTAGCTGCCTCCAAAGCCTTCCTTTCATCATCAACCCCTGGGCCAGCGGCCGGATCTTAAAATTGGACATGGCATCTACTACTTGGAAGTGGGCTATCGGAATGTGGGCGATTGTCGGCACAGTGATGAGCATTCCCCTAATCATAAGTGTGTCTCTTGTGCTCCGGAAAATTGAGCGGTCAGGAAAGGTTTCTCCTGAAAAGAAATACCACTGGCCTGGAATGCGCACATTCCTTGTTGAGCAGTTCTGGCGGCTTGATATTATCGGTGTGATCCTGTTCGCTGTTATGTTTGGACTGATTCTCGTTCCATTGACACTTGCAGGCGGCCTGGATAAAAAATGGGGAACGGGCCACACCATCGCCCCCATTGTTGTGGGCGGTGTGTGCGTGCTGGCGTTTGCTCTCTGGGAGTACAAGACGCCCCACACCATCATGTCATACCGTATTTTCAAGAATCCATCTATATGGGCAGTACTTGGCATCTCCATGTTCTTCAGCATGTCTTTTGCAGTGATTGGCAACTACTTTTTCACATTATTGGTAGTAGCGTTCGGTTTCAGCGAGGGCGATGCCACGACAATCAACAAAATATTCGAGTTCGTTGAGGGAATCTTGGTTCCGATTCTTGGGCTTGTCATCTACAAGGTGCGTCGGCTGAAGCCGTTCATTGTATTCGGCAGCATGATCCATCTTGTTGGTCTTGGGCTGATGATTCGTTACCGTGGAGACCCTCTGGGCCATGGTAAGGTTGGTGTAGTCGCAAGCATGGTACTCCTTGGCGTTTCGGGATCTTTCACGATTCCTACGTCTGCCGCACTCATGCAGTCTGTCCTGCCTCGTAAGGACCTGGCTGCTACGATAGGAATGTCTCAAGCTATGTCATTTGTAGGAACAGCCATTGGAAGTTCCATCGCTGGTGCAATTTGGACCAATGTACTCCCACCTGAGCTCCAGAAGTCCTTTGCATATATGACCAAGGGTCTGTCCCAGGAAGCATATGAGTCGCCACTCACACAGACTGCGGCTAAGTTCGTCATGGGATCACCTGTACGCACCTCGATTGTCTTTGCATATCGGCGCGTCCAGCGAACTCTGGCAATCACGGCAATATGCATTGCCGCTCCTGTGTTTTTACTCGCGCTTGTTGTTCCTAACATTGAATTGAACGACGAGCAGACACTCGCACCAAAGGGCCCGTCGAACCTGGCACGGTCAGACATGATCATGGTGGTGACAAGGCCAGCTGAGATAGAACACGATGCAAGGCATGACTCTGACTCGACCAACGTTGAAAAGGAAAGTCGCACGTCAATGCAGCAGCAGGCTTAGCGTTGTCCGGCTCGAAATTCCATGACTACCAATTCTATTCCTATTTTATTTAGTTCAAAGTTCTCATATATCTAGAATTTTACTAGTTTACTCAATCATCCATTTTTATGAAGGGCCTTCTCGATCGCAAGTTGCATGCTAGTTGATGGAGCCGCGCCAGCACCCTCATAACGTGGCAAAAGCGAATTACGATGAACGCGAGGGTCAAGCGATAGCGGGACTTTGATCACCTTTTAGCGTCTGTATTTTCTCCAGAATCAAAAGAATTTAGTCCAACTCGCCAGGAGCACAGGTCTACATGCGCATCATGGGGTCTCTTGAGGGCATCGGCGCGCGCTGGTGCACATACATGTACATATATATACATGATGCTCTAGGCAAGGGTTAGTACCGTCTTCAAACCGTTAGTATACCTCGCATATAAGTGCCACTCTGTACGGCTAGTGGCGAACGACATATCCGCCATGGAGTCGCGCAACGGACGGCCGTTGAGGCCGAATCGTGGCCAAAATCCGAATGCCCGGTGGCTTGTAGACGACACCCCGAAGCAAGCACCACCTCCTAAGCGTAGGAAGACCCCGGTCAAGCCGAAAACTCCGAAAGCTGAGGAGATCACAGAGGGCGAAGTACGCTGTAAGTGTGAAGGCGCTGTGAGCGACGACAAAACAATGGCTGAGTGCGAGAGTTGCAAGAACTGGCAGCACATTGTTTGCGAGGCTGGGGTTGATGATGAATCGGCATTGCCAGAGCCTTATGCGTGTTGGAAATGCCGTGAGACTGAGAGTGACAAGGAGGACGCAGATGATACCAAGGTGGCAACTGAGAAGAGTGATATCAAGGAGGAAGAGCCAGAAGAAACGGGAATTGCCGCAATAAAGGACACAGTGCGTCGCTCTGTCGCGGAGCAGTGGCAAAAGATCGTTGTCGAAGCGTCTTCAGCCACGGGCGTCAAGACGGACCCCGAGCAACTTGCTCTTGATCTCGAGCAGGCACTGTACGACGAGTATGCCACGGAAAAGGACAAGGACGTGGGCCATGTATATCGTGAGCGGTTTCGAATGCTGAGCTTCAATCTAAAAGACGCCAAGAACCCAGGCCTGCAGCGCTCTGTGTTGACGCGCAAGACGCCACCGGCCAAGTTCGTGACAATGACAAGTCAAGAACTGCGGTCACCCGAGCTCGAGCGGCTTGCGGCTGAGGTGCACGAAGAGAGCATCCGTGACACGGTCATTGCCGAGAACGAACCTCCGAAGGAGCGCGTGAGTACGGGCACGGCCGAGGTTAACGTTGAGCCAACGTTTGTTGCGCTTGACGAGGAGGAGGAGCAGAATAGCGACGACCTCGATGAAGCGATGAAGGAACCTCTCGGTCCACCGCCCCCCAGTGTCGAGGAGGAAGGCGGCGACGAAAAGGCGATGAAGTTTAAGTCACCGGCTGGTCTCGCCTCGGCACCGCCGCCACTCGAAAAGCCTGTGTGGAAAGGCCGTGTAAAGCTCGACAAAATAGTCCTGGATGCGGCAGGCATGCATCTCACTGGGGATCGCAATTCCTGGCCTAAGTACATTGACAGCCAGGCAACACTTTCCGTGACGGGCACCGTTCGCACGGACAAGGGGCTTGCCTACCTCAAGGAAACAGCCAATGAGCCGGACTGGCACGGGGTGATATCATTTGCCCTCGTCAGCGAAGACAGGGCAACGCTCGCAGAGGTTTGGGAATACCTGAAGAGTCGTGAGCGCATCGGCTCCGTCGCAACGGCGCGTGACGCAGTGAAGGACACCTACCTGATTCCGTGGGACGGTGGTGACGCACCCGAATACCTCAGCCTCGATGGAAAGCAGACGGAGTTCCTCGAGCATCTTAAAACTGAGCACGACGATGGTAAGGTGCTCCTTGCCGTATTTGTTCTCTACAAGTAATACATATCACATTATACTCGTTCAATAATCAAAGTCTAGTTCAAATGCAATTGATATGTATAATATCTGAAGGAACATAGCCCGATCCTGGAGCTCGAGATACTCTTGCCTGCGCGCGGCGAACATTTCTGGGAGTTAGATGGATGGCTCCGCTGACGATGTGGGTCTTACCGCAATTGCTTCTTTCTCCCATATTCCTGTCTTTTGCAGCTTGCCACAAAAGCCTTTCGTCGTGAATTTTACACCCAAGTCATATCACATATCCGACTCGGCCTTACAGCAGCCACCTCCTCAGCTTGAGTGGTTAGCGAGCCTCGGACCCGTACTGTGTGTGCCCTGGGCATATAGTGGGGTCAAGGCTCCCACTACCCTCCGCTAGGCTTACTACTTACTACTACACCTCCCCTCAACGTCTGCCTGCCAACCCAGGTTGTCGCGAATGGCGCCGCGCGGCCTCCACTGTCACATGACCGTATTGGCGACCTCGGCTCTTACCGCTCGTAATCAGAGAGTCGGCGGCGTGTGACTTAAACCCCAAAGCCTGCCTGATTTCAACTCCACACCTGCGCCGCTGAACATTTCAACCTGCAAAAAGCGCGGTGAACTACAGGAAAATGGCGACTTGTGGCCCGTCCAATCCGCTGCAGGATGTGAAAAACCATATGTCGCGAGATGCTTCACTGCAAAACGAACGGGTGACGGCAGGACCCGCACCTACGCGGGCTGCTACTGGATTCCGCCGCGGGCCGGCGGAGGCCCAGAACACGGCCGCCCAATTCGCAGACTTTAGTCGGTTCGGCTCCCCTCAACTTGACTTTGCACCGCCGCCAGATGCCATGGCGCAGTTCCGTCAGTTTCCGGGCTTCCCCGGCTCCCCAGGCATGGCTCCCCGCGTAAGCGAGTCAGGTTCCCTTGCCCACCGCGAGATGTCGAGCACTGGTGCGGCTCGCGGAGACTGGGTTTCCGAGTTCCAGAAGATGTCAATTAGCCATCCAGTAGAACGTCAGGCATCTCCACAGGCCCTGAATATACAGCAGCAGTCTCAATTCGTCCCGCAGCACTTTGTATCGCCATTTTCAAGGCTCACTCCGAGCTCGGCGCACGCATACACCCCACAAACCTTCACCAATCAAGCGCAACGCGCGAGTCCGTGTGCATTCTCGCCTGATGCTGCGTTTGATGACGCTTTTGCAGCTGTCGAGCGAAGACTAGAAGCCTCGTCTGCTACACCGCCGGTAATGCAACAGCCGCAGATCCAGACAGACGCGGCCCCGGATGGACGTGGAGAGGATCTTAGCGAAGCTGCGCGTAGCATTCTCAATACCGTACATGAGACAGCAACCCCGAAGCTTGCGAACAAAATGAAGGATTCAAAGTTCATGGCATTGATGAACAAAATGAGCTCTGAGCAGGTAAGAACATCTGGTGCCGATCTTGTCGATGCTCAGGATAAGAAGATTGATGCATACGCAATAGCCACCAATAATCAACCTGCGATACCAGAAGCGAGTGCTGGCGAAGCGGAGGCGACAAGTCAAGACTGGGTTCCGCAAAGGCCAATCGGTCAGCAACCTGCTCCCGGGACTAGCGAGGATTTCATTCTACAGGAGCGGATACGCCGCTTTTCGCGCGATCTCGAAGACCCGGACACATACTTCCGCAACATGCGCGAGCGCATGTCCGCAGATATGGACCGCGCGCTTCGTGGAGTGAATAGCCCATTTGAGTCTGCAGTGGACCTTGGGCAGCTCCCGCTGCGGCATAGCGACTGGGAGGAGAACTACGAGGACTGGTGAGCGCATCTTGCAAGTGCCTAGGATACCACTTCGTCATAATCGGCAGTAAGTGAATAGACCTTCTTTCTTCATCCGCTTCTCATCCTTTGCCTCTTGTTTATTTTGATTTTCATGAAGATTAATGATACAGCATTATTTATTAGAAACTCTCATACTGAAAGATACCTTCTTGTTAAGTTAAACCTCTCAGAAACCATGGTTGTCGAACAGTCAGGCGTCGCGCAGCGAACGTGTCATTAATATGGTAGTGCCTCGCCTGGTCTTTTGATGCTCGGAGATCATATGCCGGCAAAGAAACGACCCAGGTTAATATGACTATAAGCGGAACGGTCAAGGTATTTATCCACCACGCGAGATACCGTGGGCAGCCCTACTCGGTTCTGGGCTGAGCTGACCACCGCCAGAGTGTCCATGTCACTCGCGACGCGGGATGCGTCAAACAACGAGCTGAAATAGCACATCTGGGTATAGAGAGCCTCGCCGGAGAAGTCCCAACTGAGCGACCCCTTGCATCGCGGCTGAGGACAGCGCTTCGCTGTGTAAGTACCGACGGACTTCGTGAAGCACTCGCACTCGTCGCAGCGCAGCCATCCATCGTAGTAGCGAGTGATAGAGCGGCGCACCGCAGCGTCAACTTGCAGCGCCACTGCTTCGTATGAGAGTATTTCGCTGCACTCGCTGCAGCGAACACCTTGGACGTCTAGGCCAGAAAGACCGCTGTACTCGAACTCATGCACGTCTCCAGTAGCAGCCGTGTGATGCAGCCGTAGCTTGGCGCAGTTGTGGAAACGCTGGGCATCCGGCGTCAGGGTGATAAGGCTTGCGCTCTCGAACTGCCCAAAATCGTTGTTGCGGGCGACCGAGGCGTTCGGACGGTGAACACGCACCTGGATTCCAAGGGCCTCACCGAGGCGGACCTCGTCGTACACGTCCAGGTTTGCGCAGATACGATCGATGGGTTTAAAGATTTGGTTCTCGAGGTACCATCCATAGTCTGGGTGGAGACCAAGGGCAGCCAGGTCCTCAGGCGACATCGCCCTTTCCTGATGCGGCCTGGATCTGTTCCCGTCGCCATTATGCTCGGCAATGATATAACTGACCACGTCCTTGGCCTTCACAGAAAAGCCGGCAGCAATGCGCGCTTTTGCAACGCGAACTTGCGGCAGGTGTTGCGTCTGCTGATCATATTTTTCGACGTCCTTGGAGAGCTGATTCCTGATGATGAAGAGCTTTGGTGGTAGCTTCCCGTCCCTTACATCTGCACCGAACTTAGCCATATATTCCACAACGTGCTCGAAGATCATTATGGGGTCAGGCATCTCTTTCGCTAAATCGGCTGCCGTGACCTTCGAGTCCTGGAGACCGAAGATAATCTTAAGCACCTCGTTCGATGCGATCTTACACGCATCGCTGTACTCGCGGCGTCGCAAATCAAGACCCTTCGACTCCATTTTTACGGACCCGCTCCGTGACATGATGACGGCTGCGTATTTCTTCTTCTGATAAAGAAGGAGCTCACGGAACACGTTATCTATGTCGAGCTCAATCCGGCGGTATTGCTGGTTCACGATCTTCTTGAACTCAGCACCGATCTTGTGGGCATCCTCATAGGTGACAGCATGTGTATCAATCATAACGGAATCAGTATCACCATAAAGTACACGCATACCATTTCCTTCCGCCAGTTGTTTTGTCTTCGTCAAAGTCTCCCGGCCTTTGGACGTAACGAGCATGGCGAGTTGTTGCGCGGCAAACCGAGATTCTGGAGACCCGAGACAGCCGTACATAGAGTTTGCCGTAAGCTTCAGGGCCATTTGCCGGATCTCCCACTCCGCGAGTTGAGCACGCGTGGCCGTTTGTGACTTCATCAAGCGCTTGACTTCCTGGCGCCGCTGTACAAGATTTTGTAAGAGCTTTGGGAGCACGCCAGGCTTCTCATTCGAGGACGGTACCTCCGGCATAGTGTCGACGTCAGTTGGATCATACTGAACTGTCGTGAAACAGATATTATACTCCTGAATGATTGATGGGTACAGGCTATTGAAGTCCATAACAAGCACACACGATTGGTACAATCCCTTTTCAGGATCAAAGACTTTACCGCCTTCATACTTCTTGTTACGCTTGCGATCAGTCTGACGCATCGGCCGCTCCGGAATCAGCCAGCCTGCTTTCGTGAACTCATGCATTAAAAGGAAGTCGTTGCGACCACTGCGCGTGCCTCTCAGAGTGGCTTTCCAGGGGTTTCCAGCGAGCTGGGTGAGCTGCAAGGAGAGCGGTAGCATTTGGTTGACAATTGCAATCGAAGCGACAAAGAGAGTATCGTACTCGCTACGCCGAACAACATCGAGCAAGCCTTCTGCTCCTCGGAGCAACCAGTCACCACTACGAATGTTCGTATCAAATGGCTTTCGTGTTTGTTGCAAGAATTCGCGCGTCATTTCCTCGAGCGTGAACTCGCTGCAGCGTCCTTGGGCAATTTCGCGGCCAAACATATTTTTCAGGTCAACGAGAAGACGACCTGACGCGACCCTACCAACCTCGAATTCGCTCACTTGATTAGGCTTATGAGTTCTTCGAAGCCTCCCGAGGCGTGAAAAGTTAGGTTCTCCGAGCTTGACGGCGCGGTCGAGGAGGGTGGCGAGGTGAACATCGGTGAGGGAGTGGCCAATAAATACATCCGGATCAACCGATTGCAGGACACCGAAGAACCAGCCAAGCAAGGCCTTTTCACTAGTGTGCGTGATCAACACCTGAGCGGACTTCGAGCGCGATGCATTATGCTTGCGCGCTGCTTCCTTGAATCCCGGCGGGAATCCCCCCGAATCAGGCGGACGAATCCCCGTGAGCAGCACAGACGGCAGCTGAGCGGCATCAGCTGCAGTTGTGTCGTGTGGCACGTTCTTAAATACGCGAACAGAAATTGACACCACTTCGTGACTACCCGTGGAGTTAGGCTGTGTCCCAACAGCGATGCTCATGAGCGTTAGTGGGGGCACGCCGCTCTGCTCCGATTCAGGTACGATCTTCAGCTTGGCGGGCGAGCTGCACTCAACAGCAACTCCAGTCCATGCCACTCCATTGGCGTTACCGCTGATCTCGACATCGAGCCAGCATGGGCCCATGACCTTTCGGCCAACGAGAAAAGACTCTATTATACGCGAGGATGCGCCATGACATTCAGAGTACGTTGAAGCTGGCTGCTGTTCCGGAGGAGTCGCTGTATATGGAAGCTTCAGATGCAGATACTCACGCGCTTGCTTGTCCTGCGTGAATGCATCACGCAAGGTTACCGAACGCGTACGCAGCGTCTCATTCGGGTACCTCTTAGCGATCTCGGCAGCCACATCGTCTGTACTGTGCCCTGGTTTCGGCAGTAGATAGAGATCACGCTCTAAGCCACGAAGGAGCACAGTTGCACCCGAGCCAGTAGCGGTTTTACCAAATAATAGCAATGAGTTTGCTAGCTCGAGGTAGTCTGTCCAGAACAAACGAACCACCGAGCCCTGCTCAGCTTGTTGCGTGGTTACCGGGTTATCAAAATCACCAGACACAAGGTTCCATTGTGCACTGGCAAAGTTACCGCTTGCGAGCCCAGAGTCGTCGCTCGACGGATCTGGGGTCGGCAGTGACGATGACGCTGAATGCTGCTGCGGCAAGCTTGCCGCTGGCCACGACATGGCACTTGCATTGGGTTGTGCGACGGACACTTCTTCATCAGAGTCGTCAGAGAAATCTGGCGACAGCTGTGCACCTCCACCCACATGTCCCTCAACGGAATCACTGGACGGACTAAGACGACTCACGGAAGCAGGGGCCAACGCTACCGGCTCTAGGCTGATCGGCTCATCGGGCGGCGAAGATGCGCGGTCTATATGCCCGATGACCGCAGTGCCGATCATGGACGAATCAGCCTCTTCCTGCTCAGCATCCTCAAAACTGGCAGGACTCGAATCCCGAGGCTTGGGTCGGGCCTGGCGTGTCGGTGTTTGCATGAATGTACTAGTCCTTCCGCGCAATCCTCCCAGACCACTTCCCAGGCCGCCACCTAATTTAAGACTGTTTCCGAGACCGCCCCCAATTCCATTGCCGAGACCCCGTCCCAGACCGCTGCCCAGGCCGCTAACACTCAGACCACCCCAAGTACTGCTGCTCTTGCTGTGATTACCACTAGAGGTACTGGTAGTGCCAGCACTACCTGTGCCGAGGATGTTAGTCTTAGAAGAGGCTGAAGAGGCTTTCGAGCGGGTACCGACACTGTTAAGGATGTCGTCGACATCTATCTTGGGTGTATTCGTGGCAGGCATGACGTTAGTCGCAGTGCGCACACGTTTTTGAGTCCGGAAAAGTGAGGCAATATCTCCATCACGTCCACCCTCAGTAGGGGGGGTCGCTTTTCGCTTCGAACGCGAACCTGCCCGGCCGTTATCACGACCGTGGGATTCGCTCTCGCTGGCATATTCGTCACTATAGTGCGAGTTATCCCATTCATATTCACCATTGTCAACATAGCCTTTGCCATCATCGTCAATCACAAAATCATCCTCCCGAAGGCGGTGTCGTTGACGCGCCTCATACTCGCGATCGTCATACTCATCATATAGTTTCGACTTATCCTCGTCGAAATCGAACGTGCGTCGGTTCTTTTCTCCTGAGCGAAGCTTGCGGAGCTCTGCGAGCTTTGAATTCACGCCCATTGTTCTCTAGACCAGCCTTGGCAGCTCCCAGATTTGCGCGGTCTAAGAGTGGCTGGAAGAGAGATCTCACAGCGCGGGTCACGACGCGTCTCTCGACGCGTGTTCTCGTAATTTATGTCTGGGCGAGGGTGTTCAGGTCAGCCCGGAGTGTCGCTGGCGGTATCGAGTAAGAATGCTTGAGCAGGCTTGGTTGTCATAATGCAACAGGATACTGTCAATGCCTGATGTATAACAGGCGCTAGTATACTCTCTAAGCTGCAGGTGGTTAGCGGCAGACTATCTAGCGCGCGTGCGAGCCGTCGTACTTTGCTCTAGAGCTGTGAATGGAGACAGTTATTTCGCGCAGTTTTGCTGACATTGTTGCAGATGACGCAGACGATGCGGCTGTATTTCGCACCATGCTCGAGAGCGCGAATCTAAACCCGTTCCTAACATGGGAGGCTCAGCGCGATCAACTGGCGGCTGACCCGCTTTATTTATCGTTGAGCACGAATGCGGATCGGGCTTCCGTATTCCGTAGTTGGGCCGAGCAGGCTCAGGTTGATGAAAAGGAAGGTAGTCGACACGATGCCCCCAAGGGAGACGCATCATCTCACGAGCATGCATTTGTGCTCTTTATACACGAGAACTTCAGACCGGGGAAAGTATATGCTGAGTTCAAACGTCAAAATAGGCATAGCTCCGAGTTCAAGAATTCTCGCCTTCCAGACAAGCGCAAGCAGTCCCTATATCGTGAATATGTTGCCGCATTCAAGGCCACGAGGACAGAAAGAGAGCCTCTTCTTCGCGAGTTCTACGGCCAAGATGCCGCCCACCATCCATTATATCACTCGTAAAAAAGTGGTTTCTCTAAACTCTATCTTCAGTCAAAAGGAAGAATTTCGTGTGTTAATTCTACTTTACCTACATGAAAAAAACAAAATCGGGACATGAACTATCGGAATCAGGTAATGTGAGATCGTGCTTATTTCTAGCGTCCAAGGCTTACAGAGAAGCCTTGTTTGCCGCGCGGAACTTGCCGATGTCAATGATGATACGGTTCGCGGTGTCGCCCTTGTCGAGGGCCTCCCAGGCCTCGTTAACCTTATCCATAGTAGTCATTTCGTAGTCGGCAATGATACGCTCGCGCGCACAGAGATCAAGCAGTTCCTGCGTCTCCTCAATACCGCCGATGGCCGAACCAGAAAGCTTCTTGTCACCGAAGATGAGACCCAACGTGCTCACCGATTTGGAGAACGTGCCCAGATAGCCGACGATGCTAAGCGCGCCATAGGGCTTGACTAGCGGCATGTACATGTTCACATCGTGGTCCCACGGGATGGTGTCAAGCATTAGGTCGAAGTAGCCGTTGAACGCCTTCATCTCCTCCTCAGAGGAAGACGCAACAACCTTGTGTGCACCAAGTTCCTTAGCCTCACTATCCTTCTTGTGCGAGCGCGAGACAACCGTGACCTCAGCGCCAAGAGCGCGCGCAAGCTTCACACCCATGTGGCCAAGACCACCGAGACCGATGACGGCAACCTTTGAGCCCTTACCAACGTTATACTGCTTGAGCGGCGAGTACGACGTGATGCCAGCGCACAATATCGGCGCGACGCCCGGGTAGAGCTCCTTAGACTGAAGCGTCTCTGGCACCTTCAGCACGAAGTGCTCCTGCACCACGATCTGCTCGGAGTAGCCACCAGCAGTGATGCGGCCAGGGAAATACTTATCCGGCGAGTTATAGGTCTGGATCGAGCCCTCCGCACAGAAAGTCTCGTGGGACAGGTTGCACTGTTCGCAGTGGCCACAAGAGTCTACCAAGCATCCAACCGCGACAACGTCACCGACCTTGTGGTTCTTAACAGCAGAGCCAACCTTCTCGACGCGGCCCACAATCTCGTGGCCCGGAACAAGCGGGAAGTTAGCATTGCCCCAGTCGTTGTGCGAAGTGTGCAGATCGGAATGGCAAATTCCCGCATAGTCAATGGTGATGAGCACGTCGTTGTCATGGACGTCCCTGCGCTCAAGCTTGTAGGGAGTAAGCTTGCTCTTAGTGTCGTGGGTAGCGTAGCTGTTTACAGTGAAAGTCATGATTGAAGGAACTTCTAGAGTGAAGGTAAGTCTGTAGACAAACTCCCTGTATTTATAAAAGCTATCTCGGGCTTATCTTTTTGCTTACGACTCTACTCGGCTTGCAACTCATGCATGGCGAGCTAGCTTATGGCGGCGAAACGCTTGAATAATCGTGCATATCCCCGTACCTTAGGTAGCGTAATCATGCACCTGAAGGTCATCCACGGCGAAGAATCTACCAACGCGCAGCGCGTGCGTTCAAGATATGCACAGCAACTTGCGGGTGGTGCCAAAAGAACGGATCAAAGCCAAGCACGATATGGATTAAGTGTCAACCGTTGTATAAACACAGGGAAAGCAGTAAGCAAATTAGCTCGTCTCTGGCTGTTGCGCAAGGAACAAGTATTATGATGCAGAGGTAAACCGCCGATGCGCTTACCAAATGCAGGCGCTTTCTCTATAAGCCACACCATACCACATTCTTCCGAAGTTCCGCACGAACAACAACCGCAAGGATATTATTAAGGTTTATAAGCCGCGCTGCTTGAAGAAAGCCCAGTTGCGAGTGAAAAATGGAATCAATGATCTTAGAATGGAGTTATAGATATAAAGTTTCTGCTTGAGTCATGGGCTGGGAAGCATTGCCAGGTGGAAATCATTTTCGCTAATGCGAACTAGTTAATGATGTGTGCGTCTGTGTTCAGGGGCACACCAGCGTCCGATAGCAGAGAGATCGCAAGTCGCACGTAAAGTGATCAGGGCTATTCAACCCAGACATGCAACAGCTAAGCGCCGTATCTCCGTAACACGATGACCCGCAGGTCTCGGACACTCTCATTCATACACTCTCCGAATCGTTGGTTTAGCCAGCTCCAGCTGTCAGCTCTAGCTTTTCTGCCATACTGTATGAAGTTGTGACTCCAACCGTCTACTGGATGCCCAGCTACGGCATGCGGCTAGCCTAAACAGATGCATGGGGGTGACTCACTAGAGACGTTGAAACTTATATCCTCAAGCTCAGTACGTGTGCAAACATTGCGCGTGGGATCAATTCAAAGATATGGATTATAAAATTGTAGACGTTTTTACTTCTGTCCCGTTGAAGGGTAACCCTGTCGCAGTCGTGCTTGATGGTAGCAGTCTGACCACAGAACAGATGCAAACTATCGCACAGTGGACAAACTTGTCAGAAACGACGTTTGTGGTTCCAAAAACCGAGGAGACTGCAGATTACCATGTACGTATCTTTGATCCGACTTCGGAAATGCCATTCGCTGGCCATCCGACGCTCGGAACTGCTCATGCGCTACTCGAGGCTGGCATAGTTGAGCGTAAACAGAAACTTATACAGCAGTGCAAGCGCGGCCTGGTAGAGCTTGAGCTGGGAGATGTCTTGCAGTTTTCAATTAAAATTGATTCATTTGATTCATTCTCCATGGAGGAAACCGCAGAGCTAGCGGCAGTACTAGGACGGGACGTGCATATCGTCGGCGATCCCATGATGGTAGACGCTGGGCCTCATTGGATAGCCGTGAAAGTCTCTGGCAGTGAGGCAGATCTACTCGCTTATAAGCCAAACCAGACGCGCATCCGTGAGTACAGCGATGCGCATGGCTACGACGGTCTCTGTGTGTATTCAGACCACTCACGCGCAGATGGAGATATTGAAGTCCGTACGTTTGCGCCATCGGTAGAATGCAATGAGGATCCAGTTTGCGGCAGCGGAAATGCCGCCGTCGCGTTTCACCGCGCACACGGCAAGCCTTATCTCTCTTCTCAAGGCTCCGCGCGATATCGAGACGGCCGCGTGCACGTGGGGTATCAAGATGGCAGAATCTCAGTAGGAGGGTCCTGTGTTACCGTAGTCGACGCCAAGCTTCGCATCTGATTCTCACTACGAGTCACAGTCTTAGATCTTCAGGGCCTCAATGGCGCGCATAGCGCAGATAGCCTTCTCCCCTAACGTTGCTTGGCTGGGTAACACCCAAATACATATTATTTTAGATAGAACTCTCTATTGTCCGTCGGAGAGCGCCTTGAGCTGGCCCTGGCGCATATCTTTTCCACACGTGACATAAGTGGTTTCGGCCGGCACGCGCACTACGCGTCGCGGTTTCGAAGCCCATCTAAGTCGAGAGAGAGCCTGACGCGTCGACTGCACGCGCAATTAAGCAGGATGCAGGCGAACGACGGGCGAAAAGGAATGTCCGCAGGTCACGCGAAATCAGATCTCCTGCGAGAAATGCTCGACGCAAGCCGGGACGATGCTAGCCACAGCGATTCGGTAGCCGGCCAGAGGACTCGGATCCGTGCGCTCGTCACGGAGGTGACGCGAGTATCCCCACTAAAGCTGTCGAGGACATTGACAACTATAGCTCGGTCAGTTGCATCGGAACTGTGTAATCGTGCCGCAGACTACACGCTCCGGCGAATTGAGCGACGTGCACAGCTGTCGAAAAATGAGTGGCAGGCAGTCGAGGATGAGGTCACGGATGCATACCGGCAGTTCTTAGCAGTGCTAAAAGACATCATTACCGAAGAATTCGTGAATGTCGAGAACTTACTTCTGTCCCACACATTCAGCCTTGACCCCACACTCTACGCGGAAGGGTTTATCAGGTTCCGACACCATGAGGGGATCGACTACACTGACCCGGTGCAGGCTGCTGAACTTGCTAATGCTGTTGCCCAAGCCGAGGCCAGTGTTGAAGCTCGGTTAAATGAAATCTCGCGTCTGCGTACTGAAATAGCAGAGATCGAAGCCATTGCACCAGAAATTGGTGCCCTGGACCAGTGGCTACAAGAAGCGGTGCCCCCGGATTTGACCACATCTGCTGCCGAAATAAAGGGAGTAGCGTCTTCCCTCACGAGGGAGCTCACTGCGCTCAGGGCTACCCTCAAGGAAACAGAGTGACCGTAGCCTCAGATCTCCGGTGTCCGCTTCTTTCAAGCCGTATGTGAGCGTGTGCAAAACTCAGAATGTGAGGATTCTGCGCACTAAATGCAGCCACAGGGACTCCGTCCAGCAAAATGCCACTGCATCCTGTTGTATCTTCTCAGATCCGAGGAAAAGGTTTGCCAATTGCGGCGACTTGATCCATATTTATTCTATTTATTTGTAATATCTAATCGATTTCATTTAACTTTTCTCTTTCTGCGTCGACTAGCTTGGCTTCGGTTGCGTAGGTCCAAGCAATAGCGCTTGCATTGTGTGTGCCTTTGAGGCCCGTCTTGTTTGTCATCTCCCAAAAGGTGAGCGCGAGCTACAGTTTCAGACGTTGAACGACATTCTGCTCTGATGGCTCGGCCACCGCCGCCACCAGGCTGGGTCCCACCTGCAGAAGCCGAAAAGCCTGTACCACCTCCGCCGCCGGCATTTAAGATTGCGAAAACCAGTGGCAGTCAGCAGCCACGCGCCAATGGCCCTGCCGGATCACGGAGAAAGAGGAAACGGCCGATGCGAGATCTCGAATCACCAGAGCGGCTTCGCTCGATAATGGCAAGGCATAGTAACATGGGCCCTGGTGCCGCTAATTTGGATAAGCATGCGTATGTTGGTGCCCTGAAGTACTTACCACATGCTGTCTATAAGTTACTCGAGAACATGCCCCAGCCTTGGGAGGCCTCGAAGCCGGTGCGTGTGCTATACCATGTCACAGGTGCAGTGACATTTGTAGATGAGATTCCCTGGGTGAATCAGCGTGAATACACGGCTCAATGGGGAGAAGCCTGGTCTCAAATGCGCGATGAGAAGCGAGACCGTACGCGGTTTCGACGCATGCGTCTGCCGCCGTTCGATGATGAGGAGCCACCTGTGAGTTGGAAAGACTTGGCTTCACTTGTTCCCGAGTGGCCCGACGCCGTCCCAATGCATGCGTTTCCGACCGATTTCACTGCCTTACGCGCTGCGGAGCCATATATCATGAACCAAGACCCGCCTGCAATATTCAATCTGGATTCCTTTTTTACATCGAAGGCTCTTGGAGAGCAGCTCCCAAATGGACCTAGTTTTGAGCCACCGCAGATCGAAGCTCCGCTGGATCCAGATTCGTTCGATGATCCCAGTCGGCTTATTATAAGACCGCGACAGTCACCTGTCCGAGTCGAGACTCGCGTAGCGTTTCCAGAGCTTTACAACTCACGCGCTGTGCTTCCCAAGGACGTGAGTCCACCACAGTACAAATTCCCAGTGAATGCTGTCATTGTGAGGAAGGATAACAAGCGGGCTTTTTTTGTCGACAACTCGATAACGCCGCCAACGCATGCTGTCGGTGCTGCCAGGAAAGAGGCAACAGATCGCGGGACAGTGGATGCGTTAGATAACGTTGTTCCATTCTTGGCCGATGCCCAAATCGACGAACAGCAAATTGCTGAATGCATAGCGTGCTATCACGCGCCTTACCCGTTTAACCAAGTGGCCGACCAGCGTCGTCGCGCGGAGGACGTTGCACTCGTGAAAGCGATGTTCACGAAACGCCGACCCCTTCGTGTCATGAAGCCAAAGACGCGTAGAAGCTACCAGAGACTGCTTAAACATGTTGTCAAACAGAAGCTAGTAACTCAGAAGTCTCATAAAGCTGCTGGGGCCTCTGCGAATAGCGTACTTAAGGTGCTCGCGGGCACGAAGTTCTTTGAGAGAACAAAAGTCGAATGGCTTGAGGCAGGTCTGCAGCTTTGCCAGCAGGGATACCAAATACTCCAGCTGCTCATACATAAGCGTGGTCTTCATTTCCTGCACCTTGACTATAACTTCAATCTGAAGCCAACAAAGACCCTTACGACTAAAGAGCGTAAACGTTCACGGTTTGGAAACTCATTCCATCAGATCCGAGAGCAATTGAAGCTCGTCAAGATGATTGTTGATGCACACGTTCAATTCCGCCTCAAAAATATTGACGCATTTGAACTTGCTGACGGCCTTCACTATATTTTTACCCACGTTGGGCAACTTACAGGGCTATACAGGTACAAGTACAAAGTCATGCATCAAATCACAATGTGCAAGGATCTGAAACATGTAATATATGATCGCTTCAACCGCGATGGCGTTGGAAAGGGCCCTGGATGTGGTATCTGGCAGCCTTCGTGGCGCGTGTGGCTTGGATTTCTTCGCGGAAATATCCCTATGCTTGAACGTTGGCTCAGTAATCTCATAACTCGTCAATTCCATGGCCGCGTCTCTAAGGGCGTGGCTAAGACGGTCACAAAGCAGCGGGTAGATAGCCAGTATGACTTGGAGCTCAGGGCAGCCGTGATGCATGATATCCTTGACGCCATGCCTGAAGGGTTAAGACAGGCCAAGACTAAGGTGATAATGCAGCATCTTAGTGAAGCTTGGAGATCCTGGAAAGCCAACATACCATGGGAAGTACCTGGAATGCCCGCCCCGGTTCAGAGAATCATTGATCGCTATGTGGCTGCGCGGTCTGACCACTGGGTGAAAGTTACGCATTTAAACCGCGAACGGATTCGCGCGGGAGCAACAGTAGATAAAGCGGTTGCGCGGAAAAATCTTGGACGGCTCACGAGACTATGGCTTAGAAATGAGCAGGAACGCCAGCTGCACTATTTGTCTAATGGCCCATTTATTGATCCGGCCGATGCTGTCCTCATGTACAAAACTATGGCCAGCTATCTGCAAGCGATACATTTCGAGGGAGTAATTCCATTCCCAGAGTCGGGCTACCCCCATGACTCCAAGCTGCTCACACTAGCCCTTGAAAATCTGCGAGAAGGATTCAGCATGGCAGCCAGACTCAACCATTCCGAAAAGGAAGCGATTGCCATGATTGATCGAGCGTATGATAACCCTCACGAAGCCTTGACAAAAATCAAGCAGCATCTTCTGAACCAGCGGGTTTTCAAAGACATCTCTATCTCTCTTTTGGACTTTTACAGCCATGTTTCTCCGGTTTATATGGTTGATCCTGCTGAAAAGATCGTCGATGCATACCTTGATCAATATTTATGGTTCGAAGCGGAAAAACGGGGATTGTTCCCACGATGGGTCAAACCTAGCGATGATGAGGTCCCTCCTATCATGCTCCGCAAAATTTGCACGAGTATCAATGCCCTGCCAAACTTTTGGGAAACGGAAAATGACGAGACGTCAGCAATAATGCATTTAAAGCTTGAGAGATTTGTCGAAAATGTTGACTTCACCCTTCTCAAGCAGCTGCTTCGTCTTGTTGTAGATCCTATATTGGCTGATTACATTACGGCCAAGATGAACGCCTCCCTCAGTTATAAAGACATGTCTCACATTAACCAGATAGGAATCATCCGGGGGCTGCAGTTCTCATCATTTGTAGTTCAGTATTACCTGCTGATGGTGGATCTGCTGATTCTTGGCTTACCGCGAGCCCTTGAGTTGCGTAAAGAGGGTGTCCACGCCAGTGCTGAAGTGAGCGAGCACCCTATCCAGTCGTATTATCGTTACATCGATGAGAGTTTTGTGGTAATGCGTCTTACAAGAGATGAAGCGAATGATCTAAGCGAAGAATATGCAACAAGCGGGGTGACTCTATTGGATGAGTATCCCCTGAAGCGTACCTGGCCACACGACAAGATGATGCGGCTGATAAGGCGTGATCTTCAAGTGGGTCGAAGTCTGTTTTTTGAGCTTAAGAGCCGTATTCCCGAAGTTTTAGGAAACATCAAATGCCTGGATGCCTCTGTTTACAGCATGGATAATCCGGCATTGTTGTTTGACTTGGGAGGATTCGAGGTCAGATTAGAGCCAAAATCTCGTATGTTTGAGGAAGGTCTGTCAATAGAAGAAGATTCTATGTGGAATTTAGCAGACCCAATCACTCAAGAGCGCACAGGAGTTGCTATGCTCCGGGTCAGCAAGGAATCCATAGACAGATTTCGAAATCGTGTTCGACAAATATTGATGTCGAGCGGAAGCACAACCTTCCAGAAGATCATTAAACGTTGGAACACTGCACTCACGGCTCTCGCAACTTATTTCCGCGAGGCTGCGATTGCGACCCCTGAACTTTTGGATGTTATAGTAAAGTGTGAAACGAAAATACAAAACAAAGTAAAGATGGGTCTCAATTCAAAGATGCCAGCTCGTTTTCCGCCCTGTGTGTTTTACAGTCCGGAGGAGCTGGGTGGACTTGGGATGCTCTCTGCTTCCCACATCCTGATCCCAAGTTCAGACTTACGCGGGGTTTCAACCAGATTCAACTTTGGTATGACAGAGGCTGATGATTCCTTAATTCCAAACGTGTTCCGCTATATCACGTCTTGGGACTCTGAAGTAGCAGATTCACTGCGTGTGTGGTCAGAATATGCTATGAAGCGCGCTGAAGCAAGCGAGACAAACTCTCGAATATCGTTAGAAGATCTTGAAGACATTTGGAGTCGCGGGCTTCCAAGAATCAGTACACTTTTTCAGAAAGACAGGCATACGCTCGCTGTTGACAAAGGATTCAGAGCCCGACAGGAATTTAGAGTTTACGCAAACGAAAAATATGACCCTTTCTGGTGGACAAACAGTCGACATGACGGTAGGCTATGGAATTTCACAGCATACCGCACCGATGTCATTGAGGCTCTTGGCGGCATACAAGCAATTTTGGAACATAGCCTTTTCAAGGCGACCGGTTTTGAGGACTGGGAAGGACTGTTTTGGCAGAAGCAATCTGGATTTGAGCAACAGATGCAAATGCAAAAACTCACTAATGCCCAGCGATCCGGCTTGAGCCAAATACCCAATCGAAGATTTACTCTGTGGTGGTCGCCCACCATCAATCGAGCTAATGTTTACATCGGATTTCTTGTACAGCTCGATTTGACAGGAATATTTCTACATGGAAAAATTCCTACGCTCAAAATATCCTATATTCAGGTCTTCCGTGCCCATTTATGGCAAAAGATACATGAAAGTTTGGTCGTAGATCTGTGCCAGGTCTTGGATAGGGAAAGTGCGATCCTGCACATTGATAGCGTCCAGAAGCTTCCTATACATCCTCGCAAGTCCTACCGAATGAACGCTTCTACGGCTGATGTTCTTATCACGTCTATGGCAATAGGTGTTGGTTGGCCGATGTCCAAGCCTTCGTTATTGGATGCTGATGATAACAACTTCGAGCATGCAACTGGTGCTGAGTTTTGGATCGATATCCAGCTGCGTTACGGAGATTACGACTCCCATGATATATCCCGGTATACTAGGGCCAAGTTCCTCGATTACACCAACGATGACGTTAGTGTTTACCCCTCGCGTACTGGCTTAATGATATGTGTGGACCTGGCTTATAATACCTATAGCGCGTACGGATATTGGTTCCCAGGACTCAAGAAACTTGTCAGGCAAGCCATGAAGAAAATTATGCAGTCAAACCCTGGCCTGTATATTTTGAGAGAGCGCATTCGAAAGGCTCTGCAACTGTATCAGTCTCAGCCAAAGCAACCACACCTCACGGCTGCGAACTTTATGGACTTGATGGGTGGGAGGAACCTCGTGGTCGACGATAGCGCGGTTTATAGGGTGGTTACGCATCGCACAAAGAACGGAAACTCCACTGCAAAGCCTATAAATGGTGCTCTCATTACCCTTGATCCTGTGACGGGCCAGCTTTCGCTGCAAGTAATTCATGCCGCAACAGCATGGGCCGGCCAAAAGCGTCTTAGCGCCGTCAGCAAATGGAAAGCTGCTGAAGAGCTCGCTTCGTTACTACGTTCCACACCCAAGGAGGAAATGCCTGAGCAAGTGATCATTGCTACCCGCGGGCTGCGTGATCCTATGGAAGTCAATCTACTGGAGTTCCCTGGGATCACCGTTCGAAACAGCGATGTGGGTCTACCGTTCAAGGCACTTCTGACGCTTCCTAGGTTTGCTACACTTGTGGATGATGCCACGGAGCCACAATTGTCAGTTTTCAATTTATACGACAATTGGCTTACAATTTCCCAGCCAAGCACGGCATTCAGTCGTGTCATACTCCTGCTTCGAGCCCTTTTAGTTGATCCCGAGGAGGCTATGCTGGTCCTCAAGCGCCGTGGTAAGCCACAGGAGGGGCATGTGTGGCCCACGCTTTCCCGCGAAGATTGGATCGATGTAGAAGCTGAGATGAGCGATTTAGTCCTTAGGGACTATAGCCGTAAGGCTGGTGTCAATGTGAAGTCTTTGACACAAAGTGAGATTCGTGATATCATTTTAGGACAGTCAATAACGCCACCATCCCAAGAGCGCCAGGCCATTGCACTTTCGGCAGAGAGCGACCCCAGTGAGCCAAAAACAGCAGTTACTCGCAAAACTCACAATGTTCATGGTGATGAAATCACTGTCGTGACGTCTTCCCGGTACGAGCAACAAACATTCAATTCACGAAACACGTGGAGGAATCGTGCACTGGCGGCATCCTCTGCTTTGCACTATGCCACTGATAACCTCATTGTCAGTCCCCCATCGGGACTGGCTTCTTCGAGGTGCATCGTCCCTCAGGGTTTGCTGAAGGCGTTCGTTGGTGCGAGTGATGTACAAAATATGGTTATCGGGGTCTTATATGGCTCTAGAGCTGGCTCAGATGTAGAGGTCAAAAGTGTGGCCCTTTTGCCGCAGCTAGGCAGCCAGACAACAGTGTCATTTTCTCCTATACCTGGGCCGATGGACCTCCAATTCTCTGCCGGACTATCCGTCATTGGGATAGTACGCACTCAGCCAAATGCACGCGATAGCACAAGTATTTCGCCTATAGACCTGACGGTTCTTGGTGCTCGTCTAGCGGAACTACAAAATCTCGCCGGTAACAAAGAAGGTCGTGGTGACACCCTGATGCCTGAGCTCGTTGTCCTTAATCTGAACTACGATAAAGGATCAGTTAAGGTTAGCGCTTATGAGCCTACAGCTGAGGGGCTCAATTGGGGCGCGACAAATCAAGATCTTCTGTCCAGCGAACCTCAAGGCTACGACGCAGCCAGGTTTGCACATAGCGCGGAGGTGGTACTAGACCCAAGCCGCCCTGGGTTCTTCTTTGTCCCCGAAGATGAGATATGGAACTACGCGTTCATGAGTACGTTGTGGAATGCCAAGCTAAAGGCATTCATGACCGTGGGCCTTCCATTGGAATATTACGATGGCTTGCATCGTCCTCACCATTTCAGTCAGGTAACAAAATTGGAAGAGTCATACAATCCCGAGTCTCTTGACATCGACACAGAGCTCATTTAGGTCACTATTATTATTTATTTAGTTTGTACGCAGTACGTACACAACAATTTTCATTAGATTAAGCCGTTCTAGACTCCCATGATTGCAGCGGGTGGTTGATTGCAGCGGGTGGTTTCGTGGGTTTAGGGTATATTTTGCTGAAGAAAAGTTCGAAAGAGACGACTTGGAGAGACGGTCATCGAATCTAACGCGTTCTTCATACAAGAATGGGAACCAACAAGCGCAAGCAGGTCTATCGTGACGAGCAAGCGGAAAAGCGGAAGAAGGTAGAATTTGCAGATGCCGAGAACGCGGGGACTCCGGAGATCAAGCTTCCCCAAAAGAGGTATTATCGCCAGCGCGCTCACTCCAATCCATTCAGTGATCACGACCTGGTGTATCCCAACAAACCACAAGATATGGATTGGAGCAAGTTGTACGGCGATTCTGGGAACGTTGCACCAACTGTCGCCGACATTGGCTGTGGTTTTGGTGGGCTTCTGGTGGGGCTCAGCGACGCGCTACCCACGGAGCGGATTCTCGGCATGGAGATTCGTGTACAGGTAACGCAATATGTTGAGGAGAGAATATACGCATTGCGGAAGCAGCACGAGCAGGACCCTGTTGGCTACCGCAATATTGCGGTGCTTCGTGCGAACGCCATGAAATTTCTGCCAAACTTTTTTCCGAAAGGGCAGCTCAATAAAGTTTTCTTCTGCTTCCCGGATCCCCACTTCAAGCTGCGCAAGCACAAGGCCCGTATTATCTCACCAACATTGCTTTCCGAGTATGCGTACGTGCTTCAGCCAGGCGGAATCGTGTACACGATTACAGATGTCAAAGATCTTCACGAGTGGATGGTGAAACACCTAGAAGACCACCCATTGTTTGAACGGTTATCGAAGGATTGGGAAGAAAAGGATGCACTAGTGAAGATTATGACCGTGGCAACTGAGGAAGGTAAAAAAGTGGCTCGGAACAATGGCTCTAAGTACGTGGCTTGCTACAAACGCATTGAATCTAACTAGGGACCAGGCAAAAACGGGCGCGCTGGATTCGTCACACAAAATTGGGCTATCTGCACGGGACCGCTCCATATCTTTCCCGATTCATCTGGTCATCGCTCGCCACCGATGCAAACCGATGGAAGGATTTTGAAGTCGCGGCTCCACTGCTGCTCGTGGGTATTCCAGCTTCGCATACTAGCTGCGTCCCGTGCCCTGGACTTTTCCCGCCGCCGTTGACCCCAATTTCGTGTGGGTACAACCTCGAGACTGTGACTCTCTGCACATGCACGCACCCTTATCGGCGGTACTAGGTGTCTGTCATTGGCGGCAAAGACCACCCACCCGGGTTAGAATACAGGAAATTATGTGACACGAGTACAGATAGGTTTCGTCTGCTGTGGGCGGCATCGTCTGTCTTATTATATGAGAACTTGGCGCGGGTTTATAATGTTGATGTTGGATGTGCACGCATCCGATTTTCATGAGGGGATGCGCGACTTCCCGATACCGTCGCAAACCAATGGCACATCCGACGAAACCACCCGCCTTCAAACACTGCATCTTAGATGCTCGGGTCTGGGTAATGTAATCCCCACCCCCGCCTTACCTGGTGGCTTAATTTGAGTATCATAGTACTAAAAACCCACTACTGGGAGACACAAGGAATGGCTGAGCATATATACAACGTTGACCTATGGCCTAGCCAATGCACCCTGCTGTGGGTACTCCACTTGCTCTTGTGGATCCTTTTCGGTTTCGCATGACTCTACGACTTCCCCGCGGCTGATTAGATGCAAATCCACGCGTCGAATTTTGCTCGTGCCTCTTCCTAGCTGCATGCAGTGTCCGTTCGCATTTACCCATCTGCTTTCACGTAGGGTCAGGCATTCACGTGCCCAGCACTATATATCCACATAACACTGCAAACATTAGCCGGGCAATTGGAAGGGACGGTTGTTTAGTGAATCGCTTCATGGCATCTGCCGAAGAGCTGCGAGCAAAGCTCCTGGCCCAGCGGCAGGCCCAGCGCATAGCTCTTGTGGAAGAACAGCGTCGCCAAGAGGGGGCAGCGGCGGTAGCACGAGAACGCGCTATGACCGCCCTTCGAGACCTCATTTTTCTTGGCTACGGAATCGACCGAATTACTGATATGACCGACCCAGCTGTCCGTCTGGAGCATCTCAATTCGCTTTACCGAGCACTAGGATACGTGCCGAATCGCAGCCGCCGTCGTGCAACACCGTTTGGTGCGGCGCGCTGGCTGGACAACGCGGAGAACTACATCTTTGAGGATGAGCATGAAAGTCTTAGCGATGTCGAGATCAGTAGAGATGTAATTGATACACAGGCCGTACCTGCCTACAACGAGCCTGCGGCGCGGTCGGTGGCCTCAACAGACAGGGAGGCGACACGACATGAGGTGTCAGCGGAATCGCCAACAATACCAGGTGCTCCTAGAGAAGTCCCTGCTGCCACCACGCCTTCTCAGGATTCAGATATACCCAATTTTGCTAGTTTTTCTGCCAAATCAAAGCATAGGGACGAGGTGGCAGCATTAGTGACCTCCACCACTGAAAAAGCCTCGCCACATGCACTTTCGGGCTCCTCCCATAACGATGCTACCAATCGCCCTACAACATCTTATAGGAACCACGAGGGAGATCACGAAGAGCCTGTGCCAGACCTTGTCCCCGATGATCCGAGGATAAATAAGAATAATACTCAGAGGGCGCGCCCGGCGTGCCTTGCTAAGTTTGTTGAGGAAGAACGTAGTCATGAGCGGGCTGCACAGCACGCACTTCGTCGACAAGCAGAGATGGAGGACCGGTTTCGTCGGGTCGAGCGGGATACGCTCCGTAGCAATTCCCCAGATATATATCCGCAACCAGGACCCAGTGTGGCTACTCCAGGTTTGTCACAAGAGTTGAGACCGGCATACCGAGAAGGTGCGCTCGTCTCAGCAGCGTCGAAAGAGTCGCATCCGGAGCAACCGCAAGGTAATACAAAGCCATGGGAATCACCAGTGGCTAGTCACGATAGACCTTTTGGAGGCCTCACGCGAAACGAGATGATGCAGGCTTTCATGAATGATATAGAAAGTCGCTCAGTGCCAGATATCTCCTTTAGCAATCTTTTAGGCGATGCGGCAGGTGATGAAGACCAGCTTGGACAGACCGGATGGCGACCACCACGCGAACAGGATCAACTTGAGACACCGCCCCCATCCGGGACATCAGCGTCACCAATAGCAGTTCCTCGAGCCTTTGAAAACCCAGCGGTCCATCTGGCTCATGCGTCTCGCGCGTTGCCCAACCTGTCACCAACCACTCGTCCAGAGGGGTCGCTAGGGATAGCCCTGCCCGACGAAACCGCAGCCCCTTATCTTCGGAATGATGTCACTGAAGTGAATAAGCCCCCATTTGCTGATGATGAGCGCGCTGAGATGGATGTAGATCAATCTGCTTTTGATGGTATGGAAGATGGCAGCACCAGCTCCCGGGCTGGGGTGTCTAGAGCTACAATTGATAACAAAAGTGCCAATGAGGACATTAGCGCCTCCTCTTTAGAGGAACTCGTTGAACATCAGGGTGATCAAGAAATCGAAAGCAGGGATGACCTTGAGCTAACTTCAGATACGCACACTAGTGCTCCTCAGGAGGGAGATTTCCCTCAAGGTAGTCCATTATCCTCGTTGAACTCGATTGAGAGCAACAGCACTAAGAGCGAGCCAGACATGTGTCACTCCGGACTCTCTGATGTGAACAAAGAGGAAGAAAGGCAGGAAGTTAACGTCCAAGCTGAGCTGTCTCGTCTAAAGCGGCAGGTTCAAGAAATGACACAACGCAAACTTGCCCGACAGGCCCAGGCGACTAGCATGAAGCGCAATATGGAACTCGGCTCTATTGCGTCGAAGAAGGCTCTTCTGTTTTCGCGGCGACAGAAGCTAAATCTACCAAGCATCCAATCCCGGGTGGCATCACTTGAGCGCAAACTGGCTAATGCCAAGCAAGAAATGATGAGTGCTGCAAAGGAGCTGAAGCAACTTTCAGCAGAATCTTTGGAGCTAGACAAGCAGGAGATCAAACTTAGGGAGGAAATGCTTTCCCGTCGCAAGCCTGACACATTTTCCAAAGGCGAAGCCAACACCGCTGGTGATGCTGTTTCTCATACCATCTCCGCTGCAGAGTCCCCATCGGCTCAGACAGCGGAAACCAATGTTGGGGCCGGTGTTCAAGCGCAGGCAGATATACATGAAGCACTCAGAGACTCAGTGTCTCCGCTCACGGTCAGGGATAGCCCGCTGCGTGTGTTCTCAAGCTGGCGCATGTCACCAAGCTACGGACCAAACGAGTGGTTTTCTCCATCGTTTAACAGCCGGTTCGTGCAAGACCTGGATAGACGGGTGTTTTGCACGAGCAGCGAGCCTGGCGAAAGGTGCGATGATCGTAATTGCCCGCTTGTTCACTTCGACGAGTTTGAAGTCCCTTCTTCGCGCGTCGTTGAGTACATGGCCACACGACAACTTTACAGACCAGGCTATCGAGAGGGCCTCATCGATGCCATCCAGGCCCACCTTCCGGGTCCAGACGTCTCAGCAGACAAGCTTGCAGCGGCGATAATCGGATTCCGACGGAAGTTTGCGCCTTCCGTGGTGCTGGATTGGGACGGCTGGGGAAAGCAGCGGCCTATCTAAGCCTAAGAAGACCGAGTTGTAGTGCCTGAGTTAGACCTTCACGCCTGGACGGTACACCTGGCAACGTGTTACAGATCCTTGATGTTTACATATGATTAATATTTATTGCCGTGCCTGCTGCATTCTAATTTAAACAAGAATTTAAACCAAACGGCACGAACTGCGAACTGCGACGATATATGGTATTGACCTTCAGCATCCCTAATAAATAAGTCTTAAAGTGTGGACATGAAAGCAATATACATGATGCAGCAAAGCTCACGGCAGGGTCCGCGCATTAGCCGCCGCGGACATGCGCGTACGCGGGCCAAGACGTTCTGATTCGTCGAGGAGGGCGTCGCGGTCACGAATCGAAGCCGTTGACCGCAATGTATGATCGCCAAACACCGAGTCCATATCCTCGAGCGTCACGCCCTTCGTTTCCGGATACACGTAATAAACGAGAATCACAGAGCACAAGCTGAAAAACGCAGGAAGAAGATACATGGACCAACCCATTTTCTGCTGGAGTATGGGCACGACCTCCCCGACCAAAAAATTGAACGCCCAGTTGGACGCTGTTGAAAGCGAGGCGCCCTTGGCACGCACAGACAACGGCAATATCTCTGGAGGATAAAGCCATGGAATGGGACCCCATGAGTAGCCAAAGAAGGCATTATATATAATGACGAAGACAACGACGACGGACGGGCTCGAGGGCAAGTCGATGAAAATAAAATATGAGACCATGACCAACGAAATTGACATGACGAAACCACCACTCATGAGAATACGGCGTCGGCCCCAGCGGTCAACAAGGTACCAGGGTGGGATTGTGGCCAGCACATAGACGATGCCGTTAATACCTGTCATGAGCAAAGCCGAACGCCCACGCCAGCCAGCTTGCTCGAACACGAGAGGCGCGTAATAAGAAATAACATTGATTCCGTCAAGTTGCGCGAATGCCTGGGACGACATCGCGATAAGCACGCGCTTTTTGTAGCGCCGCCACATGTAGGCGTAGGAGTGTTTGCCCTCCATGCGGTGAAGGAGGACAGTCTCCTTAATCTCATCAAACTCATCCTGGGCAGCACTGCCCTTCGGATGCAGCCGCCGCAGCGTCGCGAAGCCCTCTGTGTCGCGATCCTTATTGATTAGCCATCGCGGTGTCTCAACAATGAAGTTTGAGCCAACAACCAGGAGAATGCCAATAATGCACTGGATGAACAGCGGCAGGCGCCAACTCATGTCTGACTCGATGAACGAGCAGAAGTAGTCAACCCAAACGGACGCGGCGTAGCCAATGATGTTGCCCGTGAATTCAATGCACGCGAGTTTCCCGCGATTGTGGGGCGGTGATATCTCAGACTGGTAGACAGGCACGATCGTAGACAGCATACCTACTCCCAAGCCAGAGATGACGCGGCCAATTATCATGAACCAGAAATGGAGCGCGAACGTCTGGAGCAGCCCGCCTATCACGAACACACACGCGCCGTACAGGATGGTGCGCTTGCGGCCCCACATGTCTCCGAGCCGGCCGACCAGGAGACTCGAAACGAGAGCACCCACTTCAAGAATTGCCACCATCGTGCCGAGTCGTGCAGGTGAAGGCGTGTTGAAATAGTCATTAAAGTACGCGCCGGTGATGATGCCGGACATGACGCCTTGGTCATATCCGAACAAGAACACACCGAGCGACACGAATAAGGACACAAAGTACAAAAGCGCCTTGCCGCGGAGCCCACTCACAGGCGGGAGCCCTTCCACAGCTACAGCATGCTGCGATTGCATCCTCTCGCGCGGCCACTTCGACTCCCAATACCAGCGACTAGTGGGGGGGAAGGGTTAACTGCGCGCCGGGCGAGGCAGAGCGCTCGCGCGCACAGCAGATAACAGGGTGAGGGTTTTACTGGCACCGTCCGGGGAGGAGAGGAGAATGAGGCGCGCGTAAGCGGCTTGGATCCATGGCAAAGCGAGTGGAATGACGTTGAATGCCACAATCGTGGGGCTAGGCAATGCGACCCCCGTCCTATGTTCGGGCCAAAAGCGGGGTTCGCTAGAAAAAGGAATGTGTGGATTAAAAAAGGCTACTGCCGCATTCAAGAAAATTCATCTAGGCAAATCTGTGGCTGGCAGCTGTGAAATAATATCTCTTTTGCCTTGCTACTTATCCCGCTATCTATCCATACGCATGCAAGTATGTAGGCTCTGTGGACCGTGCCAGGGAGAAGAACTGTTGTTTGCGGCCAGAGATAATAGGTTGGCTAGTGACCTCTCAAGCTTAAATTCCTATGCTTAAACGGACGAAGAAGATGCCAGACAGGCATGGCTCGTGCCCCTAGACCCAGCAAGATGGGTTTCGGGTTTGGTTGGTAATAGATAAGGCCGTGACGTGCATCGGCAGCATCCACATTCAGGGGCATACATCAACCGCATCGAGCAAGCAATGGCGTGCCAGCATATTAACTATATCTCTATCCAAAACAAACCTAAAAACCCTCATTGAATATTTGAGCCGATACATTTTGGCTTTACTTGAATGGCACCTCGTTGGCCCCGCCAGATAGGAGTCAAGCTAACGGGGGAACGCGGGGCAACTTACTAGTAACATGCTTCAATTTTCACTAAGAATGCAGCTGTTAGGACAATATGCGCCGTGAAAGAGTTTTGGTTTCTTTCCATTAGGCAGAACACTCGTTCGGATGGAGTATCGATGAGCTATGAGCTATCATCCCAATGCCCACCCGCCAGCGCATCCAGCTCATCTACGGCACCACAGCCTCTTCGAAATAACAGTTTTCAACTCTGGAATGCTACATTACTTGATCGCCAGACTACGTACTGATACATACTGAGCGAGCTCGGATGGCCAACGGCCATGGAATGATAATAATAAATAATGTATAATGAGAGAATGCATGGATGTGTTCCGAGCCCAGCACCCCGGTGAACAAAAACCTAGCTCCATAGCTCAGGCGCCAGTAGAGCGTTCGGGTTGCAGGTCGCGAGCGAAGTCGTAGGAAGCCGTGCTGAAATTAGTTAAACAAGACAAGCAATGGGAGGTTGCGATGAGGCACGTTCCTATAAGAACGCGCGGGAGGTTAGAGAGCGTGAAAAAGAGAACCTTAACTGGTCACACCTTCACACAGCCGAACAACCTGGACCTCCGGTTCCTTGGTGCGGTCGTCAACCATCTTTCCGCGAGAGCGTGTAATGTGATCGCTGAACCGGGCGTCCCAAGCGGCACCCGTCACAAGCGCAAATGGCAACGAGTCACTCGCCTTCGTCAGTGTCTGCTTCCAGGAATCGGCGAGCTCGACATAGGCGCAGTTGAGCAAATAATTATTGGCCGGAGTCGTCCACTGAGGCATGGTGTGTAGCAGCTGCGTCGCGCCGTCGAGAAATTCGAGGGTACGTAGTACCTCATTCTTGTCGTGGTCCGTGAAGGCGGAAGTGTAGTCAACCAAGGCAACAAAAAACCCCGTCCACTGCCTCCGCACACGGAGAAAGGCATAGTCGCTCTGCTGATCGCCAAGGGGCAGGGCGTCTACAATTGCTGTGTGGTACCGTTTCAGGACATCGAGCGCCTGCGCTACAGACAGTCCTGGGGCTAGCTGGTCGACAGCATTACCAAGTTGCGGCTGCTGCTCGACCAACTCCTCGACCAGGGCAATAAGCTCCGCCTGGTCGAGGCACTCGAGACGGCGGCGAATGCTAAGTCCGGACGACCCGTGGCGCGAGCGTGGAGTCACCGCAGATACCCGCTGGCGCTTATGAACGCCTCCATTTGACACGGGCGATGCTGATTGAGAAGGAGTCAACGTACCTGTGGCGTTACTCCCCACAAAGTCGTCGAGCCGTCGCTTCCGCTTGTTTTCCGGCGAGAGCGACAAGCGATTAAATGTGTTCGACAGCGATGCGGGTCGCTGCGGCTTGATTGTGTCGTCCCAGCCTAATGACAGCTTTGGCAGACTCATCAACTTCAGGTTATAGAGAAACAACGAGGAGCGCAGCCGAGAATTGTTTTGGGTCAGCCTCCTGCTGACGAGAGACAAACCCCCAAAAGCTGACGGCTGGGCGTTAGCGTCTATATCACGTGGTTCATTTAACTTCCACTTTCTTTCTTGGCTCTTTCCGCGCTCTATGCGCGAAAGCTCCGAATTCGGTCGGGTTCATTTTCTAGAGCAGGGGCTCGCGATACGCACGGGACTTCGTTGCATCGGCTCACTGCATAGAGTTATAGGTTTCTAATGTTGCGTGTACTCATTATATTTATTTAGCCGCTACGTTTGACTGGTGCTTGATTGGCACTACCAGAGCTTCATTTAGTTTGGTCGCTCTTTTGCTTTATCAGGGGATTGGCATTTGGGCTTTTTTATCCCTGCCAAATTTGTCTTGTTCAACCTTGTTGATTGCTACCCAAATCCAAGAACTTATTTTTTTCGGGCATCTCCCCGCTGTTGCCGCCGGTGCAGTTGACCCCATTGCCTCGAGCACTATGCCGCTATGCTGCTAACGCAGGCAACGCGGGCCGGAGTTGTTTCGCTGCATTGGTGCGCGCAGGACGCCCCATAGTAACTTTACGCGTGGATCCCTGAAATGCCTCAGAGCTACTTATCAAAGAACTATCAATCAATGCATATACCGCGCAGCCACGCGGCGCAAGCGTGGGCTGCAAACTCAAAGCAGAAATAGGCAGGCTAGGCTGCAACTGTGAGCTGAACTGATTAGCCTAGCTGCATTCGACGTCACGGTGGCTCGGGGAATCACACGTGACGCGCCACAAACCTGCGCCCACAGCAAAGTCCGCGCACACTCCCCCAGATCAAGTATCTCTGTAGCGTCCAAGGATCATTGCGTCGCGATGAAGGAGGCGTTCGCTCCTGACGAGAAACACCTCGAACCTAAACCGTTTCTGTACGCTAGCTCCGACGAGGTGTGCAACTTTTCCTCGATACCAATCCGTTAATGGCCTTGTTTGCCCAGCTAATACGACCGACGCTAGGCTTGCTCAAGGGCCTGCGCCTGGCGCATGTGGCAGGGTGTGGGCATTAGGACCCGGGGCGTCTGCCCTGGCGTTGACGTCAGCGGGAGAGGTGGGGCTTTCCAGCCATCCCGTCACTGCTCCCAGCTTGTGGTCATCATATGGCTATCTCTGGGCACGGCCACTCTTTGCAGCTGGGCCACGCGGGGGGCATGGGTTGCGCAAGCAACGAACCCTCTGCCGTTGGCGGTCGGGAAAGCTATCTACTGCTTAATATATATAACATCGTCGGCCTTGCTCCAACCCCCTCCCCACACAATCTTGTGAAGATGGACATCTCAACGACCGAGATCGTGTTTACACCACCGTTCGATGAAGTTCGGAGCACTTCTCTTACGCTCACGAATACGTCGAACCACACGATCATCTACAAGGTAAAGACGACGTCACCGCAACTTTACTGCGTGCGTCCGAATGCTGCTAGCATCGACCCTGGACACCGTGTTGAAGTTCAAATCACCCGTCAAGCGCGCCCGGTTCAGGAGGGCGATCAGTCCAAGGACAAGTTCCTAATCCTCTCAACTACGGTGGACGCAAAGCAGCTTGCTTCAGCTGAGCAGGTCTCGGACATTTGGACCCAGCTTGAGGGCAGCGGTTCAAAGTCCAATTTTGACGCTAAAAAGCTGAAGGTCGTCTATGGACACTCCGGTAGTCAATCTGGTTCCCAGGCTTCGCAGTACGGTTCGCAGCAGCAGCAATATGGCAGCCAGCAGCAACCCTCTTCTCAGCTCTCGCAGTCTCAGTCAGGATATGGCTCGGGCTCTGGCTCTGGCTCGGGGTCTGGAAACGGCGCGGGCTTTGCCGCGGCGGGTGCAGGGGCAGCTGGCCTCGCGGGTGCAGGCGCTGCTACTGCCTCATCCCATAGCTTAGGCGATCAGCAGGGTCAGCAGTATGCCCAGCAGGGTCAGCAGTACGCTCAGCAGGGTCAGCAGTACGCTCAGCAGGGTCAGCATTATGCCCAGCAGGGCCAGCAGTTCGGCACGAGCTCGCCATCCACCGCTCAACGGACCCCAGCTGGTCCTGATCGTGGCCAATCTGAGTTCAGCTCACCGCAGGCCCCGTCCAAGGGGCAAGGTTACGACACATACTCACCGTCGTCTGCTAACCAGTCGGGTCACTCTGCGGCTGGCGGCCAGTCCGCGTATGGTGCAGACTCGGCTAGTGCCACCTCTGGCAAGGGTGCTCCGCAGGAGGGCCACCACCACCACGAGCACCACCATTTCGGCCATCACAAGGAAAGGGAAGACAATCCCAGCACTGAGAAGGCGCCTGTTGCTAGCGGTGTTCCAGGTGAAGACCTTTCGAAGTGGAAGCCTGTCCATGGTAGTGGTCCCAGCGGCGAGGTTACCGTCGATGACATTCAGGGAGAGCCTGGTGTTCCCCCTAAGAGTAAGCTCATTGATGAAGGCGATGCCTTGACTGGTCCGAAGCTAGCGAATTCAAAGCTTCCAGAGGGACCTAAGGCTGAGCACACGCTTTCCAAGGACTTCGCAGAGAGCCATCATCTTAAGCGTAACGGAGAGCCTGATGACACCCCGGAGAAGGCCAAGCATGGTTCCCAATCTGCACATGATGAAGAGCCGAAGCAAACTCGGCACGAGACCTCTGAGCGTGAAGCGGCTTCGACATCTGGTTACTCGACTTCCCAAAGTGTTCAAGACGCTGCGTCGCAATACGCAAATTCAGCTCGTGATACCGCTGGCGCTGCTGTGGGTGCTGCTGTTGGCGCTGCTACTGGTGCTGCGGCTAGTGTCCAGGGATGGCTGTCTGGTGGGCAGAGCGGAGAGCAAACCGGAGAGCAAACCGGAAGATCAGGCAACAGCGCATCTTCCACATCAAGGAGCGTGCCTACCCAAGAGACAACTGTTGGTCCTGTCGGCGGCCCGAGCTCAGGTTCCAAGAAATACTACGCGGGTGGTTTTGAGAACATCGTGAATGGTGCTGGCTTCGATGCTGCGCCCGCTCCCTCGTCTGGCAATGTTGCTGGCTCCAAGGGGCTTGGGTCTGAGTCCTCCTCCGGGGCTTATGGTTCCGGCTCAGGCACCGGAGCCCAGGGAAGCTATGGCTCAAACTCTCAGGGCGGCCAGGAGTCAACATCGCAGGGCGGCTACGGCTCGAACTCTCAGAGTGGCTACGGCTCGAGCTCTCAGGGTGGCTACGGCTCGAACTCGCAGAGCGGCTACGGCTCGAACTCGCAGGGCGGCTATGGCTCGAACTCACAGGGCGGCTATGGCTCGGATTCTCAGAGTGCCTATGGGTCGAACTCTCAGACTGGCTACGGCTCAAACTCTCAGAGTGGCTACGGCTCGAACTCGCAGAGCGGCTATGGATCCGGTAGTGGCTCTGGCTCCGGCTCGGGTGCTGCCACAGGAGCAGGTGCTGGTGCTTTGGGCGGAGCGGGAGTTGGTGGTCTAGCTTCGCAAGCTGCACACTCCGATCTTTCACAGTACAAGGATAAAATCCCTGAGTCTCAGAGGGGTAACTTTGATAAGGCTAGCGAATACCAGGGCAAGCTCTCCGATGCGGAGAGTAAGTACGGTAACCAGATTCCTGATGATGTGAAGAGCAAACTCTCAAAGGGTGACATTGGTGGTATTGTTGGAGGTGCTGGTGCTGGTGCGGCCGGTGCGGGTGCCCTTGGTGCCAGCTCCGGGTCTGGCTCGCAGTCTGGATACGACAAATACGGCTCCGGGTCTGGCTCTGGACAAGGCAAGTATACGTCTGGTGATGCGCCCTATGGATCTGGAGCTGCTTCTTCCACTGGCGGCTCGCAGGGTAAGTTTAACGACGGTTCGCAGGGTAAGTTTAACGACGGTTCGCAGGGTAAGTTCAACGATCCATCGCAGAGCGACAACTACGCCTCTCAAGGCAAGTTCACCGACTCCAGCCGTGGCAAGTACGACGAAGGTTCGCAGGGCAAGTATATAGAGAAATCGCGCGATCTCTCTAGTTCTGCTGCGGGTGCGGCCGGCGGTGCCACTGCTGGAAGCTTTGCTGGTGGCTCTTCGGGCAACTACAGTGACTCCGGCTTTGAGAAAACTGTCAGCGGTACTGCATCGTCCGTTGGTGGTGCATATTCAAATCGCGATCCCGAGAGCGAGATCATTAATCGCGACAGTAAGGCCACAGCTGGTGCTTCAATTCCGAGGGGTCAGCACGAGGTGCCGCTCAACGTCACGGTCTTGGTTGCTCTCCTAGCATTCCTCGTCGGCTGGAAGTTCTTTTAAACTAGAAGGCTGAGCAGCTAAGCTAATTACGTTTATCCTCGTAAAGCGAATGTCTTTCATTCTTGAAGTAGTAACAGTATTATAGAGTTTGCCGTTATGTGTCTTTGCACCTCTGCTACTCGACACGAATGACAAGATGTCTCAGAGATGAAAATCGATATCTTGAGGCAGACACTCCAAGAATTCCGTGGCACTGAGGTGCATATAGAAAGAGGGCTATATTATAAATAATAGTCAATAAATAGGTTAAGAGATTTGGTGGTTTCCAAGCGGACACTGGAATTGCGCGGGTCAGCTCGAGCCGCTGAAATCGCTAGTGCGTTGAGGCATACGTCGTAAGAAAATTCTCGCACGAAGCTCTGCAGCATCATCGACGTCACGCGCTTCAAGCAAACGACGACGACCGCTGCCCTTCCTTCCGTCCAAGTAGTCGCTCAAAGAATCTTGTCCCTCATCATCGCTTCCATCACCCGCAAAGGCTGGACCTCTTGCCGCGAGACGCGTTCGCATTGGGCGTTGAACTCCTGCTGATGGATGATGCGAGTCATCGCCTCTTAATGCCAGAGATAGTGAGTCTCCTGCAGTACTCCTGGTATCATCTTCAGCTGCCTGGTCGGCGCTAGCCGCAGGAATTACCCTCGGAACTTCGAATCGGGGCGCAGACCGCTGAGCTCGAGGTGGAGGCGGCATCAACGCGCGAAGAGAAGACTCCTGGAGCATCGCTCTAGCAAAGCTGGGACCAAACGTGTCAGTCCGAGAACCTAGGCTATCAGCGTCATCGCCGCGCAGAGCAGCATCCAAGCCATCGTTGCTAGCTTCTTCACTCTGACGGGCTAAGCCGTCCCCGGCGAAATCTACAGCTCCAAGATCCAACCCACCAGCATCATACTCATCGTCATTTTCATGCTCATTCTCGATACCGATCGATTGGTCCTGCTCCGCAGTCTCATCCTCGGCCGAACGCTGAGCGAACAATCGTGAAAAAGTAGTTGTTGCACCTGAAATGACACTTTGTGCATCACGAGCCATGTCCTCAGCTATTTCGGGGTAGAGCCGTGCATTCACTTCAGTCACAAATAGATAGACATCGCTCGAGATGAGGCCTTCCTCGCCACTACCGTTGTCTACGTACAAATCGTTGCCACGAGGAACCAGACATGCCATTCCTTTGCTGAGATCAAACGCGTGATTGTTCAGATGCACAGTGCACTTTCCACTCCAAACGACGAAAGTTGCAGCCTTGTCTTGCTCGGCATCATAGGAGAATAACCCTCCCGCTTGCAGTCGGAGCACATACATGCGAAGCGGAGCACCCTCTTTATGGGATCCAAACATGATGTGCCGTGTCACAAATGGGACAGTTCGCCCATTATTGTCTTGAAGAGGTTCAAACCGTAGACCGCTAATAGACCTGGCTACAGTTCTATCACGCCATTCGCGCGATGCAATATCAAAAACCGGTGCCTGAACATCGACTGGGGCCGCGTCGGCCTCTGCATCATCAATATTGATAGCGCGCTGTCTCCGTCGATACGGGCGTCTTTTACGGTACCGGCGCTTCGGCGCATCGACACGCCGAACATCCACAGCAGTCATAAGTTCGAGCTCACCGTTGGTGCTATATTCAATGCGTTCACCAAGCCACCATTTGAGGGTTGGAATGCGGTGCCTTTTTTCGCGTTGTTCACGAGCCTGACTTACAGCCACCGATGCATCAATTCCACGGATTGCGTGGATCTGCTCGTCAGGATCAACAAAGTCCTCATCGTCGTCGTCGTCGTCAGGACTTTCGTCTATAATGTCAACGTTCCCCACCATGCTATTTGCTGGCTCCCATTCAGCGTTTCCATCACCCTCGGACTCGCTGTCCTGCTCAATTATCTCCGCCACGCTACCCGCATCACTTTCATCCTCTGATTCGGATTCGCTGTGCTCAAGCTGCTGTTGCAGCACTGCCCCATCGGCATCCAACGTCGCGGAATTCCACTCAATCGGAGGCACCATAGAAATAGGCACTTCAAACACTAGAGGTGCCTCTATCTCAAGCGGATCGCGAGGACGGTGACCTACAACTGAGCCATCCTGGCCGTCTTGATCGTGACGATCTTGCTCGGAGCCAGAATGTATTGACGAGAGATCAGACGGTGGCACATCTGAGAGAAGCCTATCAGCTTGACCTATTTCCGAAGCGGCTCTAACGGAAGGGAGATGAGTTCGCTGTCCAAGGGGCGCAGCGTCAGATGGTAGAGCCGAATCGAAAGCAGCTGGGAGCTCGATGCGGTCAAGCGATGCATCGCCTCCAGCATCACCCATTGGTGAAAAATCTCCAAGTGATCCAATCGTCGGAGACTGCCTCCGCAGATCCATTTCCCGAATTCGAGGTGACCGCATCTGCAGTCGCTGATCATCTGCATTTTCGTGAGAAACGCGCCGTTTTTGTCTTGGAGGGGCAATGAACTCGCTATCCAAAGCTCTACGAATTTCTGTGGTTGTTCCGTACGCATCGGTGATCTCTCCAGTGCCTGCTCTCGGAATTTCCGACGCGACCGTGAAGCGGTCCGATTCGGCGCTGCCTCGGCTCTGGAGAGATGACTCTGACGCTTTGTTATCATGCTGGAGCCTCCAAAATACCAGATTCTCACCAGTCTCGCCTGCGGATCCAGCATCAGAGCCACTAGGCGGAGGGTCAAGCCTAGCTTCGGCCTGCCTGGGTCTCGCTCGGGCAAGTAGTGAAGCTGCATCTGCCTGCCTATCCACCAAGGGGGCTAAACGCAAATTTATCGGCTCTCGCGTTCTGATCCTGATTGGAGCCTGGGGCCTTGACTGGCGCGAAGGAGACAGGCCGCGACGTAGGCCGTCACGCCCGCGACCTGGTAAAAATCGATTGTCACGATTATGCCTGGTGCCCATCACATGCTCAATTGCTGGATCCGGACCAAGAACGCGACGTGTGCCTCCCACCTCACTAGCATTGTCGAGAAAATTACCGAAATCATTACTTCCAGCGTCGCTCATGTACGCGACGCGCGCAGGGAGATGGCGTCTACAAGGTAAGGGCCGGGCGATGGTCAAGATGCAGAGGGAAAGCGTGCTTGATTACGTACATGAAAACGTATCCTGCTTGACGACGCCTTACTAACGTGATCAAGTCTTACCAACTTAGTCAGACGCGCCGACACGGTATGCCACAGCGACATTGTTACGTGGGATCCCCGTGGCATTACATCAGGTGTCCTCCAAATCTACGGTCAATGGCTCGTGGAAACAGTATCATGTCGGCGAAGTCGTGCTGGCGTCAGAGCGAGACAAAAACACCAGTTTAGTAACTATCTCCATACCATTCCATTCGGTGTAGAACCAGGACAGGGTTCGAATGTTCGGGTTCCCGGAGAGTGCGAGCGACTGGACAGGCAAGGATTACCTCCGCCTGTTCACAATAGTAATGGTGTATATTACGGTTAGGCCCCTTCTGCAAGCTCTGTACAAAAAGCTGGGTGAGCGCCAGCGTGAGCGCGATAAGAAGAAGTGGGAGGACGAGCAGATTCAGCGTCACAAGCAACAGCGTGTTAGAGAAAAGCTCGGAATTCAGCTTGAAGATGAGGAGGGTGAGGCACCAGCTACTGGTGCACCCTCAGGCGCCACAACGGAAAAGACGAGCGACGCCACGTTGCGGAATCGGAAGAAAGCACAGAAGAAGTCGAAGTCAAAGATGGATCAAATCGTTGAAGATATGCCCAGCGATGACGACGTCTCCGATCTCTTTAGCTAAAATTTTCATCAGTATCATAAATTTGCACATAGAGGAAAAACAGCATCATTGATTCTTGCCTGGTAATTATGTAGCGCTAGCAGAAACTATCAAGTTTCGATACGGAGATGGTGAAAGACGTTGGATGGAGGGGAGAGAAGGTGTTGCATTGATTCTGAAAACAAAAGACAACAAACAACGCATTTGAGATGACGATGTACGTGGCACGGCACTGCGAGTTTCACGAAACCAATGAATCGTTCGAGATGACACGGAGTATTTACTCGGAAAGGTATCAACCGATACTGTATCGGCTAATATTAGATTAGCTATGTAATGGAGCAGCCCAACAAAGCGGGTACTAAAGCACAGGCTGAGTACCACAATGCTTTAAGCTCGATATATAGCATAAATCAAATGTGACGAGCCCTTGTAGGCTAATTTCAGTCTTAGACTGTGCCGGCACAGAGCAGAACGTTTCAGCTTACCCAAACCCAACAACCAAGGTCTTCGACAACTATTCCAGCAACTATTCCATAGCGGGAAGAGGGTGGGCTGGAAGTTGCCTACTCGCCTTTGTGTCCCAGGCGCCCCTGCGACTCTGCTCTTGATTATTACCTTAAGTTTCTCCAGCTGCTGTGAGTTTGGTAAACATGTGTTTTGATCAGATTCAAGCCCAGGGCCTTGGGCTAGCCTCAAATAAGCCTCGGCAAGGCGCTCTTCCGTATTCTGATTTTCAAAAAATTTAGTTCACGAGCAAATGGACCTCATCATATACTATAACCATGAGCCGGCATGTCTCATAGTGTAAATCGCCTTCACAGCTAATGTTACAACGCGAGCTTTCTTCAGCGAGGATTGAGCGACCAAAGCGGCGTTCACTTAGGCATGATTAACTGTACGTGAACGGTGCTACATAATTAGGAGGAAGACTAGCTAGGCAACCGGCGAGGTCCACGACTATAATGCACCCAGCATCTGTCTAGCCTACGCAATTGCGCGCTCGCTCGTATCACGCTCCAATATAGCATCTATCAGATGCAACCCAGCGGAATGCTCGCAGAGTGGGCTTTTCATTAAATTGCAGCTATTCAAAAGCATGCTGAGTTCGATTTCCACTGCTAATGAAGAGCCTCACACTCCTGCAAAGCCCCGGCATAATCATGCGCGGTCTGCATTACGACAGCGGCAAGTCGTATTCGACAACGTCAGCATCCACAATCAGTCTCCCCAGACTGGCTTACGTGGTGCTTGAAGACCATGTTAGTGCCGTGGGATAAGCATGTTCCTTAACGGTATGGCATCGCCCCGCTCGTCTCCACAACGTGAGTCAGAGCTCCCCCGCACTCCGGTTTCGGCGGGGCCACGCAGATTGCGAAATATTCTAGCTTGGTGATTATGCGGTTAATGTTGCAAATAACAGCCTAACTTGTCTCGGCAAATAACCAGGAGGACGCAACGTGCCTCATAAATGTGCAGCATGATGGCTGCGTAGGCTGGATGGGCGGGGACCGCAGAGCGAAAGCGGCCATGCAGCGATGATTCATCAGGGGTGGTGCTCGCGTTCTTCCGCAATTTCAAGCTCTGAGGGCAAGGGCGTTGACTCTTTACATGCTTGAAAAATTTAAGACGAGCAGTCACCGGTTTATCAGAGCTCTTGCAAGTTCCTCACAAGTGAGAATGTCGAGTTGCTGCCCGCTTTCGCACCGGGACCCATCTAAGAAGTATAAACCTTTTCCGCCGATCGACCTGCCTAACCGGCAATGGCCATCAAAGCAGATCACCAAGGCCCCGCGTTGGCTGGCAACTGACCTCCGCGATGGAAACCAGTCTCTGCCTGATCCAATGAACATTGAGGAGAAGAAAGAGTACTTTGACTTGCTTGTTAAGGCAGGCTATAAAGAAATCGAAGTCGCTTTTCCGTCGGCCTCGCAGATTGACTTCGATTTCACTCGTTATGCGGTCGAGAATGCTCCGGCTGATGTTGCGATCCAGGTTCTCAGTCCATGCCGTGAACCGCTCATCCGCCGCACTATTGAATCGCTGATGGGAGCTAAGAAGGCCATCGTTCATATCTACCTCGCTGCCTCACCGCTGTTCCGTGATGTGGTGTTCAACATGAGCGAGGAGGAATACATGTCGCTAGCGGTAAAATCGACAAAACTAGTGCGTGAACTCACAAAGGATAACCCAGACGCTCAGGGCACCGAGTGGCAGTTTGAATTCAGCCCCGAGACGTTCAGCGACACTCCCCTCGAATTCTCCCTCCGTATTGCCGAGGCCGTCAAGAAGGCATGGGGCCCAACTGAGGAAGTTCCGATGATCCTGAACCTCCCTGCCACCGTCGAGATGAGTACACCGAATGTATTTGCGGATCAGGTCGAATATATGAGCACAAACCTCACTGAGCGTGAGAAGGTATGTATCTCGCTGCACTGCCACAATGACCGCGGTTGTGCCGTCGCGGCCTCGGAGCTCGGCCAGATGGCGGGTGCGGATCGCATCGAGGGGTGCCTGTTTGGCAACGGCGAACGCACGGGCAATGTTGATCTTGTCACCCTTGGCTTGAACCTCTATACTCAGGGTATCAGCCCAAAGGTCGACTTCTCGAACCTGGAGGAGATGGTTGAGGTCTCCGAGCGCCTGAACAAGATCCCAGTGCATGCCCGTGCACCATATGCCGGATCGCTCGTCGTATCTGCCTTCAGTGGGAGCCACCAGGATGCCATCAAGAAGGGCTTTGCTCACCGCGAGAACGCGATCAAGGCTAACGATGGTGTAGACAACCTGCGCTGGCAGGTCCCGTATTTGCCGCTCGATCCATCGGATGTCGGCCGTACCTACGAAGCGGTCATTCGCGTTAACTCCCAGTCTGGAAAAGGTGGCGCTGCCTGGGTTATTCTGCGTAACCTTGAGCTGGATCTTCCGCGTGGTCTCCAGGCGAGCTTCTCTCGCCATGTGCAGGTTGAGGCTGAGTTCAAGGACCGTGAGCTCCGCACTGACGAGCTTGTTCAGCTTTTTGAGAATCAGTACTTCCTTTCGGACAAGGTCACATACGCATACAACCTGGCGAGTTACGAAGTTAAGGGCCTTGGTGAAGAGAAGACTTTCTTTGGCGAGCTAGTCATCAACGGCAAGTCCACAACTATTGAGGGCACCGGTAATGGCCCCATCTCTTCCTTCCTAAACGCCCTCGAGAGAGAGCTCGGCTACGACCTCGATGTCGAGGCTTACCATGAGCACTCTCTTGGCAAGGGCTCCTCGACGAAGGCCGCCTCTTATCTCCAAATCTCTTACAAGAAGAATGGGGAGGAAAAGGTTCAGACTGAATGGGGTGTCGGTGTGCATGAGGATGTCTCTCGTGCATCGATGAAGGCTGCGCTATCTGTAGTGAACCGCATTTTCGCTTAAGCTCGCGAGACTTGGCTAAGCAAGACTGTAAAAACGACATAAGTATTTGGCTTTAAACGCGACAATGGCATTTTAAAAGAAGCTTGAACAGCTCCAGAATGGGAATGACTTAAAGTTATAAATCTTTTCCGCTCAAACTAACCGACCTGCGTGTGTTATGATCCCACCACGGTGAGCTAGAAAGGTAAATTGACATAATATTGTTAACGATTAGCTTCATACACACAATCGAAAGTCAAAATATCACTCCGGAGGTACTGCCATTTTTAGTCTGAAACAACAACTTGTATGTGCGCATACTCATACTGTGTTCGCTGACTGCGTCCATGCAATTATAATTGCGCTTGAATATCACCTGTTCCATAACACACGTGCGTGACGCTATCTATGCTTGGGAGGGATAGAAGGGCCAAGGACGCACTTGTTTACATTCGCTATCGGTTCCGTCAATAAAATACTAAATTGATATAACACAAATGCATAGCCAACTTGCGCCAGCTTTTCACATCAAAAAATAATTCTGGCGTAACTCGCTCAATGTTAACTCGCTCAATGTCAATCATTGCAACGAGGAACGGAGTGCTGCCCTCATTTGCAGCCAGTGCGATACTCATATCGTCGGCTTCCAATACTTTGGCACTGGCTGAACTATTACATTGCCCTGCTCTGTCGAAGAAAGTATGTTATGTTAATCAGTTACAACCCAGAAATATCTGTCCGACAACGTCCATAGCCTTAGAGGCCTAGGCCTTCCCACTAGCGGCGGCTAGTGGTCCACGCCTTCTCTGCCACGGTCCATACCCTGACACCCCTCTGACATCCCTTGACCTCCATCCGCACGACTGGGAACGATGCGCGCGCATTCACGCGTCGATAGGTTCACTTAACCAAACCCGCGACCCGCCTTCCCAGCCATAGAGCCGATCGTATGTCAGCGGGTTAACTAAGCCCCCTCTTCAGATGGGTGGACCATCGCGAGTGCTTTCCCATTGTGTGATACCACGTGTCAACCCTGCGATTTGAAGTCTCCACATTCTCAAGCGTGGAAGCACGCAGTGCGCTCGCCGTGCATGACATCCCAGGCGGCAGCAGCAAGAGCGGGATAGACCGACCACTGTGCAAGCCTAGGAATTTCGTGTGTTGACATTGTAGCATGGGCACGTTTCACTCAAACCTCATATTTTCCGTGTACTCGCATCTATGAAAATGCGCGCAGGCCTGCGTCAATGTCTCATATCCAGCTCTACCCTCGTAGCCCCTGTTGGTCCTGCCGGAGAAAGCGTGAATCGCGCCTCTCGTTCTTCTATACCCTAACCTCCTGGTATTCCCGTATGCACCACGAGGATCAGCAACGGCTATTTTTATCCAACGAACGCCCCCGCTTCGCTGAGAATCTCGAGACTGGGCGCGGCAGCAATGTAGATCTCGAGGACGCCCAGACGTCAGGGGCCGGCCGAGGATAAGCTATCCGTTGCTGTTGCTGATCACCGACCGGGACGAAAAATCCCACTTCTCGAGGCTATTTGTAGCTGAAATTGAAGTTTGACACTCACGTAATTGCCACGAGCGGTGCGGCGCCTTCGAGCCTATGCATGACACACCTATAACGACCTAGGGTCCCCAGTGCGCGGGGACCCAGCACTTCGACACGTGGTGCTCCATGCGTCACCCATACCTTAGGTGGGTACCGCGTGACAAAATTTTTCGGGGTGTGTGGTTCTCAGCCTGCACATGCAAAATTGGGTGGTGTTGTAAACATAATCACAGGTTATATAAAGCCCAACGGCCATATCTGTCACACACTGTACACTTTTTTCAAAGCGACTGAGAGATTCCGATCACGTCGGATCGAGCAGAGGAGTTTGTGAAATAACAGAAAATAATGCAACCTATGATTTGGACTCCGGAGTTCTGCACAGTCTGCGACAAACAATGCCTTGTGGGTACAGTGTACTGCTCGGAGGCTTGCAGGGAGGCCGACATGTTAAAGCCTGGCGACCTCATGGATTCAGAGTCTACGACGAGCACACCAGCGGCAGCAATTACTGAACCAGAATCCGACTTGAGCGAGGAGGAGGATGGTGAAGTTCCACACCTATGGCTAACGCTACAGCCTCAGCACGCACAACAGTCTTCGGTGCTGAGGCCTGCATCGATAGTCGAGAAAAAGAAAAAGGAGGGGCAGTTCCTCTACGCTAGCCCCATGCTTCGTCCTACAACTACGCGCAGCTCGAGTGGCAACATGGGCGTACAGGACGAAGTGGAAACGATACCCCCTCTTTCCCCGCTTATGATTAGTGGGGCCCGACAGAAGACAGAGAAGGACGAGGATAACGATGTTCCTGTCCAGTCTGTCAAGACGTATCAGCGCTGGCTCGCTGATGGCGCTTGCTGAAGCTTTCGGACTTAGGTTTGGCGTAGGTGTCTCAAAGTCCAACCTGCCTCAAAGGTGGGGAGCAGCAGAAGCATAGCTTTGTCGGGAACAAAAATTAAAATGAGAAAGAAATTTCCCCAAAGATGATATGAGTTGATGTGAACAAAAAATTACATGTGCATTCGAAGAAAGTCTAATGAGCTGGATCTCTTGGCTTTAAAGCTGGTCTTTGAACTTCGGATTGTCGACGTGAGGGAGGTAAACCCCAAAACGCATATTTAACATAGCAAGGCAGAAATGTCATCATATAAATACCACCTTCAATGTCTATGCCTCTGGCGCTACTGCTATTGATTTGGTTCTTTGAGTTTGAAGAAAAGCTTAGATCTCGGCTGATTTGAATCGCGATCGCTTGAGAGTCTAAGAGTTCCAAGACGACGAGGTAGTGCTACATCGATGCCATCAAGAAGTATTGTTTGCACCTGTTCGCGCGTGTCCAACCACGCAGAGCTGCTTCAGGATGGCTGCCCTCCGTATGCTGAAGCCTCTGCCAGAATAAAGCGGCCAAGGGGGTGCAGTATAAAACGGTAAAGAGTATATTAATATAAAAGATGAGGTGCCGCCTATTTTATACACAGCTCCTACACTGGATAAATTACGCAGTTCCTTAAAATGTGGCAGCTCACGCTAGTACACGATGTTATCAGCTGTCAGGTGGTCGACGCGTTTACCAAGCAGGCTTGCTCAACCGTGAACCCCGCTCAGACGCCGTGCAGAGTCGGAATACTGTTGACGAATAAGTACTTGACGAGGGTGGCTTACTGAGGTAGGGAGACCCTAGGCATTTGACCCCTCAGGACATGAACGGTTGGGAAATATGCACAACCTGCGCGTCTTTGTTCCATGAAGACCACTGAGAAAGAAGAATAGTTGCCCCCTCTCCTCTCTTATTTTTTCCTTGCATGAGCTCTTATAGAAAAGCTCTGAACTGAATGCCGATCGTTTCTCCGACGCGTAAGATATGTTTTTATACCATATAAAGCAAATATAAGAGTGACTATCCAGAGTCGCTCGCTTCCATAATGGTATCGCATCCGACTCTTTGGCGATGCAAGAGGCTATAGAGCTACCATATATTTTCGTCTTCGCTGCTCTAATATTAAAAATTTCAGGTCATTGCTCCCGTATAGCAGTGGTATACAATACAAAGATGGCACACGTGCCCAAAACAAAAAAAAGAACGTAAAACAGAATTTAAGAAAATGCTATGTTTTACTGGTTTCCATGTTTCCAAGTAAGTTCAAGTAGACGACCCGAACAGGCGCGTCTAGCGGCGGAAAACTTATGCAGGCACCGGACTAGTGCCATAGGTTTTGGGTAATTCCGCCTGCTAACTTCGGGCCTACCATAGAGTAAACAAATTAAGCGGGCAAGCTGAAGCCAAGTTTTTGATGTTTTCTGCTGCGGCTGCATTTTGCTGCAGCCTTTTCCTCCTGAATTAAGGACAGCAGCATACGCGATCCGGCCAGCTCGCGCGCCATGTCCTTGACCCCGACCGGAAGTTTTTTGTGTAGCGAGGGAAGTTAGTGAAATGATGACTCGACCCATGTGAACGCTCCTGTATCGATGTAGCATATTATATAGTTTATTTGTGAAGCATTATAAGAACTGCACGCACTTTACACGCTCAGTTTGACGTCGTGGGTGTGCACGTGGTGCTTGTGCTTGTCCATCGCCTTCTTCACAGTGACCTTCACGAACTTTTCAGTCTGTTCCGGCGCGCGACCAACGAAAGTGGAAGGATCCAGCAGCTCATCAAGCTTGTCGTGGATTGGTGCAAAGAATGGATCAGTCTTAACGCGCTCTATCAGGTCGTTGTCGCCTCCCTGCTCCTTTACGACGGCGGCAGCCTCATGAGACAGCACACGAATGCGCTCGTGGACCTCTTGACGGGACTCACCCGCCTTGACCATGGCCATGATGATATTCTCAGTGGCCATGAACGGTAGCTCTGCGTGAATGCGGCGCTCGATGACCTTCGGGTAGACAACAAGGCCAGAAACAATGTTTAGCAAGGTTGATAGCACGACATCCGTGGCAAGGAATGCACCAGGGAGCGACACGCGACGAATCGCCGAGTCGTCAAGGGTGCGTTCGAACCACTGCACAGAGGCTGTGGCAACGGCCTCCTGGTGGCATGCCTGAAGGTGGCGCGAGAGCGAGCATACGCGCTCCGAGCGCATCGGGTTGCGTTTGTATGCCATTGCAGACGACCCGATTTGATTTTTCTCGAAGGGCTCCTCGATCTCCTTGAGATTGGCAAGCAGACGGATGTCGGTGGCGATCTTGTGCGCGGTCGCGCCGAACGACGCAAGCGGAGCAAGCACATCGATGTCAATCTTGCGCGAGTAAGTCTGTCCCGTGCATGGGTACGCATACTCGAAGCCAAGAAGCTCGGTCACGCGCTCGTCCAGGGCCTCGACCTTGTCATGATCACCGTTGAAAAGTGCGAGGAACGACGCCTGTGTGCCCGTCGTGCCCTTGGCACCACGAAGGCCAATATCTTCGCGAGCACGGTCAAAGTTGCGAAGGTCAAAAAGCAGCTCCTGGAGCCACAACGTCGCGCGCTTGCCCACGGTCACGAGCTGGGCAGGCTGGAAGTGAGTCCAGCCCAGAGCTGGCATGTCCTTGTACTGGAGAGCGAACTGGGAGAGACGGTCAATCACATTTACGAGCTTCGGGATGACAATATCGTAGGCTTCACGAAGGAAAATGAGGTCGGCATTGTCAGTCACGTAGCACGACGTAGCGCCAAGGTGAATGATCCCTGCGGCGGCAGGCGCCTCAAGACCGAACTGGTGAACGTGGGACATCACATCGTGACGCACGATGGCCTCCTGCTTCTTGGCACCCTCAATGCTCTCTGGGGTAATCTTCAGGTGCGCGCTCATCTGCTCAATCGCTTCGTCAGATATCGGCAATCCAAGCTCCTTCTCCGCCTTTGCCAACGTCAGCCACAGCTTGCGCCACGTTGAGTAACGCGTCTCAAGCGAGAACAGGCTTGACATCTCCTTGCTCGCATAGCGCGAGGCAAGTGGGCTTTGGTATGCGTTGTATTCCATTGATCTAGTCGATATTGAAAAGTTTCGAGTCACCTAGGGTAGGGACGGATATTATCAGCTACCACGCGGCGCAGAAGGGTACACCACACCACCGATCGCTGGCTGCAACCACGCAGGGCGAGGAGCAATAATAAGCCAGGCGCTCTTGCAATCTTTGGTGATCTGCGCATCATGACCCAGCCACCTTCATGGATCTCTCTCAACTGGCATTGGGGCATGAACTTCTCAATTAGGCGTCAGCCTCTACTCGCGCGATGGGCTTTGGAGTAATCGAGGCAGGGGTTTCCAATCACCTACTGACTCTGTTCGGCTCGAACAACCGGATGTGTACATTGGTTAACTGTGATCAAAATGGCAACAACAAGTTTAACTCGTTTGATTTCAGCTGATACTTGCTATGGATACGCATTAAGACGCCGGAATGATGGCATGATATTGGCGAGCTCGTATGCACCGATCTCCCAGCCTTAGCGCGCTACGTTGTCCCCGATCTAAGAAATTGATATTCACGTATGTGTTCCATATTTAACGTATTAATCCTCCCGCGTGTAATCAAAAACTCCACGCAGCTGTAGCATCCTCCGCTCTCGTCCCAGGCGCCATTATCTCCGGGGCTCGTCTCGCCCTCGCCCTCGCCCTCCTCTCTCCCAGGTCACCTCCAGGTTTGCCCGCGCAGCTGCTTAGTAGTGGTGCTGGCAGCTTAGGCAGGCGGGACAGCAGCCAGCCAACCCGAATCACCTATATTCCTGCGCATAGTAGAGAGTCCACTCCTATGGCGCCAAAAATCATCAAGCTGGGCCCGCAGGCCATTTCTGATCACTCGTTCAACGATGACCGTTCGCTGCTTGCTGTCGCGCGCGGCAACGACGCTCAGTTATACTACGACATGGGTAAGTCGTTCGAGCTTGGCGCGACGCTCGCCGGCCACGACAAAGTTGTCACTGCTGTCGATATCAACAGTCAAAACGAGATTGTGACCTGCTCGCAAGATCGCAATGCGTTCGTGTGGAAGGCGCAGGCCGATGGCACATGGAAACCGACGCTCGTGCTGCTGCGTATCAACCGCGCAGCAACGAGTGTAAGATGGAGCCCCGATGGCAGCAAGTTCGCTGCTGGCACTGGCGCACGCGTGATTGCCGTTAGCTACTACGACCCTGAAAATGATTGGTGGATCTCGAAACATATTAAGAAGCCGCTGAAGTCGACGGTACTCAGCGTCGCGTGGCATCCGAACAGCGTCTTGCTAGCTGGCGGATCGACCGACGGCCATGCCCGTGTGTTCTCTGGGTACATCAAAGGAGTAGACGCAAAGCCTGCGCCGTCAGTCTGGGGAGAGCGCCTGCCCTTCCAGACTCTGTGCGGTGACTTCACCGACGATGCGAGCGCGTGGGTCCATGATGTTGCGTTTTCTCCCAGCGGCGATGCTCTTGCTTGGACCACGCACGACTCCAGCGTGCTTGTTGCCTATGCAAGTGGTCCTGATGAGCCGCCGCGTGCTATCGTGGAGATCAACACCTCGTTCCTGCCTCTGCGCTCGCTTGTGTGGACAAGCGAAGACGAGATCGTAGCTGCGGGCTACGACTGCCACCCAGTTGTGTTCCGCGGCTCGGAGAATGGCTGGGAGTTTGACCGGAGCATCGACGACCCCAATGCCGAGAAACAGGGTGGCCCGGCCACGGAGCGCAGTGCCATGCGCATGTTCCGCGAGCTCGATCTCAAGGGAACGCAGAACGTATCGACTCGTCTCCCGACTGTGCACCAGAACGCGATTCAAACCGTTCGTCTGCACGGAAAGGGTAAGGTGTCGACATCGGGAGATGGTCAAGTCGTCATCTTCAACGCGTGAATTGCCGCTAAAAAATAAGTTGTGGAATTTTTCTTAAACATTTGTAAACCATCTGGGAGCAAGCTTATGAGAACGTGATGTAGCCTGTTCTTTGTGCTCAAGCGCTTTTCAGTAACTGCACGGCAGCGAAACTGCTGACTGCCAATACTCCAAGTGCCGCTACTGTCCCCATTTTGGGCTTGTCGTTCTGCATTGCTTCATTCGTGCCAGAATCTGGTCGATCGATACGGTGCCAAGAAACAATGTAGCCGCCAGCGATCCCTACTACGAGCCCAAGCCATGAGAGCCTTTTCGAACCTTTCGGAAGTCGTCCATGAATTAGCGGTAAACTGGCTTTCGTTCTCCTCGGCAAAAGGTGGTTAGATGCACGGCGGTATGCATTGGTGCCAGACGCCAGATCTGCCATGCCCGGATATTGAACGCGAAGTATGTCTTCGAGCTTCCTCATTGGCAGGCGCGAAAGATCGGTTTGCCCGAGACCGTGGCGTAGACGCAGGCGAGCAAGCTCTCTATCTAAAATGGATGTTCTCATTTTTTAGCGATACAGAGGGGTGGTTGCACCTTAAATAGGGTCCACCGCGTGAGCAAAGAATGAACTCTCACAGTGGTTCGCAAAATTCCTATCACTCACGTTCAGCTTTTCAAATAGTTACTGAGCTATGAGGCTGTACATCTGCGTGCGTATGCGTACGTATGCGGTCTCTTTTCGTGCTGTGCTCTGTTCTGGCTATCGATCGCCCTCTCAGTCGTGCCGCCCAAGCGCGCTAGAAAAACGTTTGAAAATATTCAATATTTACAACACTCTAATCAATAACGATAAGATACTCGCCACGAAGGCGAAGCTTTTTCAGAATCTGTTATCAGTGGCTTTACACCTAGCATGTGGTATGTCAACTGAGGTGCAGCAGTTATGATGAACCAGGATATTACACCCTAGCCCGGGTCACCGTTAAGATGTTCCTCAGGATCCCGCTTTTCTGACGCTTAGGCATAAGCCAGTTTTCCCGGCGATGGCTTCCGGATGGTCGGCCTCTAGGCACATAAATATCTTTATAAACCGGAGCAGGGGCTCACCCTAGTGTTCGCAGGCTGCCGGTAATATGTCTAACTAAATTCTAACCCCAGGATTGTGGCCCTCGCGAGCGAAGAGATGACAGGCTTATTTGCCAAACGCAGCCTTTGACCCCTGACTCATGACTGCGTGCTATTGCCTACCCACAGTCTGTGTCCACACACTACTGCTAAAATGATTGATCGCTCTTAGCAAAACGTTGTAACATTATACACCTAAACCAGCTTGATTGGTATTTTTCATCTTCAGCCCTCCCTGACTGCTCCCCGCTGGATGGCAAAGACTGCCGCTCCAGCCGCGATACCCAGAGCTGCTGACACACCCCCGCGCTTTGCACATCATCCAACATCTCCACTCCCACCTAACCAAAAGGACCAACTAATTTTTCGATAATGGGCGTGTTGTATCTCTCCTGGCTGTACGGCATCCTGATGTTCGTCGACATCGGCATCTTGCTGGCCCAGCTCTACTTCATCATTCTCTACTCCGACCTGGAGGCGGACTACATGAACCCCATGGAGCTGTGTGAGACGATGGACTTTGCGCTACCGAAGGAAGCGCTCGTGCAGGCCGCAGTCACGATTATTCTTCTGCTGAGTGGACAGTGGCTATCGTTCCTGCTTACCGCTCCCGTGCTTGTGTACAACGCGCTGCAGTACAGCAAGACACGGCTGCGCTTTGATGCGACCACGATTTTTAAGACAGTCAGCTATTATCGCGTGGAGAGCATCCTCAAGCTTGTCTATTATTTCGTGATGTTCTGCTACTTCCTGTACTGCATGATTTGGGCGCTCGTGCAGTGGACGGATGATTTGTAGTGCTCTGCGCCCTTTACCGCTTCTATAATAGATAGTAATGCTACTTCGCGCTACACGCCCGCCACAGAGCTATTAAGCGGCGATCACCATTAAAAAGCACGAAGCAGGAAGCGTGTGCATTGTTCATAGACCTCCGCCTCGGCTGCTATTTTAAAATTTACGAATGCGGCTGAGCCTCTGAATATCGCGCGACTCACGCAGACCCTAGGCGGATCACTCACAGTGGAACCAGGCTGGCTAGCGTCTTGTCGCAGGCACTTAGTTAGCGGCAGCTAAAATTAGTCCCACCAGTACGGGAGGGCCGCGCCCTATCCCTGCTTAATGAGCGAATGCGCGGCAACATTCCCGCACATGCGTCACGAAGCGTAGTGCTTTCCGCAATAACCTCTATAGGCCTTACGCTGCGCATCTAGAATCACTCTGTTCCAGCCTCGAGTATCGTGGCAGCCTGTTGCTACCTGTGTCCATCGCCAACGCGCTTTGCTGGGAGTGAAGTGGCTGGGCTAACCGCAGCCGTCCTCTCCACCACCTATGCTTGTAGCGCGCGCACCTTACCTCAAACTGACTTCCTCTGCCCCTTCAATCTCGAGTGTGGTTAGGTAATCTATATACCGAGGATTGGGTTTTCTGAGACCACGCGGATTTTCTTTACAGAATAAACCCTCGGCGAGGCCGTCCTTTTGCGATGCATCCACCGAAATTAATGCTCGCTAGCGTGCTTTCTATCGCCTTGGTGCTCGCGCAGGAGCCCTTCGACGGCAACACGACGTCGCTGTCTGGGACTGAGTCCCAGACTGGGACTTTCCCGGGCAGCGCCTCCACGACACGAACCCGGGGACTTGACTCGTCATTCACATCGTCGCCGTCGTCGTCAACAGACACCTCGAGCCCCTCTCAATCGTCGTCAGCGAGTTCAAGCTTCTTTACACCTACGTCGTCAAGCAGTGTGCTATCGACGTTGAGTGCTTCGTCGTTTTCTCCGACTACATCTTCACCATCGTCGAGTTTCGCGCCAACAACGTCGAGTTCTTCTGTGACAACAACGTCCTCGGGCTCGAGTTCGAGCAGCAGCTCTACGCGCAGCACTAGCAGCGCCACGAGTAGCAGTAGCAGCTCGTCGACCCGCAGCACTAGCAGCCTGTCATCGTCAAGCACGTCTCGACGACCGACAACGTCGACCTCGTCCTCTTCATCCTCCTCATCCTCCTCCTCGTCATCGTCGTCATCGTCGTCATCACCGTCCTCTACATCGTCGCGCACCACGAGGACTTCGTCGGCGAGAAATACGCAGTCAGAAAGCGTTGAGACGCGCACGGTGAGCAGGGAAGGTTCAACAGTGACAAGTGTGCGAACCGTGGGGCCAACGAGCACATCCCAGCCTTCCAGCACCCTGGCAGCCCCATCGCAAACTGCTAACTCGAGGAGCAAGTCCGGTGGCGGAATCTCCAAGAAAGACCGCGACATAGGAATTGGCGTAGGCGTAGGTGTCGGCGTGCCTGTCGTACTTGCTGCGGCAGGTGCTGCATTTCTGCTGGTCAGAAGGCGTCGCAAGGCCAAGCAGAGCTCTTCTATCCCTGAAGCTAAGGAAGACCCGTTCCAGGCGAACGTCGATCAGTACCATACAACAAATCCAGCAACAAACTTTTGATTGCATAGATACCCTCCACAGCCCACTAGCCACGCATACTAGTCTCTGCAGAGTGTAGTTTGCGTGGTCTATACCTCCCTAGCATATGTATTGTAGCATGTAGCAGTACGTCTACACTCCTTAGTTTTCTGCGTGAGAGCCGCGAGGGCAATGAAGCTACAAATGCATCTCAAGAATGGGCTGTCGGGCTGTTGAGCAATCCTAGTCCAATTATTCAGGCTAACTCGTAGCCTCCCTTTTTGACTCAGAGCGAAAGATGAAAGCTACACTCAGGAGGGCACTCACCATAGCAGCCTTTTGCTTAAGTCAGACGAGCTGATAAGCTTTTGACAACGTGGGCAGGCTGCAAACTGCTAAAGCAGCCTGTCATGCAGATTCCCACCCCCTGATATGGAAGGAGTCTCCCCCTGGCCACGATTAACGCTGGCTTGGCTAACAAGAATCCTCTCTTTTCTCACCATGGGCGTGGCTGCGGGTGCCGTTGTAGTAGTATTGTCTCGGCATGCTGGAGGACAAGTAACTGAAGATTTAGTAAAGCCCACTAGCCGTTTATCATATCATTTCTGCATATAAATTAATTGCTCCCCCATATGAAAGGTGGCTCGTGGCCCTGTCCAACTTGCCTCTCTCCAGGGTGCCGCCGATCCGGACCCGAATAATTAGTCCGCTGCATCACCTGTAGGCACGTGGTTTTAATTACCAACGCGCTTCGCACGCTGACTCATGCGAAATCGGCAGTGCAGCGTCTGCTCCGACCTGGCACCCACTATCGTCTTTTTGTGGCAGGCAGGTGACCTGCGTTGCCTGACTTTGGGTTTTTCGATCACGATCTCTGGATCCATGTTGCGCCGGGTTGTCGCTCTTGCCAGCCGGGGCCGTGCGTCGTACGCGGCCGGGGATATGCGTGTGTTGTCAGCTCTCCACGTCAGGTCGCAATTACCGTCAAGGTCTATGCCAGCATGGTTTTTGCCTTCTCCACATGCGTTTTTTGCGAGACTGCACTCAACACACGGCGGAGATGGCCATCCGCCGGCGGCTGGCTCGTCTGGGGAGGAGCCAGCCCAGATAGGAAAGATTGATAAACCGACATACCAACTCACATTCACTTGCAAAGTATGTGACCACCGCTCCTCGCATCTCGTCTCGAAGCAGGCGTATCATAGTGGCACTGTGCTCATCCAGTGCCCATCGTGCAAGAACCGGCACCTTATAGCTGACCATCTCAATGTTTTCGGCCAGGGAAAGAAAACGCTTGAGGATATCCTTGCTGAGAAAGGCGCTGGCGAGAAGGTGACGAAGTCAACGATCGATCTTAACAAGGTTGGCGACATTGAGTGGGAGGGCCCGGGCGAGAAACCAGAGTTTGTTAATGAGGTTAAGAAACTAGACTAAATGCGGACTCAAGAAGAAATCCAGAAGCTCAGGGCCCATTTATGATCATATGCTTTCACACGGCACTTCCTAAAAGTGGGACATCATCACTGCTTTTGTTTTTTTCTTAATATATTGTATGAAGAAGAAGAAAATTTCGCGGTGTCCCCCTTGGCTTATTCGGCCGCGTGCGCTCTGTCGCGAGCCGGGATACCGCATAGTCCGTGATACTGGCAGTCTGGGTATCAGCAGCGACGCCCCTCGCCAATACCTGTGCTTCACAGCGGCTCAATTTACCAGGCGAAACCTCACTCGAATGCACAAGAATCGTCTGTGGGGACTATGTCCGCAGATCTGGCGTTGTTCTTGGCCGCCCATACGCTGCTTGCCTGCTCTCGTAAGATAAGAGCTGCTCTCTCGGAGATCAATTAAGTGTATATAGACCTGAGCAGTGCGCGATCTGGGGTCCTAGGATAGCCGAGGAATCCTTAGCAACTGCTCACTTTAAATTGGTGCCTTTCCCGTTGTTGATGACGCTAAGCTGCTAGTTTCATGTCACTACGCGAAGTCGAACCGCCGTACTAGTAAGGTCTTTACGCAACCCAGACAGGACATCTTCCCCACCCAATCTGTGAACATCGGCTGCTACTCACAGCGAAGCCTGTTTGGTGCTCCATCATCTGCCCACAGTGAATAACGGCCTCTCCTTTTTCGAGTGCTGTGTGGCATTGTATTGTGGCGATGAAGGTAGATCTCATCACCGAAGCGCAGTCGTACAAACCGATTACTTTGCCGTACACCTACCGTCCTGTTACGACTGCAGCGCCCGCACCAATTGATGAGCGAACACTCGAAGATATTGAGAAACGGTCGCTCAGTATAGTCTCCGATGTGCGAGCACGGCGTGACGCGAGCATCAAAGCATTTGAGACGTGGCGAACCGAGAAAATGCATATATCCGCTCCCGGCTTCTCGCAGGGCGTTCTTTCGCCCTCGCGCCCGACTTAGCACAAAACAGAATGGCATGGTTTTAGCTTTGGTATCACATTATAATACGTTATCAGATATATACAGTAGCTATGTACATTTATGAATGCTCGCTTTCAAGCACGACTTTCATGAACAGCCCGGCGGGAGAAGCTCGCGACACGACGAACTGCGCTGTATCCTCGACGCGGAAATCCGGCCTGGCACCTTCGTACTCAGCCATCATCCCGTACTTCGGAACGTATACCGACACCCGTGCCGTGTATATGTCCACCTCAGCTACGATTCCATGAACGTGATCCCCTTCAGCGACGGTCTTCAACATTTCGTACTTGGCAGAGGATCGCATTAAATTTTTGGTAAGGGGCTCAGCGATGCTCATTCTATCGCGCACGCGTTCTAGTGTGCGCACTGACAACGCTGGTGTTGTGCCCCCTCCCTGCAGGTGCGCCTCGAGCTGGAAGTGCGTGCACAGATCAGTCAAGCGCCGCAACGGCGATGTGAACCTGGATACCAGGCCGAATCCAAGGCTGGCGTGCCCATCCGGCTGCAACTCCGTGCGAGAGCGTTGCGTGATGCTGCGCCATTTCAGTCCAACAAGGCCGCGCGCTGCCTTACGCTCGTCATCAAATTGGGTCCGAATCTGTGGGGACTCTAAGAGTAACCGCTGGTTTCGGTACAAATTGGGAATCCTTTTGTCTTGGCAGAATTCAGCTACCAGGTTGCTCGCCAGCAGCATGAATTCCTGAACGACCATTTGAGGCGTTGGTTCGACATCGAGGGGAGAGACATCGTTTCCATCATATTGCTTTTGCTCCACTGCCCCACTTTCAAAGCGTGTTCTTATCAAGCGCGAGGCAGCTGCTTGATACTCAGAAAACTGTGGTATGGCCGTCGCAGCATCATCTGGGGTGATATTTACGATGTCGCCAAGCGTGTGCGCTACAATCCGCACGCCCGACACAGCGCCGCTTTTTATGTTTAGGTCTGCAAGCACGCTCAATGCGGGTCGCCCTTGTGGTGTGGGCACAAGGTGGATCGACTCAGTGAATGCCTGTGGAAGCATCCGAATCGCCGAGCCATCACCAAGATAAACCGACGTTGGCAAGCCTAGCAGTTCTTCCACCACGTTAGGAGACAAAAATGCAGATGGATTAGCGATGTGTATACCGAGCTGCAGCCTGGTCGGAGAAATGGCCTTCAACGATATTCCGTCGTCAATTTCATGAGCACCTGCCGCATCAATACAATACACTGGCTCTTCAAACCGCTCGCGGACGTTGGCCAACCGGTCTTGTCCCTTTTCCACCTCGACAGTGGGAGCGTCGAAGACCCAAAAAAATCTGTAGTCCTCACGAATACCGCCATCGCTAAGATTGAGGTGGTCTGCTGCGATCGACGGGTCCACATACTTGAGTTCAGGGAACTGCTTGCGGAGCGCTTCGATCGCTCGAGACTCGCTCTCACCACGCGGGAGATTCCGCTCCGCGTAATCCGTTACGAGCTTCGGGAGGTAGGCGTTCGAGGCTACCCGGCTGTGCAGGGCCGCAATATTACGCTTTTCTGCGTCTTTTGGCACAATCGTGACCGCCGCATCACCGCCGTAAGAGAGATTCAATAAGTGTCGAGGAAGTAGCGTGTAATGTTCTAGGCACGACCGGACCGCACAAAACTCAGCTATTGAAAGATCCCTCGCAGGTGTCCGCATCGTTGACGCGGCAAGCGCCAGAAGCGGCAGTATTTGTGGTTTGTTCGTCTGAATTTGCGACATGGTCGCCCCGATGGCCTGGACGGTATCCACAGATTTATGTGCTATTTGCTCAGCAAGGGTGCGTAGGGGTGTCGAAATAAGCCGGTAGAGCCATAGGTTAACAATGCGCGACGATGTCTCATCTGGTGCGTAGATAACGGCGTCATCGGATGCCAGAACATGGGGAGGAATCAGAGACAATAGTCGCGCCTCAATAGACGTGAGACGGGTTTCGACAGTCTTTCCAGAGCGATTTGCTAAGACATACTGCTCTTCTGGGCTGCGCGGAGTGCCTACAATCACCATCAGCTCGGAATTGACGAGCACGACATCACCAGCACGCAGCGGTTTATTGAGTTCCCCAGCGACGCTTGCCCGCGTGAAGTCAATATCTTTGGGGCGGTGGTATCGCGGTGTGTCTCTCTGAGGCATGCGGGCATTCATCTCTCGTAGAATTGTCGTTAAGTCTTTGACATCGCCGCTTGCAACCTTTGACCGCGTCGAGAAGACTCGCCAGCGAAGCGCCCAAACGGTTGACACAGGATGTCGCGTCCTCAGGCGAGCAGCTAGAGGCCTCACATAAGTCCCCGTCTGAAAGGCCCGCATCTGCTGAACTCTACTGCCCGAATTAGCAGAGCACCACCAAAAACCACCCGGTACTACTTTTCCGTGTGTGCTAAGGGCTCTGAATACGCACGTGAGAGGCAGGCCCACAGATGTGACACCCGCCTGCTTTCAACGACAGTGAAGCGGGAGAACTGATTGCGCAAGTCAAAAATATGATATAAGAGTTTTAAAAAGAGAAAATATTGAGCTGTTTCCAGAGAGAACTTTACTCTTAGCTGTCATCACCCGTGCCATTCCATGGGTTTTCATGGTCATCTGGTACTCCTATACTCGGCCAGAATCGGTGCTTTGTCTTTTACAGCTGGATAACCAAATATCTCTATCAGAATCTCTTGGAGCTTCTTCAATACTTTTCGCTTGGAGGAAGGCTTTGGCACATAAAGTTGTTCTGTTTGCGAGTCTGTCGGCGAGATTATTGTGACTGTGGTGTTGCGGTAGTCAACTGACTTGTACGAGCTTTGGGGTGAGCTTGAGCTGGTGAAGAAACTGGAGGGCATTGCAACGTTGAGTTTGTATGTTGGTTATAACCACTCATCTACGACTTTATATGTGACTTTCAAACGAATACACACTTAGCCGTACCCCCGCCTGCAAGTATTCCTGTCACAGGCACGCGCAGGCACACCCTAACCTCTATAGTATGTGGTCATGCAAAGACTCACGGTGGTGAACAACTCATGCAGTCATTCAGTAAGACTCGGAATCTCACAGCGTCTGCTCCAAATTCGTAGAGTCACTGTTATTAGGTGTGTGTACGTTTTGAGGCGCTAGCCTCAAAGCTCCCGAGCATCAAAAAGCCAACACCCCCTCGAGTACACTGGCTTTGAAACCTATGGCCTGAGATACGCACCAGGCCGAACTAGGCTGTTGGTTACCGTCTGCAACTCATCGCCACTTCCTTCTTGCCTGGTTCAAACCGTCTGAAGGGTGACAACCACCTCCCTTTCCCCTTTCCCTTGTAACGGTGGAATACTGGACGTTGACGCCATACTTAGTCATTGTTTGTAAGCCGCTCTTGGCCAGCGTCATCTGGTCACCGTTGTCGTCCTGCTTATACCAACAAGCAATGAAGAATGTCAAAATCACCTGGTAATGATATGCAGTCAGTGTAGGTTTCATAAACTTTAAATGCATGTATGCCCCGCATCACAAAAAAGCCTACCCGTGCCACACGCATAACAACGATATAGAAACTTGCTATGTAGCATAAAATGTCACTTGTTTCATCAAAATAATGTAATAACCCTTTAAATACACCGCATACTCCGCAGCGATTTCCTTGAACGCTTTCTAAGGTGCCTCCCAAGCCATGTTTTTGCTGGTGCAGGCTGACGCAAATACGCCGCGAGATAGATATATAAACAGCCGGAAGCCTTGTGAGAAAGCCAACGAAAGCCTCCGTGCCACCTACTAGTTGCGGAACACAGTTCCGAATTAATGGACAGACGGGCTCGGGATCAAGCTAGTCTTAATGTTAACGTCTGACGTGCCCTACACCCAAGCCATGCGCTATATCCACGCGCTCTTACAAGTGTATACCCACCAGAACGCTTGCTATTGCGAAATACGTGATTGAACGCATCTCACGTATGATGTGGATGCACCCGTGCTCACCCTAGCTGCGTACGCTTCCGTCCACGCATTCGTACAGTGCGGAGGCGCTCAAGGACATCCACAATCTTGCCATCATGAACCTCATGGGCTGTTGCTTCGTACGAAGGCATGAGCGTGTCTTTCATGAGAGTGGAGGCTTCTAATGGATGCGTGCTCTCAACTGCCCGCTCGAGCACGTACAGATCAACTGCCTTGTCTTCTATAGACGCGTTCAATCCGCTGAGCCCAAAATCAATAAGGACTACTTCATCATCGCGCACCATTGCATTCGACGTAGTCAGGTCACCGTGCACAATATTCAGGCTGTGCATCCGTGCAATCGCGGCACCCAGCTGCTCGTAGAATGGCACTACGGCATCGGCCCCCAGGTCCCAAGTTGCCTGCTTCAACGAAACACCGTCAATGTTCTCCATGATAATAAGGCCGAGGTGCTCATCAACACTAATAAGATGTGGAACAATGATGCCAAAGCTTGCGAGTCGCGAGAGAACGCGCGACTCACTCACTGTTCGCTTCCGACGAAGGCGCTGGTCAAGCTCGGCCAAGCGCCATGGCTTCGGAGGGCGATACTTTACAATCTCCGGGCCCTCAGTACGAAGCACTATAGCTTCGGCACCCTGCGTCACGATTTGAGGGCTCTTCGCAACTATTGAGCGCGGAATCGGAACGGAATATCCAGCATCAACGAGGTCCGTAGGCGAGCTGCGGGAACTTTGAGAGCTCTCAGAGCCCTGGTCTGTGCCGTTCATAGGGCTCCAGTCTCTCACCTTCGAGAAGCTGCCTAAAACCCCGACGAAAAATCAAGCCGGAAGCGCTGCTGTTGCCCTGCGTTGCCCCGTAACGGTCTAGCTTTGTAGCTCGGTTTGCCTGTCTCAAGCTTTCGCCGAAGCGCACGTGCTGGCCGTGGTACCGCAGACGGGTCTGGATCTAGATCTGCAGGACCCTCGCCGCGCCTTCTCTACCCACCCGCTGCTGCCTCAACCCCATCCTGGGCAGGTGACCCGTTTGCCCAAGAACCCGTCCCAGATAACGCGCCCAGCCATAGTGGGCAGTCCTCTCTTCGCAAGCGAACCCGCGCGACCCGGCTCGAACCCTCGCGCCTCGAATCAAGCCCTGCCTGATCTTTCCCGCCGCAGCGCAGCGTAAGACATTATCTCTGTCTCGGTTAGTTGTAATTGAGCCAGTTGATTGAGCACATGGCGCGGTCTTTTTGGGGGTTTGGCTCCACACAGCCCACCGCCGCATTCGGTGATTCTAAGCAGTCGTCCCAGGCTCCCCCTGGCACTCAGACAGGCGGCGTGTTTCAGCCACCTAGTGGCCCATTTGCACAGGCCACCACGGCCGTCTCTCAGGCGTCTGCCGATCCCAACGTAGAGCATGCCCCCGCACACGGAGGTGGCGTCACTGGTGCCTCGCAACCGTTGTCCTTACAATTCGGTGCGCAGGCTGCCGGAAGCGGCGCAGGAGCGACCCAGACCATCGCTGCGACGCCGGGCCGTGCGCTGGCGATGCGAGGAGGCTCACAGGCTGCAAACATCAATATTCCACCGGCGGCAACACTACAGGGTAAGCTCCGTGTACGTGTTCTAGAAGCTAGGAGACTCGACGTGCGCTCGCCGGCTTCAAATCCCTATGTTGTCGTGAACTGCTCGACGTCTGAGCATGTGAGCCGTAGCGCTAACACGGGTGCTCACGCTGGCATTGCGATTCCGCAGCAGAACCAGCACCACTCCAGCTCACGCCTGAACCTGCGCCAGGATGCGCAGCAAGCATCGGACCCCGCGAATCCGTCGTGGCAGGACGAGGCGATCTTTGACGTCACGTCGTACGAGTCGAATCTGGAAATCATTGTCTACGATGCCGGGGACAACGAGCGGTTCCTGGGCTGGGCGAAGATCCGGCCGGACTTCACGCAGTCGCGCAGCGTCGACGTATGGCATCGCCTCGAGCCGCGGGCCGGCGAGCCCGTCTCTGGTGAAGTGCACGTGTCGCTTCGGTTTGAGCACACATCGAAGCAGCACTACGGCCCGGCCGACTTCCAGGTTCTGCGGCTCATCGGCAAGGGCACGTTTGGCCAGGTGTACCAGGTGCGCAAGCAGGACTCAGCGCGCGTGTATGCCATGAAGGTGCTCAGCAAGCGCGTGATCGTGCAGAAGAAGGAAATCGCGCACACCATCGGCGAGCGCGACATCTTGGTCCGCACGTCTGGCGCCGGCTCGCCGTTCCTCGTGGGGCTCAAGTTCTCGTTCCAGACCACGAACGATCTTTATCTCGTCACCGACTACATGAGTGGTGGCGAGCTGTTCTGGCACCTGCAGCGCGAGGGCCGCTTCCCGGAGGCGCGCGCAAAGTTCTACATTGCTGAACTTGTGCTGGCCCTTGAACACCTCCACAACAATGACATCGTTTACCGCGACCTGAAGCCGGAGAACATTCTCCTCGATGCGTCCGGCCACGTTGCGCTGTGCGACTTCGGTCTGTCGAAGGCGAATCTGCACAACGGCACAACAAATACCTTCTGCGGCACGACGGAGTACCTTGCGCCCGAGGTGCTGCTAGACGATAAGGGATACACCAAGATGGTGGACTTCTGGTCGTTGGGTGTGCTTATCTTTGAGATGACGTGTGGCTGGTCGCCCTTCTACGCCGAGGACAACCAGCAGATGTATAAGAATATTGCGTTCGGCAAGGTGCGCTTCCCGAAGGACGCTCTGAGCCCCGAGGGCCGCGACTTCGTCAAGGGCCTGCTGAACCGCAACCCGAAGCACCGGCTTGGCGCAACGAACGATGCGAAGGAGCTCATGGCCCATCCGTTCTTCCGCGATGTCGACTGGGAGAGTCTTCGGCGCAAGCTCATCCCGCCTCCCTACAAGCCCCACGTCACGTCAGACGACGACACGAGTAATTTCGACCCCGAGTTTACGAATGCGTCGACGTCGGTGCTCACGCGCAACGCTGAGGTCGGAGGCACGCCGCTGTCGCCGGGAATCCAGGACAGGTTTAAAGGCTTCACGTTTGTCGACGACACGCTCATGGACGAATACTTCCGTGGTAAGAATTCCGGACCCGGGTCGATGGCGCCCGTCTCGGCTTCCTACCGCGGCGCACCGCCGAAAATGAGTCGGGACGACGCAATTGATCTCTATGACGAGAACGAGATCAAGCTCAGCCACTCGTTCTACGACAGCGGCATCAAGCACAAGTTTGCGAATGCGCCGCCGAACGACGACGACATGGGCCGCCTTGATGAGGGTGATGAGGGCGAAGGCGACGCCGACATGACCGAAGATGAGCACCAGGATGACCGCCACTATGATGACTTTGTGGAAGGCCAAGGTTTCGAGATTTGACCTGCCTGTCGCGGTGCGCCGTCTTTTTGCAGCTCCTCGCTGCAGCCTCTTTTTGGTCGCTCGTCTCAACAGACTCCGGATTGCTGCACCCTACCATGCTACGACTGGCGACAACAACAGCAATAGCTCCATGCTGCTATTAATTCCCAGAGAGAAGAAGAGAGCACTTCTGCCAGCCCCTGCATGCGACTACGCGATGAGTGCACGCGAGTCTGAAACAGTTGACATCTTATCTAGTTTAATAAAACCTCAAACAAACTAATAACCTAACTGGAAATGCATTTCGAGATAACGACGTCAGCCAGGCATTGCGTTGCACATGCAGCGAATCAACCCCAGCCTAAATACGCAAGCATACAGGTAAACATATGTAGATAGATTGGGAAACAATTAATAGGCCTAACAGATCGCCTAGTAGACGCGCATATGGAAAGGGCTCTGCTGTAGTTGCGTCTGCACGATGGACATTTTTTTCTCTCTCCAGGGTGCTTCGCCCCGACAATTAATGTCGTCGCGTCTCCCATCGACACACTGACTAAGTACCACAAGGCCACGCGTCCTCTCTCGACAAGTGTGTACACATGGAGCGCGCGAATGAAACACTTGACAAAGTGCGGCGCAATGCCGTGAAGTACCGACAAATGTACCAGCTGTACATGGACAAGTCGGTCCCGTTCGTGAAGGAGCGCTGGTTAGGCGTGCTTGCCCTGCTGCTCACGTTTGTCCTCCGCGTGGTCATTGCCCATGGCTGGTACGTTGAGTGCTATGCCCTGTTCATCTACCTGCTTAATATTTCGCTTGCATTCTTGAGTCCTCGCTTCGACCCGGATCTGCAGGACGATCTTCGCTCGGATGAGCAGGAGGCTGGCCTCGGTGGCCTGCCGACGACGCGCGACGACGAGTTCAAGCCTTTCGTACGCCGCCTTCCGGAGTTCAGATACTGGCAGCTCGCGCTTAATGGCACGCTAGTAGCGCTAATTACCACCCTCTTCCGCACTCTCGACATCCCGGTGTTCTGGCCGATTCTCGTCATCTACTTCGTCATGCTGTTCGTGCTCACCATGCGCCGCCAGATTCAGCATATGATCAAGTACCGTTACATTCCGTTTGATATCGGCAAGAAGCGCTTCACTTCTAAGTAAACGGAGCTCTGGACACTCGGCATCGCCCAAGACGTCTCGACCAGGACAGTGAGGGCGGGCGGCTAGACTTAGAAGCGGTTTAGGAGACGCCGAGAAGATAAAAGAAAGGGATGTGACACGTTCACGGTATATATTCTCCCCCTTACATAGTGCCTGGCTGTTTAGCGAACTATATTGTGTGGATATCCGTTGAGATATCGAACTGCCGAAGCAGGACAACCGCAAAAGCTTCTAGATGGGTATTATCATCAACTACATATTATAGTACAGTGTTAGGCGTGCTGCTATATTGATAGGCACGTTCCGTCGATTAGGTGTATAGGAATGTGAGTGTGTTCTAATCGCCCCCGCGCGGTTATTACAGAATGGCGAAATCGGCATCTGGGTGCTCTCTAACGAGTTTCACCCAGTTCTCCGTAAACACCGCCGCCTTGCGAAACTTGCGCTCGCTGTACTTTTCGTAAACTGCGGGGTGGTGCTTTGCCGGGTTCTCGATGGCTTCGCGGACAGCCGCGACGCCGGGCGCGAGCTGCTCCTCGGTGTAATTTGAGAAATAGACGTGACGCGGCGTCCATGGGCCTTGTCGCAGCATGTGCCTTGCCATATAGTGGGCAATTGCCGCAGTCCACGACGGTGGCGCGGCCACGAATCGTTCATCCATGATAGTGAGCTCCAGAAGGTACTTAGCCAGCGTGCGCGTTTCGAGGTCGTAGTCGTCGGCTTTGGACACGCGGCGGAGGAAGCTCATAGGCCCGGGGAACCCGAGGTTGAAGTCGAGCATGTCAATCATGAACCTCTCGGCCCGCAAAATCTCCTCCACGGGGCACGTATTCTCGAGCATATGGCAGACCTCCTGGACACTAAGATAGTTTATCTCCTCAAACTTCGCGGCGATGAACAATGCCACGGCTCCAACGAGCTGGAACTTGAGCAGGCTCACCTCGCGCACTGACATGAACCGGTCGATGTAATTCACACACAGAAATAGTGTCTCTGGAAGCAGGTTGAAGCGAAAGTGCACGCGTACGAGCCAGTCGACGAGGGTGTTTCGCTTCTCCCAGTCAAGCTCCTTTTGCATCTCCATGTAGCCCTTGTGCGGGAGGAGCCGCAGCTCCATGACCCGCATGTGCCGGAAGATATCCTCGGCGTATTCGAGGACCATAGACGCATCCCACATGTCCTCATCTTCGGCATCGAGCAACCCCGGCGTCGACGCCACAAGCTGCGCGCACTTGTCAAGGACAAGCCTCGAGTGCACGGTCTCGACCGGAAACAGTGCGTGCGGATTTGAGGGAGCCACGGGCTGCTGCTGCAACTGCAGCCGCAGCCGAACCTCGTCGAATTCGTCAGACTCGTCATCGGCAAAGCTCGCAGTGTGCGAATGGTCGTTGTCCCGCAGCAGGGCGTCGTCGAACTCATCGTCCATCGTGTCGTGGAAGTCGTCATCTATCGTGGCATCAGATCCGGGCGTGCCTCCGGGCCGTGAGTCAACAGCAACACTCGACTCCGTCACATTAGAGGACTCACTGGTCGGCGCCGGCGCCAGGGACGGTGCGAGAGCTGGCTCTCCAGAGCGGACTGCGCCAAACGAGCCGGAGGTGGACTTGCGTGGGGCGCTCGGGGCCAACAGTGCTGCCGCCTGGGACGCAGCAGATTGTGAGGCAGTGTGGGAGGCCGGCCGCACTATGTTCTCAGCTAGAGGTTGTAAAGCAGCTCGCTCGCGGCGGGGTGCGGCATCGTCGACAGCGCTAGCAGGTGCCGTCGCAGCAGAAGGCTGTTTTGACGGCAGCACGGCATTTTCGTCCGCATACGCGGGCCTATGCCAGCGCGAGTGTGCGTCCATTGCCTGCGTGCGGTTCAGAAATCTGACCAACGAGTCTGAGTTGAGACCAGTCGCTGAGTCGGTAGCTCTAGGGCCGCCGCTTACGCTTTTCGGCATGTTTGTTTACATCTGAGTAAAAGTCCCATCGGCGTATCCAGGTGCCACAATACCGATGCCAGCCACGCGATTTCCGGCTCGCCGCTCGAAATTTTTGGGCGGCCTCGAAGCCCGGAGCGACACAGGATTTCAGCAAATGTTGTAGGTATGGCGCTCGCGGACAGCTCTCCGCCACAGGCATTTTCTGCGCGGCTCAGCTATACCGATCTGCATGCCGCCCACACGATCCGCCTAACGTCGCCATTCCCGATTTGGATACTATTTAACACCCGGTATGGACCGCGCGGCAATATGGAACTAGCGTCAAATTCAATGCAGCAATATAATAATCTCTATTGCACTAAATATAAAAGTCTCCGTTCTTCAAGCATGGTGCTGGGGCCATTCTCGTTCGCACAACCCCTACCGGCCCAGCCGCCTAGTATGAGGTTTTTGCCCTTGGCACTTGGCCCTAGGAATACCAGGTACCCAAGCTCCACATAGCCAGGAGCGACAATTTCTGATAAACCAGAGCATCCCGAATGGCCCGGTCCGTCCAAAGCGCGAAACTATATATCCACTAGAAAAATTCACTAGCAGATGTATGCGTTCTCTATACAGCAATGCCCTGCCAAGGTCGTAGCGGGGTGACAAATACGGCACAGACGTAACGCCCCCTGGTCATTCCCCAGTTTTGGAAACTTCCTGCATCAAATATACACATGAGGTTGGTTGAATGGCTTCATTAAGGCGAATATTTTAGCCGCCATCCCAGACTCTATTTTTGCAGTAGAGAGTATGTCGGGGAGCGCTGCCGTGTTATTTAGACACGCATATGTGCGTCCTTAATTATTTACCTCAGACCTCAACGGCCACTACCCTGAGCCTCGCAGGTGTTATCAGTCCAGGCAATTCCAAGATTCGAGCCTCCGCGATCGAAAGTTGCATGCCAATCGAGCCGTCTCGAGGCAATTTACCAGGCCGCTTGACGGCGGCTAACTGCAACACGCGCTTCTCGTCAAACGCCGCCCGCTCATCTAACCCAACCAGCACACCAGAGATCGCCTGCCTATCTAGGTACTTTTTATATCCCGACCATGTACAAAATACGTTGCTTACACTGAGAATTCGCCGTCAGACAGCCTCACGATCGTCCGCATCTCCGCTGGTGCTTTCTCGATCAGCGGTTTGCCCTATAGGAGTACGGCCAATAATCACCGCTCTTGCCGCCTTACAGCGTGATGCTATGTCGATGCCTTCCTTGCATGTCTAAGCGGCAAGGACGCTGACTCGCCATTGCGGGCTCTAAGGATGATAGCGATCATGCTTAACGGACAAAATCATGCGAAATGGGCGTGCTAAACCAAATTTACACTGGTCTAATAATGGAATCTCCAAGCTGGCGCAGACGTCCACCGAGCAATCGCGCGTACCGCGGCTGCGCTGGCCTCGTATAGTGCCACACTTCTATGTGCCGTTGGGACCGCGTGACCTCGATGTCCGTCGCACTGGGACCACCACCCCTACAAGTGGGACATCCACATCCACAACCTCACACGCCCACCCTCGCCTTGTTACCTTAGTCGCATTCGCTGACTACAGAAAATTTCAATTTAACATGCTGCGAGCCCGCTTGATTCGTCGCATTGCTCGCGTCCCGCAATTGCGGATGCCCCTTCGCGCCTCGGCGCCTGCCATGACCCGTGCGTTCTCTGCTGCGACGCAGAAGCGGGCCTCTGCCGACGCCTCCTCTAAGGACCTTGCTGATGCGCTGCGCGCAGAGTACAAGATTGAGCTTGAGAGCGCCCAAGAGGCGGTCGAGGACTCTGTGCACGTCACGGAGTGGGCCGACAAGAACGGCTTCAACATCGAGGTCTCTGACGGCGCCGAGCAGGTCCAGCTCGTGAAGCAGATCAGCGGCAGCGAGACGATCCGCATCTTCTTCAGCGTTTCCGACATCGTGAACGACAATCTGTTTGACGAGGATACCGCCGGTGAGCAGGACGAGGGCGAGGATGGCGTCATTGAGACGCCTGTCCGCGTGAACATCGTTGTGGAGAAGCCGAAGGGTGCCGTCGGCATCGAGGCCTTCGTGCAGGACGATCTTGTTCTTGTCGAGAGCGTCATTCCCTACGCCTCGGCGACCCTCGCCATCGAGGAGTCTGCTGACGCGGAGTACAAGCGTCGTCTCAACTACCAGGGCCCGCCGTTCAACGTGCTTGACCCGAGCGTGCAATCGTCTGTTCAGAGCTACCTTGAATCCCGCGGTCTCGACGGCGACTTTGCCCTGTTCATCCAGGAGTATGCTTCGTATCGTGAGAACAAGGAGTACACTAACTGGCTCAAGCGCGTTGCTGAGATTGTCGAGTCTTAAATTGTAAATAAACCCCGATCTGAACATATTTGTCTTTTCCACGACCACCCATGCGTACGCATTGTCTTCCAGCGTAAGTCGGCTGGTTACTGCTGGCCGCAAAGACCATGTCGTTGCGACTGAACTGGATAAATTCAGGCGGTAAATATCCACAACTAGGTGCTTAAACGTGGGAACGCCCCTGTGTCGTGCCTGCAGAGTTGACACAAGCGAGTTGAGTGTCTCTGACAATTACATCGGATTATTATTTAGATTTCCAGCAAGGGGTAGTGCTTATGCGCGCTTCAGCTTTTGGCGGCGCGGCAAGAGGAAGTGAAGGCTCTTCGGCAGGACAGACTCCCAGTATCCAGGCACGGCAAGGTATGTCGACAGCCATAGTCCCGCGTAAATAGTCGCGATGATGATTGTGAAAGCTGCGAGCACCCGCGGGGTGCTAACCTTCGGGTCAACCACTGTCACTTGGATCGGCTCAGCGTCGACCCACACGCTGTCACCGTCGAAGTCGACACGCGCACTGTATGAGAGCTCGTAAGTCTTGACGGGCACGGAGTACACTGGCGTAATCGTGAACTCGCTGCCAGATCCAGCCGGGATCTCATGTGAGAAATTCGCAAACGGCTTCGACCGACGCTTACCGGGCACCGCCAACACGGTGCGAACCTCGCCGATAAGACCGCCCGCGAGATCGCTACCGCTCACGCTGAGAGAGACTTCCTGAGGGACCTCGTTGACGATGACATCACTTGTGGCAAAACTGAGCTTGGAGTCCGCCTGCACGGCGCCAAGAAGCGCGTAGAGGAAGGCAACCACGCTAAATACCGTCCGACCGAATCCGTGCATGAGCAGTAAAAGCCAGGGTTGAGGGTCGAGCCTTTTTCGAGGTCTAGCGAGAGCAGCGTCGTCGAGACTCAAAGCTGTGAGACAACAACGAGGCCCGTAACTAGTTCTTGAAGCGTATGGGGATTCGCTTCCTTGGAAACGGATGCGACTATATGCAGAGCTTGTGGAGGGCTTGAACTAGCCTTAGAAAATGTGAAACAGTCTTTCCTGTATCTACTTATATTTGATATCTCGTCGTAGCTACTGAGGCCTAGGAAGTGCCACAGGGCATTTTCCGTAATTGTCTTGTACACTTTATAGTTCTAGCTTGTTCGGGGCTGCTTGTGTGCTCGCAATGAGGGGGCTAAATAACCCTCGCAGCCCGGGGCACCTAGGAGGCCTCGCCAGCTGCAGTCTATTACGCGAGTGAAAAACGATGCCATGCCATACCAACCAGCCCAAGCCTGATTCTATTCATCAATTTCGAGCGTGAATTCGACAATGAGACAGCGATGCTTCAAGCTATCAATACGCCTGCCTCATGGTCTAGAGGCACATGAATCCTACGACATTTATCATATAGTCTACACATTAGCGAAGAAACCAGCGCTAGCGCCGCAATGCAGTCATTAATACGGGTCAGCCAAGTGAGACCAGTCTTTATGTTGACGCCTACGCTGCTGGCCAAATCGCCGGCTGAGATGAGTCGTGCTCAAGGTCTGAAACAGGCTCGGGCAGCGATACTCTAACCTCTGTGTTCAAATTGCGTTGCGGGTTGGATCCAAAGTTGCGCTGAGACGCGGTAGCAGATTTAGAGGGGTCGACATATATGAATACACCCAGCTTTTTGCCTTCCCGGGCTCGATGCAATCGTGTTACGCGACGGGACAGAGGATCTGAAGGCGGTGGCCGAGCCTCTGTTCGAGATGCCTGCTTCGTTTCCGCGCGGTTCCCTTTGCGATGAAAAGCCGACGATGACACTGATCCCACGAGATCCACTGGTGCCGGCATTACCTTGAGCGGAACACGACGGCCAAGCAACCGGGGTGCCAATTGATTCTTCAGTGTTACCGGAGGTTGCGCTGGCGAAGGATACGAGTTGGTGCTTTTATCTCCAGCTTCAGCACACGATTCTTCAGCCTCCTCGACATCCTTGACTACAGGAGCCTCAACGGTTGACCGAGTCACACTAGGAGGCAACAGCCCAGACTCTACGGTAGACTTTATAGCGCATGGTATACCAGTGTTTTCGGCAGAGGGTGCAGTGCACACAGTGGCAGGCGCCATGGCCGGCGGACTATGGCCAGCAGTAGATGTGGCGGTTGGAGGAAAAGGACACATTCCCAGCTGCGCCAGCGCAGACTCATCCATCCGCCTCCACGCAAATACATCACTCATTATCTGATAAGCGCTTGCGCTGCCAAACTGCCTATTCAATTCTGCGCGCAGCATTGTGCATGCAGCTTGATGTCGGCGCACCGTGTCTTCGCGCAAGAAGTCCTGACCACAGAAGACGCACATGAATGGCCTATACTGGGCTTCAAGTCGCTCGTTTCCTGTGTCCCCACCCGCCGGTTTTGCTCGCGGAATTGTAGAAGGGACATTGGCCTCGTCGTTTGCCTTTCTCTCGTGCCAGAACCCATGAAGCGCGAGATCGCGTGCGACATGCACGGCACTCTCGTGCGGCAAAGAGCCAGCAAAAAGGCTAGCAAACTGTCGACAGCTAGCAGCAAGCTTCTCGAGGTACTCTTCGCTGGCTTCATCGGTTAATAGCTGGTTCGTGGAACAAGAGCCCAGCTCTGCCGAGGTAGGTACAGCATCCTTAGCGCTACGAGTGCCACCAGGGACGAGCGAAGATGGCCCCAGCTTCTTATAGACGGAAGACGCGGCTTTTTCCTCGGACTGTACAGCACCAGATGCACTCGGGCTAACCGCATATGCAGGGCTACGAGGGCCGTCAATGAGGACCGGTATGCATCCAGGAGTTGTCGTATCCACCAATGGCACAGGATAGGACAGACATGAACGTAGAACACTTTTTTCTACGCTCGGCAGAGATTCTGGAGATGACACAACCTGAGGCACGGTCGAGTACGTCGTGGCAAAGGGGTGAGGAGTACAAATTGACGGAGGGTACATCGGGCTTTGGGGCACCAAAGTGGGCTGCTCACGCGGAGATAGTACAAACGGTGCCGACACATAGGGATAGGACAGATTATGTGCGTGCATGTATTGGCGTGATGAGAACGCAATCTGCGGCTGGGCCACTTGAGCACCGTATACATGTGGAGCCATCGATCCTGCCACAGACCCCGGAATGAAAACAGGGTATTGCGGAACCCCCACCATCATCATGAGAGGGAGAGACGCAAGATTTTTCTCTGTCAGTTCACGCCCTGTCTCATCAGGGGAGGGCTTCGAGTCGTCCGTGGGAGGTAAGCTCGGAGATTCGGGCGGTTCAAGTTTCGCTGGTGCAGTTAACGACGCGCGACCTTTTAGCTCCTCAGAGCATGCGAAGACGAGCGTCTCTAATGCCATGGGCCTTGGTTCTTCGGTGTCTGTTGAGGAACCAGTCCCCGTAGACGAGCAATGCGGAACCTCGCCATTTCCGTCATGGCCAGCCAGCATTTTCAAATTTACATTGTCCAAATTTGCCTTAGATGACTCTCTCATTTCCTCGCTGCTTCCGTTTTTCGGTCCCCCCCTCGCATGGGGAGAATGCGCTGCGGACAGAGGTAACACGGGCGGGGGCACGGTCGCCACCGCAGGCATGTACCTGGAGCCCGCAGGGGATTCGGATTGCTCATTAGCCAGCGTCATGTTTGTTTGACCAGCGCGAGATTATGATGGTGAGTCTGTTTATGCACTAAATAGCACTTATCAAATGTAGCCATGACTTTCCTGTTCGGGAAGTAAAACATTAAAGACCAAGTGAATTACAGCACATTGGCCACCTTGATCGAGGGGATGTTCCAAAAGCTTAAAAACACAAGTGAATTTCCATATTCGGATAATGAAATACTTTAATACTGGCTTACCATCCCCGCTTAGAGCGGAAGAATATGACACCCCAGAGATCTTCCTTGCGGCACCAACAGCTCAATGCGGTGAACCTCGTCATCTGGAGGCCGTTGAAAAACAACGACAAGTGGCTTCCTCGCTGCAGTTGACTCACGAAGAGTCGCGGCCAGGTCCTGCGTTCGCAATGCGGTGCCAAACTGCACAATGCGGTCGTCGGCGCGTAAGCCAACTTCATCACCCACTGAACCGGAGAGAACAGATTTTATAAAGCAGAAAGGCAGGATTTGACTTGACTTTGCTACAGACGCTCGAGATTCGCCGTCGCGCGCCGCTGTGGACTGCCCAGCAGTCGTCGAAGCGCTCGCAGATGTAGTCGGCTTTGGCGCGAACGCACCAGCCATTTTCTGGCCAATCTCATCCAACAAGCCCTTCAGATCATTTTCAAGGCGGATTAATTGTACACGGAGCCCCCTCACCGCGGGGACATCTATATCATCACGAGGAAAGCCGTCCACAGTTACAAGAGGCTCATAACGGCCTATTCCATGCGCTTTTAGAGCAGCTTCAGTCTTTTGTATTTCAGCCTCAAGGTCGTCTTTCTCGTGGATAAGCGCCAGCACTTGTCCCCTCTCAGCCATTGTATGAAATCGATCAGAGATAAATTATATGAGCTCAGGTTCGATGTACCTGCAACTCGGCAATACGCCATCGACTCCAAAGCGGCCCCGGTTTAGTCATTGTGGTTCGCATAAACAGCGGGCGGTGGCACGTCTGACACGAGGGCAGACACAAGCATTAAGTGCAAGTGATTGTGGGTATATCTACGTTTAAGTATAAGCACTCGCGGCTCATGCAAATAAAATATCTTGAAAGTTTATCTAATATGTGGCGATGGCACCGGGTATGAGAATCAACCCATAAAAGAGAGTCTTTGGCAGGTGGCCAATTTTCCTTTTGCGGTAAATATCGAGAGCAGAAATATCCTCTTGTCTTTCCCTCAAAGGCAAAGAATAGAAATTCACGTTTCTTACTCGGATTTAGAAGCAGATTCTTGGCGCGTGGACAGATCCGCGCCATCCACTTCAGTTGCCGTGATATCGTCGTCAGGTAAGGCGACTGTGTCAATGGGCTGAGAACTGACCGAGTCACTCTCGGGATTCTTTTCCGCCACCTCTACAGTCCGATCTGCGAGCTCCTCCGCTTTTGGCTCCTCTGCGAACTCCTCCTTTTTCGTTTCCTGGTCACTAGATATGGCAGGAGACTGCTCTGATCCTTTCCGAGATTCGGATCCATTGCTTTCTGTTGTATGAGCTTCTTCAAGGCCTTCTGAAGCGGTGGCTTCAGTTGCGTCATCCTCTGCGGCCCCGCCCTTGGCAGCGTCGCCCTCAGACTTCACCGAGGAATGTTTCTTGACGACCTCTAATACAGCACCAGGGCTGTCGTCTGGTTTGACCCGGTGGTCCACGAGTACCGCCTTCCCATCCACAAACACCCAGTGGCTGCGAATTATGCCTCGCGGCGCCTTCTTGGCTCCGAGTGGGCCAATTAGAGCAAACTCGGGGTCGCTGAGGAGATCAAAGTCGACTCCAGTTTTGTTTTTGAATGTTGTTTGTGCCTTCGGTGTGTCGGCACTGAGCCCGAACACCGTTGCCCCGAGCCGGCTGAGCTCGTCGCTCTCCTCACCAAACCCAGACGTCTGGCGTGAGCAGCCGGGTGTGGATGCCTTTGGATAGGCAAACACGGCAAGAATGCCTTTGCTGTAGTCGCGCGCGAGATTTACGGTCTCTCCGCGCTCGTTCACAACATCGACATCGGGGATTGCATCTCCTATTGCAATGCCAGCATCCTTTACCGGGGCTGGCTCTTCTTGGGTCCGTGCCCGCTTGGCTGGGGGCGCTGTGGTGGTTCGTGATCTCGTACGTGCCATGGTGTGCGCAGTATGTGCAAAATTCACGCCTATCGTGCTCGGTGGTGCTAATACACAGCTTCCCACAGCAAGTCTCTCATGCTCGTTGTTGCACGTGAGTCTTGTTGAACCGGGCGCCGCATGTGCGATGAGGGCTACGTCCAATGTGCGCCACGTCTGACGCGCGCCGCCTGCAGCTCATGCATACATAGGCTAAGTTCCAGCTAAATACCAATTATCCCGGATCGCGCATGAATGACCATGGCGTCACATATGGGAGCACGGATAGTCAAATTTCATCATTTGCTCAACACCATTTCTAATTTACCTTTAGGATTATCTATGTTTTCTAATCGGCTACACGCAATCGGTTGGCTTCAGCCCGAGTCAAAGCGAACATCCAGTGCGTGGACTCAACGCGCCGAGGCGTCGACTTGTCATCAGTGGTGAGCATGCTGTGGATTATATGTATCCCGCATGAAGCGAGACGAATTCCGATCGTATTGATCTCCGTAAATTAATATAAGTTACACTCTGTCATCAGTCAAATATTTCGAATCCCAAAAATGCAGCCTGCCGCTAGTCGCTTGACTGATTTGGGGACTCTTTTACGGTCGAGGCAGCTGCATCAGTCTGCGACGACGAAGTCTTGGTCGAGTCAGGGGCTCCGGTAGCTGGCGCAGCCCCCTCGGCACTCTCCGCGGAGGGAGAAGCATTGCGGCTCGCTCCCGAGGACTCAGGCTTGGGTTCTGATGCTGCTGGCTCAGCGAGCGTGCCCGTGCCCCCTGAGGTACTGCTTGTAGCGTTGCTGCTAGACGATGGCGAATCGTTTGAGGCTTGCTCAGTGGCGCTTGCTGCGCTTGCTGCGCTCACCGCGCTCGAGCTGGTGTTGCTTGCGTCAGTACTGCTAGCGGCAACTCCGCCTTTTGGTGTGCTGCTGCTATCGTCCTGCGGAGCAGCGGCTGTGGATGCTGGGCGCTGCTCGGGAGACGCGTGCGAGGCCTCCTGAGACGGTGGTACTACAGCCATGGCATCTGCTGCAGGCGCGGCCACCGCCACTGGTGGCGGCACAGCTGCTACCGGGGCTGGCGGGATGGCAGATTGGCTGGGGGCGTTGTCGCCCTGTTCTGAGTCGTACATCGTCTCATCTTTTGGCTGGCGTGGCGCGTAGCGCCAAATCTTCGCCGTGAAATCGCCGGACCCTGATGCAAACATTCCACCTTGCGGCGCAGGCGCGACGCTAATCACTGAGTTGATGTGGGCCTGTAGCATGAGCTGGACCTGGCCGGTGTTCGCGTCCCACATGCGCACTGTGCGGTCCTTCGACCCAGAGAGAATCCAGCTCGAGTCCGGGGTCACAGCAACGCTGAGAACATAGTCATTATGGCCGAGGATCGTCTGCTGGAGCTTGCCTTGGAACTCTTCGCCAGCCTTTCCGAGCTGCCAGATCTTTATTGTCTTGTCGAGCGAGCCGCTGACGAGCTCGTGTCCGCCGGGGCGGTAGGCCACGCTGTAGACGGAGTCCGTGTGCCCGTCCGGCCCTTCGAGCTTCTCAACAAGCTTGTTCGCTTCAATGTCCCAAACACGCACAACCTTGTCGAGCGAACCGGCCGCCACATACTTGTCGTCGGGACTCAGTGCAACCGCCGTAACGCCGTCATCGATCTCGAACGTGCGGAAAGCCTGGCCAGTCTCGACGTCCCACATATTTACGTGACGGTCGCCGCTGCCGCTGACGATGAAACGGCCATCGCTCGAGTACACGAGCGAGTAGATGTCCTGCTCATGGCCGTCGAAAACGTGCTTGATACGGCGCGACGCGACGTCCCACACGCGGACCTTGTGGTCCTCCGCTCCGGTCGCCAGATACTGGCCATCCGGGGAGAAGCACACAAAGCGGATGTACAGATCGGCGCTATCGTCGACGTTCGGGTCCTGCAGCTGTGAGATCAGCTCGCCCGACTCCACGTCGTAGATCCGCGCCGACCGGTTGCATCCCGTGGCGAGCAGCTTCCCATCGTTGCTGAATCGCACGCAACACACGACCGACGAGTGCTGAAGAGACTTTGACAGATCCACATCGAGCCGTGGCGGCACGCCAGGCAGATACACAACGCGGAAGTCAGGCGACTCCTTTTTGTACTCATCGGGCACGCTCGCGAAGTCGAGGGTCGCGAGCGACGTCGCCGCTGCAGCGTTATCTGCGGCGCGCGGGACCGGCGCCGGCACGCCAGGCTGGCCCGCCGGCGTCACTACAGGGGCAACTGGCGCTGGAACAGTCCCGGCTTGCGGGAGCACGAGCGAAGCCTGCTGGCCCGCCGGCTGCTGAGAAGCCACCACTGTCGGCGTGACCGGCGGTGGAGCTTGCGGCTGCGGCGGCAAACCTGGCGGGGCCGACTGCTGGGCCATAGCCGGCTGCGGCGGGGCAACAACGCCGGCCGTGATCGAGGACGGTGGTACAACCGGGCCCTGTGGAGCGGACTGGACTTGGGCGGCGTTGAGATCGGTGGGACTAGGCAGCGGCAGGCCGTGCGGGCCCTCCTCTGCAGCGGGCTCGGCGGCGCGACTGAGTACGCGCGGGGGCGCCGGGGAGACGGCGTCGAGGCGCTGGCGCAGCCGCGAAAGTTCAGACTCGTAGCGGTCGCGCATCTGGCGGTGCGCCTGGTCCAATTCGTATATTGTCTTGCGGACCTGGCTGAGCTCGTTCATGTGCTGGTGAATCATGTTTGTGTCGGCCTCGTCCTTGTGGAGAATTAGCCGCGACGTCTCGGCGGTGACCTGGGAAAACTCCGCGCGTATCTGGTCGAGCAACTCGTTAAGTCGAGGCGTTCTGTCGGGAACTGGGCCTCCGGACGGGGCAACGCCAGCGATCCCGGGAGGAACGCTCTGAGCAGCCTGCATGGGCACACCAACCGGCCCGGGGGTCGCGTGCGCGACCGGAGGAACTGACCCGTTAAGCATAGGTTGCGGGGCGGGTGCCACCGTCGTTACCTGCTGGGGAACAGTACCTGGGGAACCCACTTGAGGAGTGGCCTGCTGCGTCTGCGTCTGGGGGCGCGCAAAGCTCATTCGCCGCGGGCCAGGATGGTCGAGAGCAGATCGGAGGTTTGTGTGAGGGTCCGATGCTGTGCGTGTGTGTGCTCCACCGCGGCGAAGCTGCTTCTGTGTAGCGGTCAGGTGACTCATCACTGAGGCGCGCTGCCATACGTTGCCGCATGCGAGGCGTAAGATGCACACACCAGGGGGCTAACGCAGGGGACGAGGGTATGTAATGCTAGCACACGCGCCTGAGTCCCCCTGCTCTTGGGTACGGGCAGGGTAAGGTGCCACCGCGCCGAGCCGGGCTGGCCGATGCACCTTCCCGGCTCGTATTGACAGCGCCGCTGCTGCTGCTTGTTCGGCACTACCACCGGCTGCACGGCTCCACATTATTTCGCCGGGGGATGCTGAAATTTGTGCCCAAGCGGCTCTGCTTGAACAGCAATAAATTTGTATGTAGTGCTCCATAACTACGGCTCTGGCTCGCTTACAGCCGAGAACGTGCTGCGGACACTATCGGACACAATGTGCCCACCGCGCAATGCTTCAAAAAGTGAGCGCAGCGTACCTCCACAATGTGATGGCGAGACGTGGGTGCCACAGTCGCGTTGCGGTGCGTCTACTATTGTAAATAATTTAGTTATTTGAAGCATTGCGCCTATGTTTCATTAAATAAATGGCTTTTCTAAAATTGCAAATAGCATATAGAGGAGGCCACGGCGTGCGGCAGCCGGCAATGCTATTATTGGAGCAAAGAAAAGCAGTCTATGTGCGTGTGAATTAGTGCGTGGCAAGGTACTCGAGCACGCAAGAATTCCTGGGGGTATTGTCTGTTCTTCCTGGAGTGTGCGATTGATTCAATAAATAGTCTGAGCCTCGGTGGCAGCCACGCCTTCGTCCTCATCGTCGCTCGAGGAGCTCGATTCGTCGTTCTCGCCGTGCGTCGTGTACATGCCGGCGTCGTAATTTTTGGTTTCAATCTGACGCAGCTGTTCGATCTGCGACGCCTCGAGCGGGCCAAATTCGCCTTGACCTCCGCCACTAGAGGCCAGTGCGCCGGGCGGCTGCTGCTGCCCTTCTATCCGTGCCAGCTGCTGCTGCTGGTACCCGTAGTTGATGAGATTCAGGTATGCGTACATAAAGTTCGAAAGCAGCACCTGTTGACGCAAAGGCCGGCGTGGATTGGCCAGCTTCATATGGCTGAGTCGATAGATCGCCCGCTCGATATGCAGTGGAAAGCGATGGTGCATCATCACGTACGAGCGGTCGCTTATCTGGTGTGCCGGAATATCATAAGGCAGCTGGATTTGAGGCGTTTCCTCACCGCGAGGATGTACCTGCGGCGCTGCTTGAGACTGCATCGCCTGGCCCTGGTGGCCATCCATAGCACCGTGTCCGGCCTTTTCAGCCTTCCGTGGCGCCTCGCGGTTGTTCTGGCTCAGACCAGCATCGTTAGACACGCGCGAGTCGGACCGTACATGCCCACGGCGGCGTTTCTCCGTATGCTCCTTTTTGGACTCGGGCCTCGACTCCTTGGCGACCCGACCTTGTTTCGTATCGCGGGCAGTCGAGTCTTTCGCCGCCCGCTGCTGCGTGTCCTTTTTCGAGTCGCGCTTTTTGAACAAGTTTGCTATTGATTTTTTCGCATCCTTCGCCGGCGACGACGAAGGGGATGTCGATGGCTCGGACTTCGTGGAGTCTGCGGCATGATCTTGCTTAGAGTCTGATTTCGGGTCAAGCCAGCGCCAGCGCCAGTCGCCCTTATCTCTATGGTCCTTTGACTCTTTGTGCTCATGGCCATGGCGGCTCGAAGAGTGAGGCGGCGTTGACGGCGGATCAGCGGGTTTTCCCGCAGAAGCCACCTCATGCTTGTGCGACGTGAGTCCCGCGTCGTCTGCCATGCCAGAACCGCCAGCATGCGGCTGACCATGCCTGTCAGTTGCCTGGCTCCCCACCAGATTCGCGTGGCTCGATGGCCTTTTCTGATGATTCGCATGGGGAACGTGGGCTTGATGCTGTGATTGGTGATGCTGCCCTTGCTGATGCTCCTGCACTGGCGCTCCTAAACGCGAGTCGAAGCTATGGTCATGAGCCGTGTCCGGTTCAGACTCTGAGTCCGCGCTCGACGACGACGATGATCCCGCAGAATGCGGCGCCATTGTCGAGGACGCAGCACTGCTATGTCTGTAAGTTGCATATTCATGCAGAGGAGGCCTGCTGGGGTCTCGCGCCGGTACCTCAGCAACATCATGCTGCGGATGCTCCAAGGCAGACGATACGCTCACTCTGCCCTGCACCGAGGCCCGCGTGATTGGCGTGGTCGACCCGAGCGGTGACCCCACAGATCCCGGAATCGCAGCATTGACATTAGTAGGCGTGTCCATATTCAGGCCAGGCTTGCCGCCGCCGTCGTGCCGGGATTTCTCCGCACCGAGCTTGCGGCGGCGGTAGCCCAGCATCCCCGATGCCGTCGGTGACGGCGTCGCCGCCGATGGGCTCGGGGGCTGCTCAGCCGTGTGTGCAACAGCCTTTGCGGCGGCAACAGATACTGACAACGACGGCCTGCCACCAGTGCGGCGATTCCACAGTCTTGACGCTCCCTCCTCGTCGCTGGGCGGAGGGCCGAACTGTGTGCCGTTCCGCTGGCGGCTCTTATTACGCAAATGGCCAACTGGGCCGCGGAAATGCCCATCGGACTCAGACGGCGGTACTTCGCCCGGAGCGCTACTCGCACCAGCCTGCGACATTGGCGTCCCTGGGACTTGTGCATGAGATGTGGGAGTGTCTGGCGCGGGCGTGCCCGGCGCAGGCGTCGCTGCCGTTTCCTGAGTAGGCGTTGCAGCTGAAGGCGTTCCAGGAATGTGTGAGGCCGACGCAGTCGTGCGCTCCCCCACGGGCGTGCTTGGTCTTCGAAGGCCTGAGCCGGTGAGCGAGCTCCTTCTTCCAATTGCCGGACCCGCGCTGGACGCAGCACCCTCCGAGTCGGATACGGGTGACGCCGAGAGCGGCAAAGTGTCCGGGCTGCGCGGCTCCTCTATTATTGTCTCTGTCTGGCGCGGTGTGGGGCGGCGCATGCGGTGTGTCGACCGGCGAAGACTTGTGGCGCCGCCGAGTCGCGATCCTGCGAGGGGAGCAACCAGTGCCGTCTCATCTCTGGGATCAGGTTCCGGGGCGAATACAGATTTGGCCCGAGCCAACGGCTCGTCGTCATCGACAAAGTCCTTGCTGAGCTCAAGGATCGACTTTCGTCGATCGTCCTTATTTGCGGATTTTCTGCGCTCCGCAAGGATAGCCGACGCATCTACATACTCCTCAGGAGCAACAACGACATGGCTGAGCCGGCTCATGTGCCTCCGTGGCTTGCGGCTCTCACGCTGGGCCTCCTGTGAGTTGCGGATTTCCGCGAGCTTTTCCTCGACAAACGTGCGCCACTCATTTGGAGCCAGCTCCGGGTGTAACGCCGCAGGAACCCAAATATTTCCGATGTCTGCGTCTCCGTTTTCTGCGGCAGCGGAAGCGGCGCCCTCGCCTCCGGCATCTCCTCCGGCATCCGAGCTCGGGTGCACCGCAAAACCGGGGCTTTTCCGTTGCTCTTTTCGGGTAATCGGCAATGAGCGCTCACGGCGGATAGACCGTTGCTTTGTTATTGAGGCCTGTCGGGCGAACCGCGGCGTACTAGATGCAGAGTTCGACCCATGCGGGTTCGCCGCGCCAGAGCTTGAAGCTACAGGCGAGCCGGGAGCGCTAGCAAAGCGTGCCGCTAGCTCGACGCCGACGTCGCCCGTGCCGACGCTGGTCATGAAATCTGGTAGATCTGCGTCGAAGTCGAGGTCCGGCAGATCAGGGTCCTGCGGCGCGCCGACGGAGCCAATGCTGAGTCGTTTTAGTGCCTTGAGGTTCGACAGCTCCTGCTGAACGATGATATTGACCTCATCTGGGCTCGCATCCCGATCTGGCCAAGGATCAGGCACTTCCCTCAAGTCCACATCCATGGTGAACTACCCGTCCAGGCTCTTAGCAGCTAAGATCGTGTTCAGCTGCCTTCGGCGCGTGACAGGCGGTTGGTTGGCTTAGATGAGAGTGGGAGATGTGCGCGCGCCCGCCCTTTCCCTCGCGCGTGCGCGACCACCAACACCGTCCGCACCCACGCGTTGCGCTGACAAGGCGGCACCTACGCGGCCAGCGACGAAACTCGACGCAAATAGCAGCCGACTAAAATGTTGGCTTATTTGGGCCAGCACGCTCGTGCCCGCCGTGGTCAGCTTCCCCATCGGCAATCGAAGCTAGAAACCTATCATGTGCCTGGGCATGGTGTGCCACGCCTGCCTATTAAGGGGAGGGGGCTATATTCTCTATTTCGATACGTATATGCTAATCTTCTTTACGAGCGTAACGGAGCTTGTAAGCATTTTTCCTGAAGAAGTCGGGATTTATCATGCTATGGTGCAAAAATTTGGTCTTACTGAGAAGAGAGATAATTGAGGTGTCTAACACGATACAGACGCCCAACTCCGTGTGCATAAGCCGCAGGGCAAGGCGATGACAGAATTTATATACTCAGCATTTCCTCATCGACAGCATCCATGTGCAAGGTCAACGCAGCTTTAGTTTCTGTCTCGCTTGTGTAGGCTGCTACAAGGCTCTGCTAGTTTTTTTTTGATCAGCTATTAGCAGTTGTATTATTTAGGCTCGGCGCATGGCGGTTAGATTGTGTCATCACCTTCCAGATCTGGCCGACTTAAACTAAATCGATACAAACCACCGGCCAGACCGTGGTCGCTGCAATGTGGTGCGTGCTATAGCTCGCCCACAATGCTTCGAAGCCGAGAAATCCCGCACGTATTATTGCAGCAACATCCCTTTTGCGCGCAGCAATATCGCGTCTAAATGCATGATTGTTCCTAGCCCAATAACTAATTCCTAATTTATGATCCCTCGAGAAGATTACGGTAGCACTCAAACTGCCGGGCATAAACAATTTATTCGTTGGTCATAGCAGTACGCGACATTTTCCCAATAAATGGCATTCTCTTTGTAGCGTTGCACCTGGGCGAGCAACTCCGCTTCGTAAAATTTTGCGTTGTATACCTTCCGAATCAGCCAGACAGTGTATAGTATCAGTAACAAGATTGACAAACACACAAGTCCCTTTAATATCAAGATCAGATTCACCGATGATCCATCCTCTGGAGGCCTGGCTTTGGAGTGGGCAGCAGCTTGAGTGTAGGTAGCAGGTTGACCCCAGGGGGTCCCCTGCTTTGGCGTCCTAATGATACTCGTCTGCAAATGCCCAGTCGTCGTCGCTTTTACCGCCTGGAGCTGATTCTCTTGAGCTGTGGGTACGCATCTCTTTGGCAATGCATATTCTCGGCTGTCCCCTGTTGAGCTTTTGGCCATGCAAATCATACTTGTACCAGCGGGGTTTTGCGGAGCCTCAGCGAGCTGTTTCGGCCTGGTAGACCGACTAGATGGGGATAAGCTTGGCTGGTTCGACGAGTTGGTAGTTGGACTAACCGTGGTCACGGTCATAGACACGTTTGTAGGGGAATCCGTGGCCTGCAGCCCCAAGCGTTGCTCAGAGGCACTCGTATGTTCGTTCGGTGCGGGCAAATCGGCCTCTTGTAACATGCACCGCGAGTCCCCCGTTGGTGAAGCTTTCACGTTGCTGTCCCGAAGGACCTCGACTAATTCGCGGCTTTGGATATTTGGCTGCTGACCATCATCGCGTGCTCCCTTTTCTTCTTCGTCGACGTCTTCGGTCTCAATCATTTCTTCGATGTTGTCGCCATCTGCAGCTTTGCCCTCTCTAGCCGCCTGTCGCCTGACAATTTTACACTTCACCCAGGTTTTCCTCCCGTCGGCGTATTCTGGCACGTCAGTGCACGCTTTAGCAACATCCAAGTCGATGTCTTGCTCCGCTGCGGAAAGGCGCGCTTGTCGGAACCACATGGGAAGTTATCGCGTTAGGTTTGTAGGAACCGACCTGCATTTAAATGAAGAACTTAGCTCACCTACCCGCAAGGTCGACTCTGTCCAGTTTTTAGATGCATTATTGCCATTGCCTAGTTCTGTCGGCGAGGTGCGCAAAGAAAGTATCTTTTCCTTCACTACTGGATTTGGTAACATTGCTGCTTCCCGAAAGGTCTGTCCGTTTAGGTCATGCAAGCCCCTTCTTACCTTGAATTGGGGCCCCTGCTACTGTCCCATTGTCAGTCTGGAATCACCAAAATAGCAAGCTGGAACTTGTGCGACTCTCTTTCACCGAACCTGAACTATCTGAATCATCACCACACTTTGAAGTCCCCTCAGAAAAAGTGCAGAAGGGGCTATCCATTAATCGATCCTTATCGCAAGCTGTAGCCTTCACCGTACTCCTCTTAATATCTGGAAGAAGTGATTAAATATATACAAGACTCAACGCCTACGTAGGAGTTCCTTCTCCAGAAACATCGCCTCCATCTAGGGGACGCTGCTCTGCGTTGGACGGGTTGCTGGGCGAGGCCGTAGGATTCAGCGGAGTCGTGGGAACGGGAGACTCTTCCGAGCTATCGGTGCTTTTCCTCAGCTTTCGTGGAGGTATGACGGCCTCAAACGCTGCTTTCCAGTCACGTAACTCCAGCCAGCGGAGTACGAGCTCAAATGCCTGGTTGGTGGTCAGCACTCGGCGACCGCTTACACGGATATGCTCGTCAATAGGCAAGCGCGCAGCGGTTAACCCCGTCTCGGCAGCCTTATCGAGACACAGATTTTTATACCGATTATGGTCCACAATGCCTCCAATCACATATGACTTTCCCTCTTCAAGCTCTTCCAAGACATTATCAGAGTCACCAGTGAGGTACACTACAGACTGAGGGTCTGCATCGTAGTCTGATGCTGTGAACTTTACATTATGCCAATGCTCATGGGTTCTGTGTAGTGCTGTTTCGAAGCGATCTCGAAGTCTCCCATTAAAACCACTTATTGTGAGGTCCACCGGCCTCTTGGCGTGTTTGTTTTCGCTATAGCAACGCGTTAGTTGTCCCGCCAGTGAAACAAGCTCGTTATCCACCATCAGCTCATCAAATCCGCAATCGATAACGACGCCCACGCCTGCCGGCTGCGCATCTGGAGTAGGCTGACGTACAGCACGGCGCAATGCTTGTTTACGGTGAGCCTCACGTCGCTTCAACCGCCTTTTCTCCAAAAACTCGGGGCGGCTTGCCTCCAGGCGCTGCTGTTTCAATTGCCGCTTGAAAGCACTCTTCGTAACTCCTGCTGGAACCTCAATACCAGCATACTGCCGAGAATTACCCGACATACTGTCCCCGGGCTCTTGCTAAGCTCGTCTAGCTCGCTTCAGCGGCTTTGATCGTATATCGCCCTTAAACCCGCCTGCTGGGTCTTCCTCTGCGACCACTCTCTATCTCAAGCCTTAGCTGAGGTCCGAAAAAAAATCGACGACCAAAACCACCTACCCATACCCTCAACACTGACTCGACGCTCCACCTCTACAGACCCTGGGCTCTCACTGCGGCTGAACCCACCCACACGATGATCGCTGACCTTACCGCGGGGTAGATGTGCATTGACGTTGTCGAGAGGGGTCGCTCACCCCGTTCAACTGATAAGTCCTCCTAACCCCGTGTTTCTCACATGCACGGGGCTGCATAGGGCGGCGGGTCTCGTTGTTTTTTAAATCGGTTCCGATGTTTTTGTCTCTCGCATTTGTCTCTCGCATACCGAACAAGCGTGACAAATATAGCTAAATCATCCATCGTAACATAAAGATCCTGCACATACTCTAAGCAAGCAAGGAGGCGCTGGATTTAGCATATGAATTCAATTAGCGGCACCGGCGCGCCCCACCCAGATGCCGACGCGACACCGCTGCGAACCAGCGTAATAAGCGAAGCACAGGCGACAAGATCCTGGTCACAATGCGTAGTGATGCGGGAGATTGAACCAATGTTTAAAAAGATCCAACCTTCCATAGATGGCGATACCTATTCGCTTAATCGCTCCCGATACATGGGGCCGTCATCAACAGTTGATTTTCCGGTGGTGTCACGTTCTCGTCCTGAAACACCTAAGGTGAAGTCGGAGGGTGAAGCAAGTATCGAAGGAACATCGCCAGTGGACACAATGAGCACCTTTGGTGGAGTAGGGAAAACAGAGATTGACACAATGATGCTGTATGTGCAGGCACAGGTAAACTCGTCACACCAATTCCCAGAGCCTGAGCCGCAAATGCCGACAAGTAGTTTATCTGCGCCGCCAACCTCGGAGACGGAGTCACCTTCTCAGTCGCAGATTGAGCGGACGACAATTCCTGGCAAGCGAACTCGCCTGAGAGTCGCTAAATACGTATGCAGCTTCGAAGGTTGTAACAAAACCTTCAGACAGCGCGCTCATCTCCAGACCCATCTGCGCACGCACACGGGAGAAAAGCCATATGTGTGTCCCTTCGACGGATGCACCCGCCTGTTCAGCCAGCGCTGCAACCTGCGCACCCATATTCGCAGTCACACCGGAGAGCGCCCATTTGTGTGTCCCATATGCGGCAAAGCGTTCAGCCAACAGGGGAACATGCGCAATCACCAGCTTATTCACTCGAACGAGCGGCCGTTGAAGTGCATACTTGATGGGTGTCATCGCGCCTTCAACCAGCTTGGAAACCTGAAGGCCCACCAGAATGTTGCGCACAAGGCGACTGTCAGCGCCTTCATGGAGAAGCTCAAACAAGGGGCAAGCCGTGATGACCTCGTACCAGAGGATCGCGAGGTCTTTGACTACTTCTGCGGGCTTTATCGGAACAGTAACCGTGGAATAAAAGGGCGTGGCAAAGGCACGCGGACAATCACTACGTCCACGACAGTGTCGGCATTGCATTTCGAACCTCCACGTGGTGAAGACCACCCCTCGCAGCAGGGTGCAGTCCCCATGGGGCCTGTAACAAAGGCAGAAAGCATCGCCGCGCTTCGCTCAAAGGAAGAGAGCGCGACGCATCCTCAAGACCTCTCTCTTCCCCTCTATGGTATGTACAGACGGATGCATCAGCGGCTCCCAACCAACAGGAATCATGCGATCCCCGGAGTTTTTTTTAGCTTGCAGCCCCGTGGGCCTCCAGCAGTCCCCCCTATACCAATTTTGCCGCAACCACATTCCTCACCTCGAAAATCCATCCGAGATATGGGGGGATCTGGTCAGGAACCGTGGGACAATGCCGTTGCCGGTTCCCATACATTTGCAAGCCCTCGTGTCTACGCCACACAGTCTCATGAGATGGAACCTTACGGCCAGACATTCTTCGCTGTCCCACCACCTGAGACCCAGGAGACCGGCGAAGCTCCTTCCACGTTTTCTGCACATCAATGGCCAACCTTCGTCGGAGGACAACTTTTTTAAGTACACGCCGACACTGGGGGTGTTTCATTGAACCAGAACTTTCTCCGAACTCAGCAGACCTGAACGCGGGTCATACACGCTGATAAACGGAGCATTCGCCTGTGCCGGGACCATTTCAACACATCTGAAAGTTCCGCTCGTGGCTATAGCAATTTTGAATTTTGGTCAATCGGAATGGCTTACTCGTGTATGTGGTATGCCTTGGCCGACTGGCTCCGTCGCTACGAAATCAACTCACTAGCCTTATAATTATAGCATAGTTACTGCCTCCCGTAATACAATCAATGTTCATTGCCATGGAGTCCCTTCATTACGAGCCTAGGACCCGGCACGCTGTGAAATTACATTGCCCGCTGAATTAAGTGCTATAACCCTCATGGAATTAAGGTGCAAGAGAGCGGCGCTGGTTTAAGAGCACAGCGAAAAAAAATTGGATGAGGATATTATCGCTCTAGCATTTCTCATCTCATTCCAGTTCTTGGGCAGCATCAAGCCCCCGAAGAACCTGAACCTGATTTTTTGTGTGTTCGTATGTTACAAGAGTAATTGCCATTGCCGGCACGACACGAGCCAAGTTGGCGCTAAGCCCGCGATAAAATCCTATCCATCTTTCCTCATGCCAAACGTTGACAATCGCTCTCCACATTCCCACATCAGAATACTGAGTCCGCGATCTAATTACCTGGTGCGGATACATGACGGTCGCTGCGACAGACTTTGCTACCCCAGATGCCGCAAAGTAAGTTGATGTATCTGAAAGGTGAAATTCATGTTGTAGGTAAGGCTTCAATGGCGCGTAAAGAGCGAAGTATAGCGCGCTCTGCACCGTGCCGAATGTACCCGGCACAAAGCCTCGCCAAAAGCCACGGATGCCTTGTTGCCTCCAAATTTGGACCGCATTATCGCAAATGGATGCAGAGCTACCTGGATCCCCGGGTCTCGTCCCGAGAATCCGGGTTTTGAGAACCCAAATCGGGTTCGTAGCAAATTGAGACAGAATGCCTGCCGTGAAGGAGCAGACTAGGTAAGTGCCACTGTTTCGCGGCCAATACAAAGGCGATCCAAATGCAACTCGCTGAATGGACTCATATAACCAGAAATATGCACCCCAGCCTGCTGCATTGCCAATCAAATTCGGCGCAAGCCCGCGGTAGACTCCACGTATTGGGCCTCTGCACAGCTCATCGAGTGCCGACAACAACGTTCGGGATTTCCCGAGCTGGAGGCGGACCTTAACGATGTCGAGCGGGTGCGTCGTCACCGTGGAGACGGTGCCCGCTACGACACCGGCGACAAGCCCATCCATCAACGGCCAGTCTCCGTTAAGCCTAGTGGTGTGGCGTGGGGTTAGGTGCAATTTGAAGATCGCGCGGATCGAAAGCCATCGTCGCTAATTGGCTATCCAAGCGGTTAAGCAGGCAGCATGTCACTCAATGGAGATTTAAAGCCATTCGATCTACTGTTTACACCGGTGGCATTGTAGAATATTATCCTCTCGATCTCGTCGGACTAGATATAAAAGTTTAAATAGCGTCTTCCTAATAAATTATGAGTGGCACTCTAGGCCGAAGAATATTGATTGCATTTTTCTCTAGAACTCTTGGCGATGCATTTTTCTCTAGAACTCTTGGCGATGCTACGGTTACCTCGCACGCCAGCGACATGCAGATATTGCGTGAATGGCAGTTGTGATGGGCTGCCGCAGACCGCAGGAAGAAGAGGAGGTAGGTCATGGGTGTGGAAAAAATTAGTTAAGCGATCTGAGATTTCAGGCTCGTTGACCAGGACGATGTTTGGCGATTTTGGGCTCGACCCGCGCCTGCTGCAGGCGCTCACGCAAATGGGATTCACGGAGCCGACGCAAATTCAGCAGGTGGCGATTCCGTTGGCCCTCAATGACCGCAAAGACATTGTGGCCATGGCTCGTACAGGATCAGGCAAAACTGTTGCGTATCTGCTACCAATTCTACAGTCAATCCTGCTCAACCCGGAGTTATTTGCATTGGTACTCGTGCCAAGTCGCGAACTTGCGGACCAGGTCGTGCGCGTGCTGGCACAGCTCACGAATGCAGCCAAGGATCTCCGTTTCGTGAACATTGCAACGAAGCTCAGTGACAACGTGCGGGCCACACTCTTGGCAGAGTCTCAAGACATTGTTGTAGCCACCCCGTCCACGGCCCTGGAACAATTCAGAGCCGGGCGCCTGGATGCGTCAAAGCTCGGGTACATTGTGTTTGATGAGGCAGACATGCTGGCGTCTTACGGCTACGAGGACGATCTTAAAGAGCTGCGTACAGAATTACAGACCATTCATCCGCAGGCTTGGCTCATGAGTGCCACCCTGGGCGAGGACGTAGATGAGCTGAAGGCTGCGTGGTGCGAGCGGCCCGTGACCCTGAAGCTTGAGGAGCCTGAGGATGGAAGTCTGCAGCAGTATTTCGTGCAGTGCAGCGAGATCGATAAGTTCCTTCTCATGTACGTCATTTTCAAGCTTGGTTTGATCAAGGGCAAGACTCTTGTGTTCACCAATGAGATTGACCGAGCGTACCGCCTCAAGCTGTTCTTCGAGCAGTTCGGAATAAAGAGCGCTGTACTTAACAGTGAGCTTCCCCAGGAGTCTCGAGTACATATTGTTCAGCAGTTTGACCGCAATTGGTTCCCAATGCTCATTGCCACCGACGAGTCACATCTCACCAAGCAAAAGGGAAGCGAATACGGCGTGAGTCGTGGCGTGGACTTCAAGAATGTGGCATGCGTGATCAACTTTGACCTTCCGCCAAGCTCCAAGGCCTATGTTCATCGCGTCGGCCGAACAGCCCGGGCCAACCAGAAGGGAATGGCACTAAGCTTCGTCGTGCCGAAGGAGGAGTACGGCAAACATAAAATTGCCACGAGCAGCACAAATAAGCATGATGAGAAGGTGCTGAAGAGGATCATGCGGGCCAACGAGGTGAAGCCATACAAGTTTGACATGAAGCAGGTCGATAGCTTTCGGTATCGTATGGAAGATGCGTTCAGGTCTGTCACACGTGCGGCGGTTCGCGAAGCGCGGGTTAAGGAATTGAAGCAAGAGATCTTAGCTAGTGAGCAACTTCAGCGCCATTTCGAAGAGAACCCTGATGACTTGGCTGCTCTACGCCACGACGCGGAGCTTCATCCCGCGCGCGTTCATCGCGAGCTCAAGAACGTACCGAATTATCTTCTCCCCGCGGCGGCACGGGCACCCGCACCGCTATTTGAACAACCGCGTCATGCATTCAAGAGGAGAGACCCGAAGCGCGTTCAGAAAAAGAAGTCGAGGAAGAAGCGGGACCCTCTGAAAACATTCCGACGTTAATATAGACTCTGGGCTATTGATGTACTCGATGTGTAGGTTAATTAATACAGTGATGATGCACTATGCAATTTAAGAATAGCGAGTCAAACCCAGGAGGGAAGCGGGGCCAGCCTCCGCATTACAGATAAGCAGGTCCGTTGAGCTCATTGAGGACATCGAGATCAACAACATCCTCAATGCTAGAATCTTCAACCGCATCGCATGCTGCAGTTGCAACTACCGAGACCGGGATGCGAGCCGGGGAGTTCAGTACTTGCAGCGCCGCGCCTACAAGGTGCCGCGGTGTCGTCTTCGGGCAAGGAACCGGGTCGGGGGCGATGAAGCCTGGTCTCAGGAAGACGGCTCGTAGGTTCCGCTGCTCACGCAAATATCGCTCAGCTCTCCGCTTGGAGGCAATGTAGGCCGGTTCGGCAAGCATCCATTCCGCCGCGCTTATGTAAATGAACGGGACGCGCGAAGCTGGACTCTGCGGCTTCGCAATCGCCTTGGCCGCATCAACCGCGGTCTCAAAGTTGAGCGAGTCCAGGCCCTGGATCTGCTGCATCGGGTTTGGCGTCGAAAGGCCAAGTCGTAGGGCTGCCAGTGACGCGAGAGAACCGACTGAGATCGGCTCCGAAATTAAGCGCTTGTAGCGGGGATCGGGTAGTAATGTACCAACAGAATGCACTACAGCATCCGCCCCTTGTATCAGCCGCGCACGATTAGCTGTGTCTGAGTTGATTTGTAGGACGCTCCAGCCACGTCGTTTCGCTTCCATAGCGATTTTAGACCCAACAAAACCCCTCGAACCCAGAACTGCGACCTTCATTGATAAGGCAAAGTCGGAGAAGCGAGTGTAGAATCAGAAACTGCCAGTTAAGATATCAGTTTACAATGATAGATAGGCTACGCACTTGTGACGGCTGCCCTGCCCTGATGCTCTGCTGATGCTGGTGGTCGCTGACCTTGCACCTGACCTGGGGCGGTCCGTTCACCTTGTCTGCCATTAGCATTCTCCCCGTACCGTGGAGCAGTCCAACGCGGTGTCAGCCTGCTAGAAGGGGTGCCCGCGAACGTGGTCAGCCGTCCATCAAAAAAATCCTCCTTCCTCCCAGCTCAAGAGACGTCGATTAATAATCTAGATGCCTACGACTGAGGTCGTGTGACTGCTTCGTCAGCTGCTGTTCGCACGCTGGGCTCAGGGTGTGACTCACGCCTGTCCCAATGCAAAAGCCCTAGGGCTTTGCTTAGCTGATGACAGTCTCACGACGCAGGGACTCAGAATAAAATGATACTTTCCATTTACCGCTTCCACAACCCGATCGCTGATCGCTTGATCCAAGTATGTCTGTTGAGTCGAAGTGGTACGAAGCCCAGCCTGCGCCGGTGCCGAAGAAGAGCAACAAGGTTGCGAAGCCGATGAAGCTGCGCAAGTCGCTGCAGCCGGGCAGCGTGCTCATTCTCCTTGCTGGTCGCTTCCGCGGCAAGCGCGTCGTGCTGCTCAAGGTGCTTGAGGACAACACTCTCCTCGTGACTGGCCCGTTCAAGATCAACGGTGTCCCGGTCCGCCGTGTTAACGCCTCGTACGTTATCGGTACGTCCACCAAGGTCGATGTCTCTGGTGTCGACACCAGCAAGTTCAACGTTGCTTACTTCGCCCGCGACCGTGCGACCGAGAAGAAGCCGACCGAGGAGGAGCTCTTCGGCGACGCCGCGGCCCCGGCCAAGCAGGTTTCTGAGCAGCGCATCGCCGACCAGAAGCAGGTCGACGATGTCCTCATTGCCGAGATCAAGAAGACTGCGCTTCTTTCGAAGTACCTCGCGACCACCTTCTCGCTCAAGAGGGGCGACAGGCCGCACCTGCTGAAGTTCTAAAATGCTTCTCTATTTTATTCGAACCCCCCGTGACGCATAGCGGTACATAATTTAACGTCTGCCGAGCATGCAATGCTGGTTTTGCTGACCGCGCTCTATACGTAGGCTAGTCTGCAGCCTGGCCAACCATCAACGAAATGCGCCGGCATGTTGCAGGGTCCTTGAAAAGAGGTTGTAAGACTGCGAACTAGGGCCAGCTCAGTCGAGCTGGATTTGAATAACTAGGCCCCACGCGGCCCTTAGTTGGAAATAGGGTCGGTACTGTCATGCGGCAGCGAATGCTGTGTGCGGCACCGTTGAGGCCTGGCCCAGCATTGCTAGTATTAAACTTATGTATACAGCAACACGAAAAACTATTATTCATAGTCGTTTTATTCTAAACTGCTATCGATGGAGCGCTCGAAGCTGTCGCGGTGGCCTGCTCAATGTGAGCACGGGGTCCCACGCGTGCTAACTGCGCGCCCGATTGAAAGGCTTCAACCACTCAATGTACGACGCGATCTAGCAATTGAAATGCACAATATTATTGGAATCGAGCATCCGAATATTTCCGCTAGGTCGCTAGCTCGTGCACGACTGCCGCGGAGCATAACGTCTTGAGGCCACTTCTAGGTATGACACATATACGTAGATCAGGACTGCCTTGCAGGTGCAAAAGGCTAAAATCGGTTGGCAGCACAGCTGTCAATACTTTTCAGTAAGCCCAACCGACGTCGAAACGGCAAGTCTCTGAGTTTAGAAATTCAATCAATTGAAATAGCCGTCTACATAATCAGCACAAATTCATGTTCGAGTACTACCTTTCTTGTCATTTGTATCATCTCAGTTACCCCGAAAACACCGTTTGCTGCTTGGTTTCGACAATACATATGCAGAGAATAATAGGAGTGGCGTGTCGCGCACTTCTCATACCGCACGTCCCCTTCTCGTTTCACCACCCCTTACCCTTGGCCTAGCTGAAAAATTCGAAGGCCAGTCAGTCGCAACTTGTGTTCCTGTTCAACCCCGTAAGAAAATGAGCGATTCCGAGGAAGTTGTGCTCCCTTTGCTGCCGCTTGCGACCAAGACGCTGAGGCTGCAGCCGGGTGACATCGTCCCGGCTGTTGAGGACGCTCCGTACGTGGTGCACTTCACGATGGCGGCTCTCGACCCTTTGAACCCGGCCGACTCGAAGAAGACGCCTTCTACGCTTCAACTCATCCGCATTGAGGAGGATAGTGAGGACGAAGAGGACGATGAGGACGAGGAAGACGACGAGGAAGATGAGGAAGATACGGAGCCGGTGACGCTACTGACGTTGTCGCCATCCACACAATTCCAGCAGCCGATCGACCTCTACGTGCAGCCAACAGAGGGCCTGTTCTTCCGTGTGCAGGGCTCGTACCCGATCCACCTTTCGGGCAACATCGTCGACCACCCGCTTACGCAGGACCTCATTGCCGCTGAGGAGGAGGCTGAGGAGGACGACGACTCTGAGGAGGACGATTCCGAGGAAGACTCTGAGGAGGACAGTGACATTCCGGACGCCATCGATGGCGAGGCGATTGAGGTCGATGATGAGGAGTCCGAGTCCGAGTCTGAGTCCGAGTCTGACGAGGAAGAGGAGCCGCGCGTGAAGGAGATCGCCGCGGAGGTCAACAACAAGAAGAAGCGCGCCGCGCCGGAAGCTGCGCCTGAGGCCGAGAAGAAGGTCAAGTTCAGTGCAGCGCTTGAGAAGGGCCCAGAGGCGACCGAGGCAAAGTTCCCGACGAAGAAGCTCGAGGGCGGTGTTGTCATCGAGGACCGCAAGGCTGGTGATGGCCCGTCGGCGAAGAAGGGCAGCCGCGTCAGCATGCGCTACGTCGGAAAGCTCGCCAATGGCAAGGTCTTCGACAAGAACACAAGCGGCAAGCCGTTCACGTTCGGGCTTGGCCGTGGCGAGGTCATCAAGGGCTGGGATGTCGGCATTGCTGGCATGAAGGCTGGCGGTGAGCGCCGCATCATTATTCCAGCGCCTATGGCCTACGGCAAGCAGTCACTTCCTGGCATTCCGAAAAACAGCGAGCTTCGCTTCGATGTCAAATGTCTGAGCATCAAGTAAGTAAGTACATAATTTAAGACACTATTTTGTTAGGCTTCCAAGACATGTCCACAGCGTGGCGCTCCAAAATGAACTAAACCTTTCTGAGCGAACTCTCCAGAATTCTTATTTGGCCCTGCCGAGGGATGCAAGCGGTGTATATAGGCGAGACCGTTTATAATTCAGAAACAAGTGACAATCAGCGCACGCAAATGGAAACTACGCCCGCGGGGAATGCTCAGCGCTTGATCTTGAATGCGCCCTTCAGCCGATGCTTCATGTCTTTTTTCTCTTTCTTCGGGGCCTCTGTGCCCAGCGACATCGTGCCGAGAGTCTGCGATACGGACTGCGCGTTCTTTGCGAGCTCGAGGTTGGTTTGTCCCGGTGTTTGGCTTCTTTGCTGCTGTTGTGATGACGACGGCAGCGACTGCCCATACGACGAGGCCTGTCCCTGCTTCCGGGCCTCGGCGGGGGCCTGCCCCGCGGAACCGCTGCTTAGCGCCCCGGCTGGAACACCAGTTGTAGCCATTGGAGGAGCCTTCTTATTTTGTCGGTCGCTCGCGCTGAGGAAGTCAGGAACCTTTGGCTCGGGCGCATCCTCAGGAAGCGCGAGCTTCTCGCGTGGCCAGGTGATTCGCTCCAGGAAGTCCAGGTACTTCTGCGGCGTCAATATGCTATGGCCGCCCAGAAGAACCATGTTCCCTGTGGCCTCGGAGGCGGCATAGGCAGCAGCTGCCTCGCTCGGGGTGAAGCCGCCCACGACAAACACGAGGGTTTGCCTTTTAGGGCGCTCGTGTGCGTTGCCGTTTCCGCCGCCTCCGCCGGCACTGATTGAGCCAGGACCAGTGTTTACATTCTGCGCCCAAGTGGCACGCTGTCGTGGGTTGCGCAGCGACGTCGCTTTGTTCAGTGCCTCCTGCTCGGAGTCGGGCGCGTCTCCAGCGTAAGGGAATGCCGTCTCGTCAAGCTCACCTTTGGCAAGAGCTTCAGCTACAGTCTGTACTGCGGGCTGCACCCGCGCGTACAATAGCGGTTGATCGGGAGCCTCTCTCACGAGTGAGCGCGGAACCTTCTCCGGTGTAGCCGCGCCTTCCTTCACCACGGGGTAGCCAAGATAGCTGAGCGCCTGCACTATGGACATGTCGTCATCGCGAAGCCTCGAGTGGTGCTGTATCTTCATGAAGTCGGTGGCAAAAAGACCATGGCGATATAATGCATATAGCGCGAGTGCGCGCACCTTCGCCGGCGCGTCGAGATCTTTCTGTGCGAGAATGGTAATCAGTGATTCCGTGAGCTGCACATGCGGTGAAGTGTCTCCCTCGATTGTCGTCCCTAGTGCGCAAGCTTGCTCGAACTCTGCGCGCTGCTTCAGATACCCGCTCTCGACGGCGTCCATGCACTCAAGCGCAATCTCGAGGCTAAGCGTGACATTGTCGCGCTCGCGCATAAACTCCGGCAGGGCCGCAAGCATGTTGCGCACATCTCCGACACTGACGTCGGATGCCGGGTCCGCAAAGTGAGGATTCGCCGTCTTCAAATCACGGATCCGTGTGTTGAGCGCCTCCGTGACAACGACAATGTGGCGGTGCCGCAAGTCTGTCCATACTGCGTCCTTCTCGGTTACTGTTCCAGTGGTGCTACCGTCTTTCGATGCAAATGTCTGCAAAACGTCGGGTGGTGTCCACTGACTAGCAAGCGTGTCGAGAGCAAGGGCCTGGAAGTGGAAATCCGTAAGAAACGGGGCAGTGAGGTCAATCGAACGGTCAAGCACAAGGAGAGTGGGGCGCGGCAGCGCCTCGCGCGCCGGAGTCATGTACCGTGACCGCGCAGCGTCAATGTACGAAACAGCAGCGCGCGCGACCAGCGCCGGGAACGCGTTCACGCGCGTGCGCTGCCATAATGCGCTGAACCGCACGAATGGCCTTACCCCAAGTGCCTCACATACGAATGCTAGGCGTCGAGCTGTGAGGTCGACACATTTCAGAGCAGAGTCCCTGCATGCCGCGTTATACAACAAATGGTTTGCACTCTCGAGCCCCAGCGAGAAAGTCTGCGCCTCAAGTGCAAGGAAATCAATCGGCGCGTCAGTGACCTGCGCGAGGTGGCGCGAAATGGACGAAGTTTCAAATCGCTGCCGCTCCGAGTCGGACGACCGTAAGGAAGGGAGCAGGAAGACATGAGCCCTCTTGTACCGGCGAGGCATGCGAGTGAAATCTGCAGATATGCACCCAAAGCTGAACGAGCATTGTTCAACGATATAGATGGCATCGAGGTACGCTTCTGTCTGCCGGGGCTCCGTGAGGGACGCGACGTTCGCTACCTCGCGATCCAGAAGCTCATGGCGCTCAAGAACTTGGTCAATAAGACGTTTTGCCTTCTCATCCAAGATCAGAACTTTATAGCGCGCCTCGGGGCGCACAGAGTCCACGAGCTCGAACACTCGCTGCCGTAGCGCCTGCTGCAGCATAGAGAGATCTCATCACGTGGTGCCCCACTGCTATCCCCTAAGTGCTTCGACGAGCTCTGGGGCTAGGTGAGTCGATCGCAGCTAGGGAATGGGGCAGGCTTATCGGTGGGAGAGCCGCTTCACCGCCGAAGCATTCACATGCCGCACTATGCTCATGTCTGGGCGTCAGGTGCAGACTAGGTCCCGTAGTTCCTGCGGGTAATTTTACGGTTAGCACAGCGAAAAAAGCCGTCTTTTCTCCGATTTAGTTTGCTGCGGGGTCGACTACCGCGATTGAGCCCCAGGCGCCAGTATTTCCGGCGACGGCGCCTTGCAGCGGCGAAGGCCGGGACCTGCGTTGCCTAGCCCTGACTCTAGTTCGCTCTCAGCGCCAGGTAAACGAACACGCAAAAATCAATACCAGAAATCTAACTCGCTGGCAAGATAGCGAAGAGCTTGCATCATCACTGTGCTCTCATGAGTCGTAACAAACATTTGCCGGCAATAACACACGGCTCACGTGGGACGGCAACCTAGGACGGCAGTGGTCTGAAAAAGTGTCGGTGCCGTAATAGGATACATGTTAGCCAGTCGACTGTGCGCATTGATTTCGATTTGTATCAGCTATATTTTGGCTTTCTCACGCTCGCATGGCATGTGAAGGCGTTATTGTCGTAAATGGCAGAGAGGGTGGTTCTATAATTTTAGTCACACTCCACCAATTGCTCACACCACTCAAGAACTCTGATGCGGTCTTTTCGCGAATTAATCGACGTTGACCCGGAATTGCGGGCACTATCTCCCCACCAAGCCTTAATTGACTTTCTCGAGGCAGCTCGCGTGCTACAGTTTT